>OZ025243.1:2772960-3230460 GCA_964019155.1 Osedax fenrisi
TAAAATACAATATATCAATATTTATCATAATTTTGAATTGAAGATATCATACTATTTTATTGACATATATAATTTTATTATAATCTAAATCCTTAGATATAGATAGAAATCACTTCTATCTATTTTGCTGAAAATTATTCTGTTTTAATATTTGACATATTTAATATCCAAAAAAAATCACTAAAGCATTTTGTTTATTTATCGAAAATTTACAATTTGCATATCTATATTTTACAATAAATTACATATCTATTTTATATCAGTGCATATCAACTGTGTTACATCATATCACCTATTACATCATATCACCTATTACATCATATCACCTATTACATCATATCACCTATTACATCATATCACCTATTACATCATATCACCAATGTGTTATGTAATATCACATGTATTGCTTCATAGTATAGTTACTACTACTACTACCACCACTACTACTACTACTACTACTACTACTACTACTACTACTACTACTACTACTACTACTACTACTACTACTACTACTACTACTACTACTACTACTACTACTACTACTACTACTACTACTACTACTACTACTACTACTACTACTACTACTACTACTACTACTGCTACTACTGCTACTACTACTACTACTACTACTACTACTACTACTACTACTACTACTACTACTACTACTACTACTACTACTACTACTACTACTACTACTACTACTACTACTACTACTACTACTACTACTACTACTACTACTACTACTACCACCACCACTACTACTGCTACTATTATGTCTAGATAACTTAGCTCTACAGTGTAGATAGCATGGCAGACAATCTATTATCATAACACCTATTGTAGTATTATGTAAGATATAAGCCATGCTGTTATATAACATCTTCATACCATGTGACCACATGTATAGCTATTTGTCTAATTATAACAATACTATGTATATGTCTGACATCATATAAAGATACTAATACTTATAGTTACCCCTTAATGTGATCACACCCTTGAATATCTTAACAATAATTGTATTACACACAGAAACATAATCTAATTTCATTTTAGAAAATATTCATATTTCATATTTAGATGTATATATTAATGATATGTTTGTACTTGAACCCATATTGCTTGTGAATTGATATTTTATCTCATTATAATATAAAACTGAATGGTTATAAGTTTATTAAAATATTGATTATATTATAATTTATTATTTATATTATAATTTGAAATGCAAACGTAATAAAGTTAATATTTTATTATTAAAATCATATTCTGCTATGACTTAAAGTTTAATCAATTCTAAGGTATATAATAATTAATGACATTATATAATACTTTATACTGTATATTTATATTAATAATGATAGCCGCAGTTCAAATATCTTATTGATTTTAATATCATAATCTTAAGTAGAACCTAGCTATTATTTGCATACACTTATAACTCATAATACATTGTCTATATGCGAGGAATGTGTTAACAATGCACAATATATATATATATATATATTATAATATGTTCGTAACTTTGTATTAAACAATCTGAACTTTTCGTACAGGCAGAAGATAGATTGATCGAAGAAAATAAAAGAGTGGAGAAATACTTACACCTAAGAACGAAAAGTCCATTATTATTGGTAACGTTGCACATAGTAGCCTGCGATATGTCCTATGTATTATTATATGTCCTCCCCCCTCCCATGCAATACACAGGTATGTGATAGAGTGCTTATAAAACAACATCTGTCTATATTCCACAATGAATTCCAAACCCTGCTAGACCATGAGAATAATGAAGGTAATACCCCCTGTAGTAGTACATCACCAGTAACATCTCTATTAACGCCACTAGTAGCACCACTAGTAACATCACTAGTAACATCACCAGTAACATCTCTATTAACGCCACTAGTAGAGCCACTAGTATCATTATTAGCATCACTTGTAACAGCATCAGTATTATTATGAACACAACAAGTAGCACTAATAGTAGCATCACTAGTAATGCTACTTGTAATGCTACTTGTAATGCTACTAGTAATACTAATAATAATATCAATAATCATTTTAATAATTCTAGTACTGTTACTAGTAACTTTTCTAATAATATCAATACCAATAGTTAAACTAAGTATATCTATTAAGAAAATGTTAGCATCCCTACTATTTTCACCAATACACACTTATTGCTATTATTCTATCAATAATATTACTAGTAATACCACTATTAGTTCTTCTCTCCCTAGTAACAACAGTAGTAGTTATGTAACAGTAGTAGTTATGTAACCCTCTAATGATGTAACCCTATAGTGATGTAACCCACTATAGCATAACATCATCATCATCATTACTGTTGCCACACAATACCATACGCATCTCCCACACAGATCTGAAGCGTATGTACAATCTGATATCATTCTTGAAGGAGGGTTTAGCGCCCTTACGTCTTCAGCTGGAACAACACATATTCCTGGAGGGTTCCATTGCACTCGAGAAATGTGCCAAAGTCGCAATTAATGTTAATGAACTTTTGTGCTGCGTAAATGTAGTCGATTATACAATATCGTGTTTACTTATTCAGATAGAGTTATCATTATTGTTATTATTATTATTATTATTATTATTATTATATTATATAGTTGATTGAGTACGTTTTTTAATTCATTTGAAATATGTAAAATATATTTTCTATGACTGTTTACATTAGTCATACAGTATTACAGTTAGATCTATTACTTCAGTGATATGTTATTATATCACGTGACATCCTCTGCAGGAACCTCGTATCTATGTGACCTCAATACTTGAAATACACGACAAGTACAATCAACTCGTCTCCAATTCATTCGGAAAGAATGCCACATTCGTAGCCTCTCTCGATAAGGTAGGTTAACCTTAGTGACCTCTACACGACCTTAACAACATCTGTGTGATATTGGCGTCCTCTATCGTGTCACAACTGTTTACACAGGCTTGCGGTCGTTTCATCAACAGTAACGCCATAACTAAACTTGCGGAATCCTCGAGCAAGTCTCCGGAATTGTTGGCCCGTTACTGCGATATCCTGTTGAGGAAGTCTTCCAAGAGCCAGGAGGACACCGAAATAGATAATGTCCTTAATAATGTGGTTAGTTGTGATGACACTCTACCATCACCCGTAATGCCTTCTCCTACAATATACCTCTACTAAGATATTTCTTAAGAAAAGTATGTATAATAAAAATAATGCCAACTACATATATAGTTATTTCAGACAAATGTATTGTTTATAATTTCAATTATTATAACAATATATACTTTTACAATTTTGAAATTGGATTTTGAATTATTACTTATGTGATGAAAAATAAGTGTTCATTACTAATGTATAACAAAGTAATAGTAGGATATGTTAGTTTAAATGTTGTAAGTATCTATAAGGTAGGTAAAGGTTAACTTATATTTCATGTAATTTAATAGAGCATTGACTAATTATTGTATACAAATGTTGTTAAACTTAAATCTATTTCAGTTACTATTTACTGCTAGCAGTGGTGGGGTTCATTACTAATTACGTTGTGTAGATAGGGAATGTTATAACTTTGCTGTACTATCTGATTATATCCTAAACAATACCTGTTTCTATCCTACTAAGATTGTAAACGAACAAGCTTTCCAACAAATTCACTAATTTGTATACTTCAAACTTTACCATTTGTTTCGATTTCAAAAGATCACATTTTCAAACATATGATACTCATACTTTTAACTTTATATCAAAGTATTAAACTTTCATCGTTGAGTATATTCATCAGCATATTTTATAATACAACGTTTGAGTATAGTCATTTTATCCAATACATTTAAAAATTATAAATTTGATTTCAAAAATATCGATACTTTTGAATTAATGATGAAATTCTGTTTGAACACGTCTGTTTATGTACAACTCTAGCCGCCACTCTAACCTCGATCCATACACATACTGCAATGTCATAGTAAACACGGCACGACCTTGACAGATGGTGATGTTTAAATACCTCGAGGATAAGGATGTGTTCCAGAAGTTCTACAGCAAACTGCTAGCTAAACGTCTGGTTCAGTTTAACAGCGCCAGTGATGATATGGAAGCCACGATGATTGCTAAACTAAAGGTTGGCAGTGTACCTATAATCTTTAGGTTAATAGTATATATGTATAATTAATAATAGTACCTAGTTATTGATTTATTATTAGCAATACTATTAAATATAGTTCTAAAATACTAAAATGTTTATTTTAGTTTTTTCATGTATCAATTATAGACTGTTTAATTTATATGATTTTAACTCATTTATTAAGTTTAACATGTATTATATACAAATATAATTAGATCATTATAAATATATTTTTTAGTTTTTCATGCAATTTAATCTTATAACAAAATATATATTTAATCATTTATCAATTGATAATATATATAGAAAATTATATATATATATATTTAAAACTCTACAATTATTTATAATGTCACAACATATAGTTGTGCTATACATAACTAGCGTAATCACCACTACTATACTACAGCAAGCCTGCGGTTTTGAATACACTTCTAAGTTACAGCGAATGTTTCAAGATATCGGAGTCAGCAAGGATCTCAACGAGTTATTTAAACGCTCAACTGCTGACCAAGTAGAGGAATGTTAGTCCACCGCCACCGCTACATTCCACCTACCTCTTCTTAGAATAGTTTACTTAACTATTTACACCTGTCTGTTTGAATCTCTCCGCCTTCTGTATCTTACACAATATTCATATATATATATATTTGTAAGTGTAAATATATTAATCAGTCAATTATAAAGATTCAAATTTACATTACAGTCAAGTCTACATTACATATCACATATGTGTGCAACTTATGTATTTATAAGTTGTAATATTGATATATAACTATTGTTTAAATAAGTGAATTTAGTCTATAATTTTTTAAATATTTGATATCTAAAATTATTGCCTATACAGATTACTTTTTGTATGTACAGAATCTATGTAATTAAGTATTAACTCTGATATAACTACTACTAATACTGTTCATATAACTACTATTACTGTTCATATAACCTACTACTAATACTGTTCATATAACATACTACTATTATTGTTCATATAACTACTACTAATACTGTTCATATAACCTACTATTACTGTTCATATAACTAGCACTAATGGTGTTGTCTTCACAGTGGATTTCAGCATACAAGTCCTGAGTTCTGGGTCTTGGCCTTTTCAACAGATTGGAGAATTCTCTCTCCCGCAAGAGGTTACGCCCCCCTCTCCGTGTGAACCTTGACCCCACGCTCTAACCTTAACCCCACACTCTAACCTTAACCTTGACCTCACGCTCTAACCTCTTAACCTTTGACACTACTCAGTTGGAGGATAGTTATCGCAAGTTTACAGTGTTCTACTCCGATCAGCACAATGGACGCAAGTTATCGTGGCTGTATCACATGTCCAAGGGAGAACTAGTAACTAGTTGTTTTAAGAATAAATACACTCTACAGGTGAGCCAGTAGTGCCGGGTTTAGTGGTACGTGTAGTATTGCATATATATTTATGTTTTAGAAGCTGTTAACATCTTAAATATTGATTTTTTGTTAATAAATCATTTATTCTCATTATTTACATAAAATATAGGATTTGGGGTGATTTTTGTATAATTAATAAACTATTCAATATTTATATATGTGATTTTTGTTGTTGATAAAAAACACAATTTTGTCATACTATATGTCTTATATATACTATATATATATATATATATATATATATATATATATATATATTTAATCAAAATTAAATATTAAATCTAATATTGATATATATGTTTTATAAATATATTGACAATTTTAAGTAAAAATATGCATTATTGAAAATATTACAATATATTATCATACACTCAGCTAATGTACTATACCATATTTAATAATGCAGATTTTGTCATCAAATTTCCATTTACAAATTTATTAATTAGTACTTATTTTTTTAAATAAATATATATATAAATATATATATATATATATATATATATATATATATATATATTATATTTAACACATATACTATGAAACAATTTTTGTTTATTAACAATACATAAATCACATATTTATATAAATATCAATATTTTATCAGACTTTATAACATAGCTCTATTCCCTATGTTTTACATATAACATGTTGAATACTCTGTGCCCATTTAATAAACTAACTACATCTATTATGGATTATTCTGTAGTTAACAAATGTACCCTATATGAATTATTATTTAAAATTACAATTATTTAATTATACTTATTAAATTTCAAATAATAAGTTTAAAGAAATTTCTAATTATTGAATAAATTAATGAAAACTTAATGAATATTTATAATAAATGTATTAAATAATGAAATTAGTAACTACTTTATAAGATTGATATGCAATGTAGTGTAATAGTGCCTAATATATGTTATTCAAACAGGCGTCCACTTACCAAATGTCAGTATTGCTACAGTATAATAATGCTGACACCTTCACCATCAAGGAACTCGTTGATAATACCAGTATTAAAGAGGTTCCGATCACACTGTTACATACTAGTTATTTAACTAATTCATATAACTAATTTATAGCTAATTTATATAACTAATTCATAACTAATTTATAGATAATTCATATAACTAATTTATAGCTAATTCATATAACTAATTCATAGCTAATGTATATAACTAATTCATAGCTAATTTATATAACTAATTCATAGCTAATTTATATAACTAATTCATAGCTAATTCATAGCTAATTTATATAATTAATTTATTGCTAATTCATATAACTAATTCATAGCTAATTCATATAACTAATTCATATAACTAATTCATAGCTAATTCATAGCTAATTTATATAACTAATTTATTAAACTAATTTATTAAGTAATTCAACGTCTGAATAATTGCTAGTTCAATCGAAATCTTATATTCAATGAACCAGTAGATCACCACATGATTGACACCCGTCACTCACCACTAGCCCGCCCCCCTCTCTACAGGATACAATCATACCGATATTACACATCCTCTTGAAGTCCAAACTGCTCGTGGACGACACCTGTTCTTCTGGCGATAAAGATACTAAGCTCACTCTGAGCTCTTCGATATCTCTCTACCTCAACTATAAGAAGTATGTATGTCCTCTCGTTATCTGTAGTCTTTGGTCTTCAGGGTTCATGTAATATATTTGTGGTGTTAAATACTGGTTTAGCACCAGAACAATAATAAATGTTCTATGTTTGCCGTATGTATGTAAAACATAGGAAATGCATACTAATCTAAAGTTTATCTAAAGTTTCATACAATAAAACTCGATACAGCGACCATTTTACATATAATGCGAATAACCTATTATGTTATACCTTTATTTATATGCAATCCATTGCTGACGTTTATATTTACAATTAACAATACCCTCGTCTCACTTTTAACTCCTATACAATTATCTATTCACTTTATTAAAATCTATAAATGTTATCATTGATCTCTCTGTATATACAAATATAATCTTTTAGTATAGTATAGAAAAAACTTCATGTATTATTCATTAGGATTATACTATCTACTTATTTTCTATTTCTAAGTTATTATAATAGCCTATTAGTATTTAACAGTGTACTACTTCAGGCCTACACTAATATACATCACACTAGCGTTACATAACACCCTATTACATCACTGATAACAATGTTTATCTAATCATATTGTTCACAGTAAGAAGCTGAGAGTTAACATCAACGTTCCGATTAAAACTGAAATAAAGACTGAGAATGAGATCACGCACAAGAACATAGAGGAGGACAGGAAGTTATTGATTCAGGTATTACTACTTGATCTGCCTGTGTTATATAGATATCAGTTTGTATTATAGGCTCACTAGATTAGTTTTCATATACTATGTTCTTATTTTAATTATATTTACTTCTATACAATTATATTTATACAAAATTAATGTATTTGGTCATGTTGGTAATTAAACATAATTATAAATTAATTATATACATATATATTTATAATATTATGTGATTTTAATAATTAAGGTGATTCTGAATAGTTTCATTTTAAAATTGACAGCTAATTATTATTATTTTTGTCTAATTGTCTAATTATATATTTGAAATTTGTTACATATTCTAAATCCTAATTTTTGTAGATCATCGGAAATATTCATGACAATATATTTATAAATATATAAAATATTTATAAAACAATAGATTTCTTATAATGGAAATTTTCTGAATTATTTATAAATAATTAGATATATTTCCAGATTATATGGTTACAATAGAAATACTTTATTGTTACCAATCTTAGTATTATATATTTGATAATGAATATGCTATGCATTTGTAGTTTTTGGTATTACTTATTACATCTTTATTTATATTTAATATACTTTTTTGATTGATTACAAAATTTATAAATAAATGTTGTATTTAAATAGAATCTGAAGCACTGTTCACTAAGCACAAAATAAAGCAGCACAATATTATTAAGTACTCATATATATCATAACATAATATATATCATACGTTCATATGTTAACCTATTCATTTATAATATTATTTTATAAGTTTATATAGATAAGGTATTTATGCTGTAAATTATATACACTAACAGATTAAAAACTCTAAACACTTTTAAATACTCTAAAAAATACATATTTGTATATATTATATTAAATAATGCTAAATTCAACAATTTATGTGTGTGTTTTTCTGCGCTAATTGAACACAGATACATATGAGAATGAATATTTTATTTAAAATAATGAAAATATAAAATTATAAATTGAGAAACATAATTTGTATCCAATAATGAATATTATTTATTATACTAATTATATATATAGAAATTATATAATACCTATAAGTCCTGTTGACAACTGAATAAGAGATTTGTATTCATTATTTTAATAATCATAATTAATAATGTAGATATTTTGTGATAATATATCACTAGAATTATATTAATGTATTAATTGTATAATATTAAAAATTATTTACATAATATTGATATTGAATATAAACAATTAATACATATATATATATATATATATATATATATATATATATATATATAAATAATTAATAACAAATTCCTAACGAGTTGTTGGTGATTAATAATTTAAGCTTGATATAACTATCACTACTATTAACTTTAGGCTGCTATCGTAAGAATAATGAAAACTAGGAAGGTAATGAAGCATCAAGCTTTACTAATGGAAATACTCAATCAGCTCAGTAGTAGATTTAAACCTCGAGTTCACATCATCAAGGTTAACCCCCGCCTCCCTATTCTACCCCCGCATCCCTGTTCTACCCCTGTATCCCTGTTCTACCCCCGCATCCCTGTTCTACCCTCTCATCCCTGTTCTACCCCTGTATCCCTGTTCTACCCTCTCATCCCTGTTCTACCCTCTCATCCCTGTTCTACCCTCACATCCCTGTTCTACCCCCGCATCCCTGTTCTACCCTCACATCCCTGTTCTACCCTCGCATCCCTGTTCTACCCCCGCATCCCTGTTCTACCCTCACATCCCTGTTCTACCCTCGCATCCCTGTTCTACCCTCACATCCCTGTTCTACCCTCACATCCCCTAGTCCCCCACCTTCCCAATACCTCTACCATTTGCAATCATCCTCTTCCTCCTCCCGCTAACAACCTGCCTTACTCCCTGCTGATTACTTTTAATATATTACTTTCCTGCTAGTAATATTGCATTTTTCTATATATATATATATATATTTAGTATAAATCATGTATAAATTTGATGTGAAAATTACAAAGTATAATTCATGGCCAACACCGGTATATATCTGCTTATTATATATATGATATATATTTATGTGAGTGCTACTATATTACTTCTAAAACTACTATCTAAAACATCCTTCAATTGTTTACAGAAATGTATTGATATTTTGATCGAAAAGGAATATTTAGAGAGATCAGAAGATGAGAAAGACACATACAAATATATCTAAGTTAACAACACTACTACCACTACTACTACTACTACTACTACTACTACTACTACTACTACTACTACTACTACTACTACTACTACTACTACTACTACTACTACTACTACTACTACTACCACTACTACTACTACTACTACTACTACTACTACTACTACTACTACTACTACTACTACTACTACTACTACTACTACTACTACTACTACTATCATCGTCTATCGACTCATAACTATCTCCTGATTAGTCGGCCGTTTGAAGTGATTACTCACCCCTATCGTTCTGTTTTCGTGTGTTATGGTTATGATTCGTTAGGAAATTTGTGTAAGTGTACCCTATCCTATCCAACCACTATGTAAATACTGTTATTCACTAGTCTTTCCTATAATCTTAATACATATATATATATATATACACACAAGTTAATTAATTATGCGTATGATAAAACCAGCCTACCTACACGGAATACATTTAATCCCCTCAGCGGAATAATAATAATGTCTACGAACACTCCCCCCTAGTGTTAAAGTTGTACATCTCATGTTCGCTCCTTTTCCTCGTATATATATTGATGATCATTGCAGGTGTATTGTCATCGATGATTCATTATAAATAGTATTTGATAACATGAAGTTTGTATATTTCATCACCTTATTATTATTATTATTATTATTATTACATTATATATTACACACACTTATATCACCCTCTCTCTCTCTCTCCTCTCGTTATTATTATTGATGCCCAAACAGTAACTACTGACTTTATATAGGATCAAAATACTGCTTTGAATTTTAATAATAAATTTTTTATCAATTAATTATTTATAATTTATTCTATAATATTAGTATACACACATATATATATAGATATAATAAACATATATATATATATATATATAAATATTTTAAAATAGTATGCCATGAAATGATTTGTAGTTAGCACAAACTAAATTATAAGTTAGCTTAAAAGTGTTAACTTAGGTAATGTACAAATTATTAAATATTCATATATGTTATGTATCTAGATAAATTACACAATATATTTCAGGTGTTATAATTTAATTCATTTTATACTCTTAATAATAAATTTATGATATCAATGTTATATGGTATATTATTTATCTGTCCTAATATTTAATAATAGGTAAAATATATAGATGTTATTAGTAATTATAAATGTTAGTATAATATATGACAATTGATAATTTATATATTTATAATTTACCTATTATAATCATAGAAAGAGAAAAGCATAGACAGAATACAAATAGTAATAAGTTAGTTATCATTAGTTGGTCTAAGTTAATATTTGTTTTATTTTATTCAATTAATAAATTATAATTTATTTGAATATTGCCCAAGATATTATTTATTGAAATTACTAGTGAAAATTGATTATCCTTGGATATTATATAGAAAATTATTTATTCATATTATTTTGTAATCACATTTTTTATTTCTTAAAATATAGTTGGAAATAGACAATATATTTGTTATAAAGATACGAGCTCGACATTATACATTGCATATATGAAATTAAGACTATTAGTTAATTGATTAAATCAATATTTATGTATTCTTATAATTTATATATTTAATATTTACAAATTAAGTATTATGTTTAATTTGTTTTGTTATATATAAAATTAATTTTAATTCCTTTATATAAGATAATTCAAAGTAAATTAAACTTAGTAATTCTAAATAAATATTAGGGATAATATTAAATTATTGTAATGTGTTTAATATTTATTAATAATTTAATTATTATATTTCCTGATGTAATTTCACTTTTAATTTGACAAAATTACTAATTTAATAATACTAAAGATATTTCTCAATCGGCGATTCTACAAAAGTACAATTAGGTGTTGATGATTAACATTACATTAAAATATGTATTCAATGGTAACATTTGTTAAGGTAAAGGATAGACGATGCCTGCAATAGGAAATTAGTAAAACCCCAGCAAAAAGGGTGCTGAAAGTAGAATTATGTTTCAAGGCGGATGTGGCGTATATTTTACATTACAAATTTGTATTGTGAAGTTAATTTAATAATATAAATAGATAGGCTATAACCAACTTGATACCTAATTCTATTTTTTTAGAACCGCATTCTAAGATATAATTGTACCCTTCGCATTCTAGTGTTTTTTAATATGTATGTGATAAATAATTAATTTTGGATTGACAAGTTAATGAAATATGAAATATATATAAGTTATAGTATATTTAATATTTAATAGTAGTCAGTTATTTATACGTTAATATATTATTATAATTGTAAATTTGTTTATATAAATAATAAATCCCAATATAAATAAAGTCTTTTTCTATACATATATATATATATATATTTATATATATATATATATATATATATATATATATATATATATATATATATATATTATATATATAAATATGCTTTTATTGCTGAGAAATTCGACATGGTAAGGTATAAGTATATATATATATATATAACATGTTAAATTCTATAATAAAACTAAATTACGTAACTTATATAGGAGTAGTACATTTATAATGTTCACTACGTGTATATACATACGCCTAGCTATGTCTATATCCATATGTACGCCACACATGCACATCTCACACGTCTGTTATTACTTATATGTTTTATATTGATACGTTATATAAGTAGGGCGATGTCTTCGGTATGTATACACAGAACTTTAGTCCATATCGGTTGTCTATATTATTTACAGATATTCGATTTGATATAACACCCCCATAATAGATATAAATACGTATCCGTAAATTCGAATTTCGACTCGTCCGTTATTTGTAAACAAACTTGGCGTTATTATTAATATTCACAGTTAGATTCGGATTTAATGTTTTCTACTTCGCTTAAAACGTACTTAACATGAACGATGTAGACAGCAAAGTGGACACGAGTGGCCAAACTAATGAGCCGGACCCCGCTGCGGCCGCTGCCCCTCCCGGTCAAGGACTAATGGCCGTAGTGACCGACTACTTTAAGAAAGCGGGTGTCGTGGTAGGGGTCTGGGGGTGGGGTTACTTTCGTATGAGTTCGGCGTGGCTGTTACTAGGACTGTTCTTCTATTGCGGTAACGAGCGTTACAGGGCGGTCAAGGAGAAGAAACGCAGCTTCCTCACTAAGGCCGCTAGGGAAGATGAGAAGAAAGCTATCCTCAGCTCTATTGATGAACTACCATCGTGGGTTAGTAGTAGTAGTAGTAGTAGTAGTAGTAGTAGTAGTAGTAGTAGTAGTAGTAGTAGTATTATTATACTACTATAGTATCCTATAGATTGGTAGTAGTAGTAGTAGTATTAGTAGTATACTACTATAGTAGGCGAGCAGGTAAGCAGGTAGGAATGCGAGAACAGTGATTTATGTATAACCGAACATAGCGATATAGTATTGTGGGTGTGTATAGGTGTGCGGCGCACACTGTGCGAGTATATGTGTGTGTTTATATATATATATATTGAATTATAAATAGTCTATTTATTGAATTCCTTAGGTAATGTATACGTGTGTATACCTACATATACACTATATATACTGTATATTATACACTATATATTACACACACACATGTATATCGAATGAGTGGGTCTGACCGGTGATATGTTGCTCAGTGAGTGTGTATGTAAAGTTAACTTTCTTTATATCGATGTGTTATATATGCGTGTGTGTGTGTGTGTGTGTGTGTGTGTGTGTGTGGTTGTGTGTGTGCGCGCGCGCGTGTGTGCGTATCAATATATATATATGAGCGTGTGTTATTGTAAAGAAGTGTGTGTTTGTGTGCTTTAACAAATAACAAAGTTGTTAGTTAGAACCACTAGGTGGAACCACCAACAAGACGTATACTATAGGGCGTACTAACTGATTAATTGACGAGTAAGTAGAATCATTAGATTAGCCAATGTTAATATGTCATACGTAATGTCAAACAGCTGAAGAGCCGGTGCTATTGTAGTACCAGGTAAAGGAATGCTAGCTACACTGTACGACACGTATCAGACGTATCAAACTTGGCTGTATCTCACAAGTCTTGTATATATCTTGTATATATATATATATATAGTGTACAATTGTACAGTGTATATTGTACATTTTATAACCTATACGTATTGAAATACCTACTCTATATATAGTTTACTAAGTATACTATAGGCATATAAGCCAATATCTATATCTAATAGCATATCTAATATCATAATATATCTATATATGACACATTTATTGAGAACATCGAGAATAGGCGCCGCTCTACCGTGATTGTTTTAGTCTCTTTGTAGTGTTACTAAAGGGCTTTGATGTTACCATAGATGTGTATGTTATCAGTAAACTATAAATCTATGATTACCATAGATTTGTTGTTAAACTATAAATCTATGAGAGTTAAACACACAACATACACTATATCTCTCATGAGCTGACCGGTAACACAATAACTATAAACAATGACTAATCGATGTAATGATTCATAGCCGTAATGACTCACCTCTGTAATGACTCACCGCCAGCCAGTAGTAACAGTACTAGTAGTGACACCCGTGGCGGTGTATAAACAACACACGTGTGGGCGTAACTTATTATATCATAACTAGGTCAACAGCCTAGAGAGTTATGCAATAGCTGCACCTATAGATAGTGTGTAGGTAATTAAACAATACACACATAACAATGGGCTGATTGTTTGTTAACGCGATATCTTTACCTATAACTTATAGGCTATAAGGTGTACCGCTCTCTATTGTTAGCCACTAGATTGCGTATATAATTAAATACACGTAGTATAACCCGGTACAACTGATATAACGTGGTTATGCAATAGGCGACACATAGTTATGCAATACGCGTTATGTAATCGAGGCACTCGTTTTTATCTTAAACAAACACGAATAGCACATATAGACACACGTCGCTATGCATACATGGACATACTCTCTCTCTCTCTCTCTCTCTCACATACACATACGCACATGCACACACATACCCTCACACACGAGCGCGCGCCTACCCTGTGCTATGTCCGCATATACGACGCAAATTGTACGTACGCGAGTGTGTGTGTGTGTGTGTGATAGTTAGCAAGCACATCAATTCATCTCGTGAAGAGAAGTGGCCCAGTTTCAATAGTCTATAAATAGCATTAGTGTTAATTGCAATTAGCGTATACATCTGAAATATATTATTATTACATACAGAGTATACGGTCAATAACCTAACAATGCAATACACACCCTAATAGCACTGTTATCCTTAATGATACCCATCTTTATACTAGTTCATATCTAGGGTACTTCCTGGTACTAACCTCGGCAGTACTAACCCCTGTTTATTAATTATTAATGTCCCACCACCTAGAACAATACTGTTTCTATTGATCACATGTTGCATAATTACCTATAATAATAATCTATGTGTAACATCTGCAGAGGTCATTGTACCCGATGTAACTATTGTTATGTAGCTATTGTTATAGATATTGTCACACCTCTATCTTTACACAGCTTAGGCTAGCGACTGTAGGTAAACTGTAGGAACAGCTGTCGGCTTTCATACATGTTTGATATTTTGTAATATAATAATAATAACTTATATATCTTCTTCTAATATTATAATATTATTATAGTACACTTAAATGTAATTACCTTATTATATATATACACACCTAGATTAGTATGTATTGCAGTACGATGTATCTATACAGTAATACATCAGTACAAGTACACATTAATGAAGTAAAAAAGTAACATGTTATCAAAATAAAAGTGTGTATGATTTGTTTATAATGTTTGTATCGCCATCATTCAATCTAAATTTTAGTTGACTCGGAATTCCCTTACAAATACTTAGAATATATTCTTAACATTCACATTTAAAAAATATATATCGTATGCCTTATTTATACATATATACTTAATACAGTAATAATAGCCAGCATACTTAAGGGTACACACATACAAACAATACAATTTAAACAATACCACTGAACAATGCCCGCCTTAGAGCCACCCTAGGCTAGCACACACTGTTCCACCTCTTTAAAAAACGATGTTATTTGTATATCTCATTATTGTGGTAGATATACACCGCAGATAATGAATTATTCATTATCTACTCATTGCACTACACATACTTGCCACATTGTACCCTCATACACACACACACACACACATACACACTCACACATACACACACACTCACACGCGCACATACACTCATAGTTAATCAGTGCAAACTTAGAAGCGAGAACATACATGTCCTTACTGTCCTCATTATGTACATTCTAGTGTTATTGCGTTTATCACCGGTGTTATCAGCAGTGTTATCTCGGGGCCTAGCTACCTACGTAGTGGTTACCTTATAAGGTAAATGTAAATCTGTGTGGTGAAGATGGCTGTATGGTATTATAGGTAAATAATATGTTGTCGTGCTTACATACATTTACATTTTTCGGTTTTCGGACTGCGAAACTGTGCTTATAAAGCAATCGGCCATCCATATATATTTTAAGTTAATGTTTCATATTAAATAAGTGGGTTTTCAGTAGTTTCTTGAAGTTTGGAGTTGATGTGCTTGTCAAGGAAGTTTTCATTTTGTTGTCAAATAATGTGCACAAGTGTATGCCTGTTAGTTTATGAATCATTTGTTATTATGTAATTCAATATACAGATATATAAAATATGAAATATTGATATATTTATATATATAGACTCAATAATCTAATTAATAATTGTTTTGCCTATTAATAAATATAACCAATTCTCATTTCTATAGGTATTCTTCCCAGATGTAGAGAGATGTGAATGGCTGAACAAGGTTATTAGTATATTCACTCTTACTTATTATTTCTATATGTGTATATATGTGTATATGTATATGTATATATATATATATGTGTGTATATGTATGTATATATATATGTGTGTATATGTATGTATATATGTATACTTTAGTGCACCTAAATATACATATATTGTTGTCATGACAACAATAATAAAGATTTATATCTTAATTTGAAGAATTATAGGAGTACACATATATTGAATAATTTACATTTATATTCATTATATTATATAATAAAGAAAAAATGTCTAATAAATGATTATTATTAAGATATATATATATATATATATATATATATATATATATATATATATATATAGAATCTATATATAGAATCTATATTATAGATATATAATTACATGTACAAAAAGCATATTCTGACATTGTTATATATTTAAAGAAGGCCTTACACATTGTACGCCCTATACATATTGAGACCCAGCCAGTCTAAACTGCCATACCAGTATGTAACATGCTACTTTAGTACCTCTAACATAATGTTAGATAATAATAATAATAATAATAATAGTACTAATATTTATTAGAAAAATGTTAATTTTTTTTTCCGTTAAATTATAATGATATTTATATATTATTTTCTTCTAAAGGGCTTCAAAATAATATGACTTCTTCTGTAGTTGTTGCCCAATATATGACCAACCATCACCTACTATCACTATCTGATTGTTTTATGTCAAAAGTTTATCTTATTATATTACTTAACATTATTGTAATGAGAATGAATATATGAACATATAGTATAATTAGATTATCTACTAGGTTTAGAATCATCTCATTTTTATATATTTGTTTTTTTAAGATAATATTATTATAATTCCTTATTTTGTATAGTATTACCTTATACAAGTGTGTGTATTGTTAAAAGATGATTTAAGAATCATATTCCTCAGAGATAAAAAATGGAATAGAATTTATTTTATTTAAAGAAATATTTTGAACAAATTTATCGAATTCATAAAGAATTTATTATTATGTTAATAAAGTCATGCTTGCTATAAGAATCAATTTATATAATACATTGTTATATTATCATATTATTTCCAAATCTATTAAGTTATTATTAGAAAAGTATGTAGTTGTAATTTAAATTCTACTTTAACTTTTAACATCAAATTTCCATTAAATTATTCATTTTTAAATATAATTATTAGTCACTTCTTATTTATTGAATGTTAATTGTGTATTATATTACAAGTGAAAGTTATCATTAATCGTGAAATTAGAGAAGGAATTTAATTTATAGACGATTTTTTAATACATTATTATTATTGATTTCACATGTAGATATCAATGTGTCATGTTATTGTTGTTGTTGTCGTCGACATTGAGAATAATTCATGCTACAATCATGACTCATTATTATATAATCAATCCTTAATCTATACTAGTGAATACTATTAATCATAACCCTGCAATTCGCAACAATTCGCACATTATTATTTAACGTATTAAATAATAAATCTTATGAAATCAATATTATTTGTGAGGTGAAAAATGTGCTATAAGAAATGAACTATTTGGTTATACAAACATTACCTATACACGTTGTTACTCAATACCCTTGGGGCCAGTATAATCTATAAATAGCTTCTTACACATCAGGGAAATTTACCCTCTAACATTTTACTAATTATCTCGCTTCCTTTCTATATTCTTCTAATATAACAATAATTGTATAATAACATTTCTGTTTTTTTCTCCTATTACTTACATATATACCTTAGATTTAGAGTAACTAAATCTACTGGTACCTAAATCTACTGGTACCTAAATCTACTGGTACCTAAATCTACTGGTACCTAAAATCTACTGGTACCTAAATCTACTGGTACCTAAAATCAATGATATATACATATACATGTACAATGTACATTGTACATGTAGATATGTATATATATATATATATATATATATATATATATATATATAATAATAATAATATATAGGTATAAAAATCATAATATATAAATATTATATACAAATAGTGGATACAAATATATATATACCCACCAACAAAATCCATATATTTACATATAAATTACTTTGGGGCCCAATACAATACAATACAATAAAATACAATACATGTTAATCTCAGTATTGTATTCAACTAGACCTTAGTAGTAGTAGTGGTGCTAACCCAGGACCCTATCCCCCTTAGTAGTAGTGGTAGTACTAACCCAGCACCCTATCCCCAAAGTAGTAGTAACGGTTCTAACCCAGCACCCCCTCCCACGTAGTAGTGGAGCTAACCCAGCACCCCCCCCCTCCCGTACACCCAGATCATAAAACAAATGTGGCCGTACATCGGGGACTACTTCAAGGACCTCCTTCAGACCACCGTGTTGACCAGTGTCGAGGATAGTCTGCCCGGAGTCATGAAACCATTCAGATTCGGTAAAATACAGCTCGGAGATATCGTTAGTATGGGTAGCCTACACTCACTCCTACAAGGGTCGGGTTCTGTTAATCTTCAATTGTAGTCGTTTCTTTTACACTACAGTTTACTGTGTAGTAACTAGTGATGTAAATGATGCCGAGCTTTTTAATGCCGAGCCGATACTATTGGTTATTGATGCCGAGGCGTGACTTTCATTTTCGGAAAAAAACGAGCTTGAGCCGAGTGAGACTTTAGCCAAACGAGCCCTAGCCGAGCTGAGACTTTAAGCAAATTAGATTGATACTGCATCAATGCTTTAGATTTGACTGGCATCATTTACATCACTAGTAGTAATACTGTAGTATAACAGATAGGTGATGCCTGCCTCTCAGCATAGAGTTGTAGAACCCCTAATTTAATACTGCTAATCATTCTCCTCCTCATCCTCCTTCTCCTTCTCTTCCTCCTCCTCCTTGCCCTCCTCCTCTGATCTCCAGTAATATAGTATAATACCTAGTATGTAAAAGATACTTAAATGTATATAATGTAGTCCATTAACGAAATATTCGATGACTTTAAATGTAATAATATACTACTACTAGAATTTTCACTAAATATTATGTATTGTATATTGTATACTGTAAAATGAATGTACACTGTATAGAGATTACTTAATATATTGAAATAACATTGATGAGAAACAGGCTTCATTCTATTACAAGTAATGCTTGTGGTAGGGTTTCATATCAGACATCAATCTCTATGGTATTTCATCTAATGTGTAAACACTCTGACAATATTATTCATTTCATATTATAATTAGCTATATTATATAACTATCTATATTATAACTTGATATACTATAACTTGCTATACTATAACTTGCTATATTATATAATCAAAGTATTATTTATATATCGTGGTGATCAATCAAAATATATTATATTTGTTGTTGATAGAAATATAAATAGTATAAGTATATATATATAAGTATATTTATGTGTAAGATTACACTCTACAGCATTGAGTTATGTATCAACACGCAGGCTACCTTTAATACACATGAATATACCTCCCTTGTTTACATCGATGTTATATTTGTATTCGCTGCCATTTATCATGTTCAATAGTATTCATTATATCATATATACACTAGTTTAGGACTATAATACTGTGTTAATTAGGTAAGTCCATTATCACTACCCATCATTATAACTGTCCAGCATTACTATAGTCACACATGGTTACCTTAGTAACTAGGTACTAGTATCCCCATTGTTATGTAATCTCATTACTACAGCCTCCCAGGATAGGCGGGGTGAAAGTGTACATCGACAACGTTAAGAGAAACGAAATCTACATGGATATTGAAATCAAGTTTGTAAAGCAGCTAACCAACCATTATATAACTCTATCTGTGGGTATTGATTTTATTCAAATCATAATTAATTATGAACTTAATCTTATGTAGTATATCTATGATATAAAACCATACCCAAACCCAAACCCAACCATACATCTAGCTTAGATCACCTGTAGGGTGTTTACTTTAAACACATCAATCATTATAGTAATGTACTAGTGGTGGGGGTTGTGGGGTTATTAATGGGGTGGGTGTGGGGGTTATTGATGTAGTAAAACATGCAATGACTACAACATATACTTGTACATGTTCTACATGATTGTGTTCCTTTCAATATATCAATGAATATATTATATCTATCTATTATTTGACTGTGTATGTGTGTGTATATATAAGGTAAGGACATACGTTCATCAATCTAATACACACTCCGTCCACAGTTATGCCAGCGACTGCGTTATAGAGATGACAGTGAAGGGCATGAACCTTGGAATCAAAGATCTAATGGTAGTAGTAGTGTTGTTATTGTTGTTGTTGTTGTTGTTGTTGTTGTTGTTGTTTATTAGAGGTCAGCTGACCTGTCTACCTCTCTTTCTCATAGTCTTTGTATTGCGCAACTCTCGCGTGTATTCCACTAATCTATCACGCGATGTAAAACGCCCTCTCCGTATCGAATACCTATTCTATAAATAGAAACCCGTAAGGAAGCGAATTGCATAATCGCTGTTTAGCTATGCAACATATTTATCGAAGCGTTCTATTATCGGTGAAATCACTTTCGCTATATACATTAGCCTAGTGTGCATTATGTAGTTATATGCATAGTCCCTAGATAGAGAAAAGTAGATTTATTCCCACAAGACGTTAACAATAATAGTGTAAATAAATATACAATAATTTATTATTAATAAATAACATTAATTACTTAGATATGCCAGTAACACCGCTACCACCACTATTTTCCCTACTCCCCCTACTGCCACCATTACCACCACACCTACTACTAGTATTACCACAACTGCCACCACTACTGCCACCATCACCACCACTATCATTATAATATAAATCAGTATCAAAATCTATATCTCCATTAATACTGCCTCCATTACTGCTTCCACCATTACTACTACCACCATTACTACTACCACCATTACTACAGTAATTCCCAATGGTATCATATTAATACCACCTCCACAATACAACACTTAATACTACTACTTCTACTACCACCACTGCGACCACTATAATTATTAACACCTCCACACCATTACAAATACCATTGTGACCATAGTCAGTGCGCACTACCACCACCACTACCAATACTATCACTACCACCACTACTACTCCCACCTCAACTACTACTACTACTACTACTACTACTACTACTACTACTACTACTCTTACTACCTTGTCTACAACCATTAATATCACCTCCACCACCACTATCACCACTACTGATCCCACCTCAACCACTACTACTACTACCACCACCACTACCAATACTACAACTACCATCACTACCAATACTACCACTACCACCACTAATACTCTTACTACCCCTACTACCACCACCACTACTACTACTACCACACCTATACATCTCCCCCCACCCCCACCCCCAGTTACACGGAACAATGCGTGTCATCCTGAAGCCTTTAGTAAACAAGATACCTATCATCGGAGGATATACCTTCTTCTTCCTCAATCAACCGGTAATGTGTATGTGTGTTTGTATGTGTGTGTATGTGTGTGTGTGTGTGTGTGTGTGTGTGTGTGTGTGTGTGTGTGTGAAGCTTTATATATATCCAGACATCATTAAGCAATTAGGTTCTAGTATAGATTTTTAATTTGATAGTTATATGTGTAAATCAATACAAAACACTTACTAACTATGTGCAAATGTAAACTAATATTCACATATATATATATATAGATATATATATATATATATATATATATACATATATATAATATATATATATATATATATATATAAATACAAATACATATATATATATATACAAATAAACGTTCGCTAAATTGGGGCCTCCACTTTACAGACGATAGACTTCGACTTAACCGGTGTCACTAACTTCCTAGACCTGCCCGTCATCAGGTTACCCCCCGCCCCGCCCCCCACTAGGTTATGTGACTATCTAACCCCCTCTCCACCCCCCCCCCCCCGCAGTAACGCCCTAAGGTCCATGATACTAGAGCAGATCTGTAACTACATGGTACCCCCCAACAAACTGTCGTTCCCCATGGTGGACGGGCTTACAGCTAATGAACTCAGTCATCCTCTCCCCGAGGTTAGCTCTACCCGATACTATACCGGCTGGTACTGTAGTGGTACTATACTGATACTGTACTGATACTATAGTGGTACTGTAGTGATACTGTACTGATACTATAGTGATATCTTAATGATACTATAGTGATATCTTAATATTACTGTACTGATACTATAGTGATATCTTAATGATACTATAGTGATATCTTAATATTACTGTACTGATACTATATTGATACTGTACCAATACTCTATATCATATGTAAAAAAGCGTGCTTTTGTATATAGTTATTAACTGGATACTGATACTATACTGACACTATACGCATACTATAATGATACTATATGTATACTATATCCCATACCTGAGCTAAATACATACCAATATACTCTCATATACATAGATATATACTACAGCCAGTATTATGATGTGTATTTGATTAAATGTGTACTCATACATGCACATATTATCAATAAATCCTATTTATATATACATACTGTTTTAATACAACAATACAGTCTTAGTAATGCATACTATTCGATGAGTCACTCTCAGTTCACCTCACTGTGATAGGTTATAGTTATGACTCACATACGAATAGCCTGATCCATGACTTAGATTCCTCCTCCTCCTCCTCCTCCTCCTCCTCCTCCTCCTCCTCCTCCTCCTCCTCTTCCTCCTCCTCCTCCTCCTCCTCCTCCTCCTCCTCCTCCTCCTCCTCCTCCTCCTCCTCCTCCTCCTCATCCTCCTCCTTATAGTCATTGTACTAATAATTATTAGTAAAACTGATGATATCAATACTACCGCTACTGTAGGAATTGATGTGACTTAACCAATCATCCCATCTTCCCTCCCCCGAGCTTCCCCTACATTTCTCCTACCCTATCTATAGAGTGTGATGAGACTTAACTCACCCTCCCTCCCCCATACTAACCCCTCCACCACCCCCCTATAGGGTGTGATGAGACTTAACTTACCCTCCCACCCCCATACTAATGCCCCCTACCCCTATAGGGTGTGATGAGACTTAACTTACCCTCCCACCCCCATACTAATGCCCCCCACCCCTATAGGGTGTGATGAGACTTAACTCACCCTCCCACCCCAATACTAACCCCCCCACCACCCCCCTATAGGGTGTGATGAGACTTAACTCACCCTCCCACCCCATACTAACCCCTCCACCACCCCTATAGGGTGTGATGAGACTTAACTCACCCTCCCTCCCCCATACTAACCCCTCCACCCCCCCACCCCTATAGGGTGTGATGAGACTTAACTCACCCTCCCTCCCCCATACTAACCCCTCCACCCCCCACCCCTATAGGGTGTGATGAGACTTAACTCACCCTCCCACCCCATACTAACCCCTCCACCCCCACCCTATAGGGTGTGATGAGACTTAACGTGGTGGCTGGCAAGAACCTGAAGTCTGCGGATGTGAAACTTATCGGCAAGGGCAAGTCTGACCCCTACTGTAGGATACTGGGTAGGTAATGTGTGTCTGAGGGGGGTGGGTGGGGTGGGTGGGGTGGGGGGTGTTATGTGTCACTAACCAATCTGATACATACATACTGTATGACGCTTCTTGAACATTATGATTTATATTTATATATTAATAGTTTCTTAAATCATGTAATGCTAATAATCATAAATATGTAATTATATTATTATATTTAATAAATCATATAAAAATATATATAACATTTATAATAAAAATAATGGCTAAATATATATGTTAATGTATTAATATTTAAATTAATGTATACAATTGTAATTCATTATATATATATATATATTAATATACTGTATTAATATATTATACTATATTACTGTATTAATATATTAGCCTTACTTCATCATTTTTTAATATAGAGTATTCTATAAATGAAATATCCATACTACTATCACCAAGTATTAAGTATTCACATGTTTAGCTAAACCAAGCCTTATGGCTATATGTATCAAGTTTATTGTTATCATTTTAATTATAGTTCACCCTTGCTGTCAAACAAATGATACTTTACTAGAACTGATACTATATAGATTTAGTAACAATGCAACATATATATATATAATAGAACAATGTACACCTAATCTGTAAATCTGAATATCTAGTCACCTGTTGAATATGCAAATTACATTTTGTGTCAATATTAATAATTAGATATAGGTATATTTGATTTGTTGTAAAAAATAGTGATTTGTGTGGGCTTAGTAAATATATATCTTTTTCCAATTGTATGTTATAAATTATATATATATATACACGTATGTAAATATATACATAAACACACACTTGTCAACAGGTATGTAGTGTATAGATATAACCGTCGATTATGATTAATCTGCACACGATATCTCCCAGCACACTTAACGCAGTCAAGCACCACCCGCTTGCAGCCGTTACCTATACACTAATAAGTACATATATAAATACTATTATTCTCTACGCCGCCATTTTGTAGTGGGCGCCGAGAAGTTCAAAACCAAGGTCATACAGAATACCTGTAACCCCCACTGGGACGATGTATTCGATGTTAGTACCGCTATAGGTGTTACTGCCAGCCCTATAGGTGTTACTGCCTGCTCTATAGGTCTTATTATAAACTCTATAGGTCTTATCTATAACCTTATAGGTCTTACTATCAGCCCTATAGGTGTTACTGCCAGCTCTATATGTCTTAGTCTCAGCCCTATTGATCTTATCTATAACCTTATAGGTATTACTATTAACCCAATATATCTTAATACCAGTCCTATGAGTGTTACTATCAGCCCTATAGGTGTTACTATCAACCCTATAGGTGTTACTGCCAGCCCTATAGGTCTTACTATCAGCCCTATAGGTGTTACTGCCTGCTCTATAGGTCTTATTATAAACTCTATAGGTCTTATCTATAACCTTATAGGTCTTACTATCAGCCCTATAGGTCTTACTATCAGCCCTATAGGTCTTACTATCAGCCCTATAGGCTTACTATCAGCCCTATAGGTCTTACTATCAGCCCTATAGGTGTTACTGCCAGCTCTATATGTCTTAGTCTCAGCCCTATTGATCTTATCTATAACCTTATAGGTATTACTATTAACCCAATATATCTTAATACCAGTCCTATGAGTGTTACTATCAGCCCTATAGGTGTTACTATCAACCCTATAGGTGTTACTGCCAGCCCTATAGGTCTTACTATCAGCCCTATAGGTGTTACTGCCTGCTCTATAGGTCTTATTATAAACTCTATAGGTCTTATCTATAACCTTATAGGTCTTACTATCAGCCCTATAGGTCTTACTATCAGCCCTATAGGTCTTACTATCAGCCCTATAGGTCTTACTATCAGCCCTATAGGCTTACTATCAGCCCTATAGGTCTTACTATCAGCCCTATAGGTGTTACTGCCAGCTCTATATGTCTTAGTCTCAGCCCTATTGATCTTATCTATAACCTTATAGGTATTACTATTAACCCAATATATCTTAATACCAGTCCTATGAGTGTTACTATCAGCCCTATAGGTGTTACTATCAACCCTATAGGTGTTACTGCCAGCCCTATAGGTCTTACTATCAGCCCTATAGGTGTTACTGCCTGCTCTATAGGTCTTATTATAAACTCTATAGGTCTTATCTATAACCTTATAGGTCTTACTATCAGCCCTATATGTCTTACTATCAGCCCTATAGGTCTTACTATCAGCCCTATAGGCTTACTATCAGCCCTATAGGTCTTACTATCAGCCCTATAAGTGTTACTATCAGCCCTATAGGTGTTACTGGTAATCTAACATCCTCTCTAGCATGCGTTGCAGTGCAGTGATCATGTTCATATTACCAGTACTAATACTACTAGTTATGTTTTAATATTGATTATTATTATTAGTTATTAATAAGGACATATCGGCTCACTATATATGCAATGGTAACTTGTTGTACTAGGAAATATATACATTTCAATGGTATATTTAATTATATTTCAATGATTTCAATCTTTGAATATATAATCAAATGTCGGGATATTTATTATTTGTAAAATAAAATTGCGTTCATATTTTATAAATTATATTTCTATATAAAAATATTTTATTAAAAAGTACACATTTATTTATAAATTTGATTAGAATTAAATGATGTTTATCTATATTCTTCATGTCGACATTCCAAATAATATAATGTGTATTACATTATATTACGATTTTAATATAATCATATTGAAATCATTAATTTAAAAATGTATTTTTCATTAATTTATATATTTATATATATAATTCAAATATATACTCCTGGACCATGATATGAAAATTCATACAATCGTAAAATATAAATTTCACAAAATAAGTCTTAGTAGTCGAGTCCTTGTATAATGTCAATAGTAAAGTAAATGTAATACTTTGTATTTGTTTTAAGGTTATTATATATTATATGATATTCTGTTGTTTATGAATACAAATAAAACACAGATATGATATCTTACCATAATTACTATACAAGTATAGTATAACTAGTAATATTAATATAACTAGTATACCTAATATAGTACCACTAGCAGAGTATCACTAACATAGTACTACTAGTTTAGAGTCATCAACATATAGATCTCACATCATATACAATCTCACAAGTGTTGAGAATATATAAAAATAAATAATAAATAAAGTATAGTACCACTAGCGTAGAGTGTACAGTATGCATGGCCGTTACCATGGCAATACGTGTTGCAGATAATTATCGACCAGAAGTTGGGTCAGTACGCCGAGGTGATGGTCTACGATGAAGATCCCGGTGAAGATGATGAATTAGGAACGTTAGTACGCGGGTGGGGGTGGTGGGGATGAGGGACATACGGACTGTTTCTATCTCTCTGCAACTATAGCTGACACTTAGTATGTAGGGGGGGGGGGGTGACATACGGACAGTTTCTCTCTCAGTGCAAGATTGCTGAAACTTTAGTATTCGCGGGGCGGGGGAGGGCGGGGGACATACTGACTGTTTCTCTCTCTGCAACTATAGCTGACACTTTAGTACGCGTGGGGGATGGAGACGTACTGACAGTTTATCTCTCTGCAAGCATTTACCGATACTTAATATCGAACATTGATACTCGGGCTTAATATATATGTTTAGAATCGCATGTATTATTATTTAATTAGGAGCTCATCTGTATATTAGTATTAGTTAATTAATTTTCGCAAAGTAGAGTCGAGAATTGTTCCGAAATGTAAATATATCCAGCACGATAATGTAATAGGGTTATATTTTGTGTGTATTCTTTAATAAACGATATAACACCCTCATTATATAAGAGCCATATCCCCTCATACAGAATGAGTCTGGACATACAAGATATCGAAACGAACGGATACGTAGATTCGGTAAGTGATTACGTTGATCGACTGACTCATTCGTATTTACGTAAGGCTCTTAACCAATGATATCAACATAAACACACAATCATATCCACAACAAACATTCGGTGTACTCTTTATTAGCATAGTTGATATTGCATTATACATCGTAATAAACTTTTACGATAACTGTGTACGTTTTACATTCTTAATTTTTTAAATCTCTAATTATCTTTGTTTAATATCATAGAGTATATTATCGCTAGCATTTATATTTTATAGTTTCGATTATATATTTGCTTCGATAAACAATTTGAAATATATTATGAAATAATAGTTTTCTATTGCATAATTCTACAATGTGTCTACAGTGGTTCCCCCTAGAGAACGTTAAAACCGGCGTGATCCACTTGAAGGCCACGTTCTTGTACCTCAGTAAGGACAAAAAAGACCTGGAAACGGTAGTACATCAACATCAGTAGTAGTAGTAGTAGTAATAGTAGTAGTAAAATGCATGCTAAGATGTTTCCTCCCTGATAGTGTCTATTAGTAACTAGTATGCTAGCCAGATGAAGCACGTCGATTACATAATGATGTCATTAGCTGCGGAGGGCACGCTACATCGCTCGCTACACACTGTTATCGCATTCATATATTTTGTTTATATATGTTATATAATTATACGTTTATATATAATTATAACTTTCTTTATATATATAACCAGTAATTCAATACAATTTTGATCTATCTAAACGCATTTTTAGAATATTCGCTAAATCGTTAAAATGTTTGATCTATAGCGTGAGAATTATTCGCGAGTGTGGCCTCCCCATCTTTAGATAGCTACGGACCGAAGACAATAGATTCTCCGCGAGTGTTTGCTACCGGATCCGCCATTTCATCGCGATATCGTCGTACCACTTTATCGTTAACTACTACCACCGCCACCACCTTTCCTCCGTTTAAGTGTAACCCATTATTAACTAGCGGCATGCTCCTCGCTCTAATTAAGTGATAAACCTAAACTGTTATCACTACTTTTACAGTATCTAGGAAAACTAAAGGTAAGACTAACCGATATCGTAATACACTATACTTTGAATGCTTTTGTTATTAATTTTCTATTTTATACATATACACATAGGGAATCGGTATACTATTACGAACATCTTCCATATATGATTTTTATAATTTAACTCGTAATGCTTTTGAAATATTAATTGATATTTATTTTAATTTTATACCACAAACCATACACATATATGTATAATACACTAGAATATAGTAATACGCACGTATCAATATTCGCGTACTAATAGTGTTGCGCGTCGTTTCAGTCGAACAGAATATCTACCATCGGCAGCGATAAGTCCTCGGTGCTAGTCATGGTTACCATTGATTCGGCGACCTCTTTGAAGGTCAGTCTAAAGGGGATCCATACCAATAAAATAGCCTGATTTTTATTCGTTTTAAAACATTTACCCGATATCTTGTAATTAAAATATTGAATAGATATTTATATATAAATGCATGCACTAGGTACGCAATGCACACTGTGCATCAACCTGCCCGATATCAATTTAGCCATTCACACCGAAACTACTTGATTTTTAAACTCGACGATAGCGAACTATGAAAAGCGGGTAATATCGGGATATTTTGTTGGTGTGAAAGCACCATAAGGTCACATGCTTCTCATATTACTCATTATTAAACCCTCTCCTCCACCCCTCATTTCACCTCGCCACTTACCCTATCCCCTAACACTCACTTCCACCCCTCACCTCCACTCCACCTATCCACCCATCCATTCACCCCACATATCAGCCCCTCCAACCCTCACCCTCGCCTCACAGAGAATCAAGAAAATGATGGAACCCAGCCCTTACGTGAAGCTGACGATAGGACAGAAGGAGTTTGAGACCCGGCCATGTATCACCACTACCAACCCCCGATTCGAACAGACCTTCCAGTTCCTGTTAAGCAACGTGAATGCCAACGACATTGACATCGAGGTTCGACCTTCGATTCATAATCGCAGCTATCATTATTATTATTATTATTATACTTATTACCATCATTATCATTTTATCATAATCATTATTATTATCATTATCACCGTTATAAGCAAATAGTTAAGTTTAACCCATCCCGTAATGTGTCTAACCCCCGACACATAGGTATTGGACAAGTACAAGGATAGGCCTCTGGGTAGCACTTCGATAGCCCTGAAGGAGGCGTTGTCGAGCCCTAACATGACGTGCACTAGACCGTATCGATTAGTGGGAGGCGACACCAACTCTCAGATCATCGTGCAAGTCACTATTAGAGTTAGTCATAGGGGAGGTATGAGTCATAGGGGGATGTTAGTCATAGGGAGGGTATTAGTCATAGGGGGCGGTGTGTTAGTCATAGGGGAGTTTGTTAGTCATAGGGGGTGTGTGTGAGTCATAAGAGGGTATTAGTCATAGGGTGTGTGTTTGTCATAGGGAGTGGAAGATCATCGTGTAAGTCACTATTAGAATTAGTGGAGGGTGGGGGAATGTTAGTAGTACTATGGGTGTAGTGTGTTGATAAGAAGGAGAGTGTAGTGATAGGAGAAGGTTTGTTTGCGAGCAGACAAGGGAGAGTGGGAACGTTAAATGAGTGAACGTTTTAATAAGAGTGAGTGAGTGAGTTTATTTTTGAGAGGGAGTGTATTATCAAGGGAAGGTAGTATAATAGATGGATATATAGTATATTAAAACTGTAATAGTGAGAGGGGCAGATGTAGTATAGAGTATAATGGAAAGTGTGGATATAGAGTTTCAATGATACTAATATTCACTAATGTATCAGATTCTCACTGAAGACAAACCCCAGGGCTGGTCTCGCGACACCCTCTATCAAGCAGTTGTGAAAGAGGATTCACCTGATTCTGTTGATAACAACAATGTTAAAGAAAAGGTTTAATGTCACGCCCTTTCCTCATATATTTCTCTCTCACTCTATATCACACTATCTCTCTCTCCCTCTCTCTCTATCTCTCTCTCTCTCTCTCTCTCTCACTCTCTCTCACTCTCTCTCATTATCAATACCTCTCACTCCCTCCCATAGACTCCTGACACTATAGAAAGCGGAGATGCCATTAAGAATGAGAAACCAGAAGTAGCGCCCATAGTGAACTCTGAACCAATCAAAGAAGCACATAACCACAACCAGGTTAGTAATCCAATTCAGATGATAATAATAATGACTCACTACTAGTGACTCACTAGGTAATGAATCGTTGCTAACGATAACAGTTTTATATGATTTTACATAACGCAACTTATTAATGCTTTTGAACGATTAATCGGATTCTATACCCTGAACACCGTAGTAACACAACACAATGTGATCAGGTGATTGTAACGCGCGATTCCCTGACCCCCGACCACCAGATGGAGAGGGTGAACTCTTCGCCGGCCAGCGACACTCTGAGTTACGACAAGCACACCGATGACGCAGAGTATGAAGTCAGACGAAGAGCGGCGGTTAACTCAGACTACGATAGTCGAAGGTAGGCGCTTGTCTTGTCTTTATATCGAATACTAGTGATCTCATACGCAGCAATCTCGTGAGGATTGGTGATCTCATGCGCAATGATAATATATATATTAATGTAAATAATTATTTATGATTAGTATAATTTACATTACGCACGAAATCACCAAACAAAATAAATTACTCTGCACGGAATCACTTCACACGAGATCACTGGTTACTTTTATAACTAGCCACGTAGTTCAGCAGGATAATGTATCAGTTATGTAAGTAGTGGGATGAGGATTTGATCCTATTTCGGACCATAAAATAGTTCTTACATAATATTTAGAAGTGATAATTATTAATATTATATAATTTGAATAAAATATAATCTTCTCTCGTAAAAAATGGATGCCATAATATTAGAACGGCTTCGAAACGATATTATAACCATATGGTTATAAGAAGGCACTGTTAATAAGCAAAAAATAAGAATTTTGTAAAGCACAACATAAATTATTTTAGGGTTTTTTTCTCTTTACGTTTTATATATTAACTATTATATTTAATTATAAATATATCTATATAAATTAACTAGTTAATATATATATGATAATATTTTATAATCAAGATCCGTCACTTTATAATTATTCCGTTGAATAATATACAAAATTGATCTCAATACGTTATTAAGACACGCCCCCTTCCCTCCCGTTGTTAAAACAAGCCCCTTCACTCCCATTATTAAAACACGCCCCTTTCCATCTCTCCAGCGAATCGATGCAGTCGACGGGCGAATACCTCGGTCGTATACAGCTCACGATACGCTACAGCCAGCAGAGATCTCGTCTCATTGTCGCCGTACACAAATGTGTGTTAGTAACCATAGCAACTGTAGCAACCATAGCAACTGTTGCCATGCAGTAATGTGTGTTAGCAACCATAGCAACCGTAGCAACCGTTGCCATGCCGGAAGGTAGACGTCATACATCGTTTACCTCGGTCATGCCTAAAGTTTATATTATTTTATATATATATATATATATATATATGTTGGCATAGTCAAGGTAGAGTAGATGAGTGTTTGGTGATTTGAACAACTATTTATAATAACTTCTATTACGTATACATTACTAAAATATACATAACGGAACACTCGCGGGGGCCCACTTAAATATAATATAAAAGGTTTATTGATGACAATTATCAATGAAAACGATAGACGTTTATACGCGTCAAGTTGAAATAATAGCTCAAATGAATAAATAGATACCCGAATAATAATAAATAATTTTAAAAGAAGACATTATAATGATATCATTTATGAATATAGTCGACGTTTAAAGGTAATAAAATATGACATTACGGTCCGTAAGTCATCGAAAACTTAGATTTATTTCCGTTAGATCACTTAGATCGACTCCTAACGCCCGCCCCAATTAGAGCCACGCCCCCTAACCCCTGACCCCACCCTGACCCAACAGAGACCTGTTAGCATGCGACAGCGACGGTGTATCGGACCCCTACGTAAGACTGTACCTGTTGCCCGATCGCAGCAGCTCCTCCAAGCGTAAGACGCACACCATTAAAGATGAACTTAATCCGGTGTTTGATGAGAAGTTTGTAGCCACCCCCCACTTGTTTTTTCTTTGTTATCATCTTTATATTATCGTATCTTATCTATTTATCTGGTTACCTATAGATTTCTCTTATCGTATCTCGTATCTTATATTTATCGAATCTTTAATTTTATCTTATATTATAGTAATTGTATTTATATTATATAATAATTATTAATAGTTTTAATTATCTTTATATTTAGTTGACATTATCTTTATCTTTAATTTATTTTCAATTTTATCTTTCAAATTGATAATAAATTATATTTATTTTCATTTTTTATAATCATCATTATATAATGATATAGTTAGTTAGTTAATTAATAGATAACAAAGAATGCTCAACTTAGTTATTTATACACTAATATATTTATTATATATTTAAATTATATATATATATATATATATATATATATATAATTATATGTAATAATATTACATTAATTATTATTAATTATAAATTATAACAAAAAATTATAATATGATATTATTACCTTCGATATAGAATTTAAATGATTTTAGTAAGAATTTAAAATTAAAATAAATAAAATTGAATATTCAGTAACTCTATTTAATAATTATTATTATCACTTTTCAATATTTAGGGTAGAATGGAATATTTCTCCTGAAGAACTATTTGATAAAACTCTTGAAGTAGGAGTGAAGAATGCAGTTTCAATGTTTTCCAAGAGTAGAACTCACATTGGTAAAGTATACATTAATTTGCAGACGTTGGATCTAAATCAAGCTTCCACACTTTGGTTAGAGAGCGCGAGTATTGTAATCTTATTAGTTAAACAATGTTACTTATATTTACTTTTTGAACGATTCCTTATTATTAATTATATTTAAGTCACTTAATCATTCACCTAGATGTTTACCTTAAATATATTTATATATACTATTTTGCAGGTATGATCTGTTAAACGGAGAAACTCGAAAAGATGAATAAAATGGTGAAATTTTCATTATAAATATTTTATATTATTATTGATGATAGAGTTAGCTATTCATTCTATTGGATATTTATTTGTTGATTTTACAAACTTATTTTACGTTTTATTGTTATTTAAATATTTATTTTACATTTATTGAAAGATTTTGTTTCAAGCCATTTATTTTTTTATGAATAATTATATTTATCACAAAGAGTAATTTTTATTTATTTCATATATATATATATATATAGTATTTTTGTACATATTATCTATATAATATTATAAAAATAAAAATCATAATACTATAATAAGGATGTTTAACATTTAAATAGAAATATTTGATTCTGTATATATGAGTTTTATAATTATATTAGAACTATAACATATGCATAGAATGTATTCGTAATATATATGTATTATGTATTTAGTTGAGTAAATTCAAAATTAGATTTCAAATATATCTAAATGTATACATATACAAATTAATTCATTAATAAACTAAACTATAATTCAATATACATTTAAATTATTTAAATTTAACACATCAAATGTTATATATTATTATAAATATATTTATAGGTTATATTTATAATTTTAATTCAATTTATTAACTTGTGCTAGGTTTCTATATTTAATTAGTATTCCATATACGTTAATTAGTTTCGAAAATAACACCTGTACCTAATTAAAGATCTACATTCATTCATTGATTATTATCACTTATCTAAAATTTAAATATTTGATAATCGAAAGAGTTTTATCAATTTAATTTGATTAAAATTACAGAAATTTTATTATATATCCTTTTAATCTTCTTTTTCTATAATACCTATTGGGTTTACATTATATGAACTTGTTTATGTATATATGTAATATAGTGTAATATATTATATAAGCGTAATATTTTAAAGTTAATTTAAAATTAAAATTAATTAAGTTTAATTTCTACAAAGTATAAATATTCCACTTTAAAAACATTTTTAAATAATATATTTTTATAATCACATAAATTTAAAAAGAATATTATTAACCTTGTAACCTTGTAACCAATTTGTTTAGACACTGCGATCAACATCAGTTATGAGTTTTCGGCGGTGTATCGTATATTAATTATTATAAGCTATATTAAATAGATGTGTTTTCAATTTGACTTTAAAGGTGTGGTCAGAAACTATAGATCTAATTGAGTGAGGTAGGGAGTTCCATAGTTTAGGTGCTATTATAGAAAAAGAAGATTCCTGTTTTTTATTAAGTAATAAAGTTATTGGTATATTTAGTTTATATTTATGTATTGTTCGTTGTGGTCGGGATGACTTGTAGTTCGTAAGTAGTTCAGTAAGATAGTCAGGTTTATTATTATGGGTGGCATGGTGGGTCAGTAGGAGTAATTTGTATTGTATATGGTAAGGGATGGGTAGCCAGTGAATGGATTTCATATAATGTGTGATATGTTGTCTTGAGTATTTTTTTATCCTGAAAATGGTTCTGATGGCTCTATATTGTAATTTAGTGAGCATTTTGATAGTATGTGCTGGGAGTGAATTTAAAGTAGAGTTACAGTAGTCAAGTCGGGGCAGTATTAAGGAAGTAACTAGTAGTTTGGCAAGTTCAGTAGTTATAGAAGGTCTAATAAGTCGGATCGTATGTAAGGTGTAATTAATGGAATTCGATATATTAGTTATATGTGGTAGATAAGATAGCTTTTGGTCAAGTGTGAGGCCGAGGTTTTTAGCTTGGTTAAGTATTCTATAATGTGATTATTAATAATAATAGGTGGTATGGAATGATGTCCTGGGGATGTATTTATTAATAAAGCTTTTGTTTTAAGGCTATTCAATAGTAGGGAGTTATTTGAAAGCCATTTACTAATGTCATTAATGCATTTATTTATAGTATTTATGTTATTGATTGGGTCAGGTAAATTACAGTATAGCTGTAAGACATCCGCATATGAGTGAAAGTGTATATCAGGGTTGTCGTCAAGTAAGTAAAGTAAAGGGGAAATATATATTAAAGAGAATTGGACCTAAAACAGAACCTTGGGGTACACCATGAGTTGTGTGGCGGGGTTCTGTTATGGCGTTATCTATACATATAGAAAAGGATCTGTTAATTAGGTAGGATGTAAACCAACTAAGGACAGAATCTTTAATACCAATGTTCTCTAATCTTCGAATAAGAATATTATGGTCTAACGTATCGAAAGCCGACGACAAGTCAAGTAGAATCAGTATGGTGGGAGTATTTTTTGGAAATAGTAGTATATTGTTTAAAGTATGGAGTAGTGAAGTTTCAGTGCTCTTGTCCGTTGTATAAGCACTTTGTAATTTATGCAGTATGTTATTATTATTGATGTATGTTCTAAGTTATTTAGAAATTATTCTTTCAATTGTCTTAGATATGAAAGAAAGGTTGGATATGGGACGATAATTAGAAAGAGTTGACCTATCAATGGACTGGTTTTTAGGGATGGGAATTACATGGGCATATTTCATGTGGGATGGGAAGATACCTGCAGTTAGTGAGCGATCGATAATGTTGTTGTAGAATGGAGAAAGAAGGGATGAAAGAGAATGTAACAAACATAATGTAATTGGGTCTAGTTTACATGTAGATTTAACTGTTAATAAAATATTATTGATATTGATAATGGTTGGTAATGAAAAAGTGGAAAATGAGTATATTGGGCTTGATATTGGTGGGATGCAGGGTCGAGGGAGAGTATCTATGATTGATGATGTTTTTATGTAAAAGTAAGAGTCAAAGTTAGTCGCATTAGTTAAAGGGGAGTTATCAGGCAGTATTCGTTTTGTCAGTTTTCCTAGTAGTGTTGACGATATTCTAAATAATTTCTTAGTATCTTTTCCAGCTGATTTAATTTGATCTATGTAATATTTATTTTTAGCAGTTTTTATTAATTTTCTATAATTAGAAAGTGAATGTTTAAAAATATTTAAATCATTTGAGCTTTTGGATTTTCGCCAGTTCCTTTTTTTAATTCTAAGTGAGCGTTTTGCTGTGTGTAACGAATTATTGAACCATAACGTATTATGTCGAGCTGTATAAGTTTTAGTGATAATAGGGGCATGTTTATCTAGGACAAGACTAAGGTTACTATCAAAGCTATCTATATGAGATGAATCTGTTATATTGTTGTATAAAATGTTGAAGTCATTTATAAAATTAGCAATATTTATATTATCTAATTTTCTGTAGTGAACTTTCTTGGATGGTCTGATTGGTTTAGGGATATGTAGGGAGCAGCTAACAAGGTGGTGGTCAGTGATTAAACTATGAACATTAGTATTAGAAATTATATTCGAAGATGTGTTAGATATAATTAGGTCTAATATGTTTCCAGATGAATGTGTGGAAGACTTGACATGTTGTAAGAAATTATGACAATTTATGATATTAATAAATTTATTTGAATTATGTGAGTTTGGTAAAATTGGTATATTGAAATCACCAAGTAGTATACTGTTGTTGGAGATCATAGACAATAGGTTGTCAATTTCATCGATGAAGTAAGGAATTGAATTATTAGGAAGTCTATAAATTGTTATAATTGTAAGTGGTTGTGATTTAGGAGGGTGAAAGGTACATAAGAAGGCTTCTGAATTTTCAAGTGATAGGTCACTTGACTGTATTAGTTTCAAGGCATTTGAATATAGCACACCGACACCGCCACCATAGTGTGGGCTGGGGCGTGGTAGGTGAATACAGTTAGTAGTTGGGGTATTAAGGGATGCAATTATGGGTAGATCCTTGATAGAAAGCCAAGTTTCTGTTATACATAAAATATCTATCTTAGTACCATGAAATATATTTAAAATAATATCTACTTTATTTCTAATGGAACAAGCATTAAGTGTTGCTACCTTTAGTAATGGAGAAGAAGATAAACTTTAGTTGAGGGTAATAATGTTGGTGATGAAGATATATATGACGGTATATGTGATGAGGATAGTAGGTTTGATGGTGATAGTTGTGATTCACTAGATGTTATAGGTTGTGCAGATAGAGGTAAAAGTGGAGATTGGTGATTGGTTTGAGATAATGGTGGAATAGGAGTGGCTGAATGTCATTGTGAAGATTGATGTGATGACTGAGAATTACTGATTGATGAATTCAGTGAATTGGTATTTAATCTATATATTAGTGTTATGGTATAATAGGGAAGTCATTATAAAAACTACTCGACTCTTTATTTTTTTATATAGATATATATTAGATAATTATATTGACAAATAAGTAATATTTAATATAGAAAATAAATATATAAAACATACCTTACCTTACCAGGTCAAGCTTGCTCGGTAATTCATGACATTATTTTTCCATTCACCCTTCTCTATCCTCCATCGCTGTTTCCATTTCGTCTACCATTGTAAGATTTGTATCGTATCTTAGTTGATCGATGTAAGTCTTTGCTGGTCGTCCGCGTTTTCGTTTACCATGATGTGATTGCCAGAGTATTATATCACTTGTATGTTCATCTTGGCTTCTCCAACAATATCCGGCAAATCTTAATCTTTGCATTCGTATTGATTTGCTGATTTTTTATATACCACCATATAGTTGTTCATTTGTTAGATGATCTCTCCAGGATGTATTCGTTACAGCATGAAGCATACGAGTGTAGGCTCCGTCAATCTTCTTTTCCATCGAGTGTGTTAGAGTCCATGTAACGGATCCGTAAACAAGTACAGATTCAACTGCTGCTCTGAAAAAGTTTCTTTTGAGACCATCACTTAAGATTGATTTCCATATTGATTGCATGCTATTTAAAGCGGCCCAGGCTTTAGAGATTCTTATATTTACTTCTCTGCCAGTTGACTTAAAAATATAACTTACTAGATATTTGAAATCTTCTACTCGTTTTATCATATTCCCGCCTATACTTTCCATATGTAGGTTATTGTTCTGGATGAAATTGATGTATTCTGTTTTATCAGTATTTATGTTAAGTCCAATTTCTTTTGCGGCTAGTTCAATTTTCAGTAATAGAGTAGTGAGATCATTTAAGGTATTACTTGTTACGGCAATGTCGTCTGCGTAGTCTATGTCGGTAATTTATTGTGCGGGATATCGTCTGCTTCTTCTTTTAGTTAAAGTAAATCCGATTTCTCTGTCATTGTCCAAAGATGTTTTTAGAATATAGTCGAGGCAGATTATAAAAAGAAATGGTACTAATATGTTTCCCAGTAACACTCCGGTGGTAATCTCGAAGAAAGGTGTATCTCCGTCTGGTGAACGTACCATTGCTCTAGTGTTATTATAGAGCATCATGATTGCGTTAACTGTTACTTCTGGTATGCCATATATTATAAGTATTTCTTCATATTTTTGCGGTTTATTGTATCAAATGCTTTTGAAACATCAATGAAGAGGATTGTTAGTGGTAAGTTTGTATCGTTTACTCCTCTACTCTGATATTCATCTTATGGTCATAATTTATCCTGTCGTAGATCTACTTTTACGGAACCCATTTTGGTTTCTCCTTAGAATTGGGTCTATTTCTGGTTTAATTCTGTTTAATAACATTAAGTTATATATTTTGGCGGATATTGCTGTTAGTGTTATTCCTTGTAGTTTGTAGTGATGGATAGGTTTCCTTTCTTTAGAAAAGGAAGAATACATCCATCTGTCCATCTTGCTATAGGTTCTTGGAAATATACACGGTTACAGGATTCCAGTAAGAATTCTTTGAAATCTTCTAATCTCCATACTTCTGCTAGTATTTCGTCCAATCCAACTGCTTTTCCGTATGATATATGTTTTGTGGCTTTTATGACTTCTTCTTTTGTGAAGGGACCAGTTTTTATCTCAAGTTTTTGAGGATTTGAGTTGAATTTTCACTATGAATATTCTTGCCTAATAGCTCTTTAAAATGAGTATTCCAAAGTGTGATTCGTTCTTTATCACTAGTTGCTTTCAGTTTTGCTTTATTGGATTTATTCCTACCGCTGACTTCGTTTATTGTTTTCCAAGCTAGTGCAGATTTCTTATTTGTAGCAGCTGTTTGAATTTCATTTATCTTTATATTTATATAGTTCTTTTGTTCTAGATTGTAAGAATTTTCTAGAGATTTTTGTGCTTTAATAAAATTGTCGATATTTACTTATATAGGTGCGCTGTCTTTTAGTTTTGCTACTTTGTTCAGTATATCTCATGACATATTTCTGCTGTTTCCCATGGTATTCGTTTCTTTAATTTGGGTTTCAAAGTTATTACTTTATTCGCTGCTTCTTTGCATGCTTTTTCAAATGTAGTATATCTCGTGTTGATTGGTGACGTTGATGAGGCATCAGAGTTTTGAAGAGCTGAGAAACTGTGTTGTACTGTTATAATTAACTCTTTCCTGATTTTAGTATCATGTTGCAATGTTGCCCAGTCATATGGTTGGAATTTTCTATCTTTCATTTTGTTAGCTCGGATACTCAGCTTTACTCACCTATATCTGCAGTTATGATTCGATGATCAGATGCAATACTATTAAACGAATTGTAAGCTCTGCAGTTTTTTACACTGTTCTTCTATTTTCTGTTTATAATTATGAAGTCAATCTGTGGTTTAAATTTATTTAGTGAGTTATGTGTCCATAATTGACCATTTCTTTTATGAAAGTGAGTATTTAGACATGTCATATTTTTTCTTGTACTAGGTGTGAGTTTAAGTCTTATCCTATGAACAGAACATTATGTTTTGGTATCTGCCTTGTCAAAGAAGTAAGTCTTGTATAGGATAATTCTATTTCTTGATCGTCACTAACATTTGTTGGACTGTAGCATGATATCACTGAAGTGTGTGGGTTTCCTTGAAAGTGTGCTATCATAATTCTATGTGATATCATTTCGATACTGGCGATTGCGTTATAAGCTTTGTTGCTAGCCATGATTCAGATTCCACCAGTTGCAGCATTTAGGGGAGAGCGGGGCAGGTTGACCATAGGGGCAGGTTGAGCCATCTCAATTATTTCTGCTATTAATAAATATATTAGTGCAATTTTTAATACATGTATACACAATTATATTTAGCATTAGTATAACAACTCAAAAATTATTTATTTTAACTAATTAAAATATTATTTAAATATTAATATTTTATGAAAATCTCGTTAGTGGGACAGTAAGGACACGTTAAGTTTAACTTTGATATTATTATATATTTTGTAATAACATAGCAGTATTAATGGTATATAAATAAAGTATATTTAATATACTATATATTATAAAATAAATATTTTAAAAATTATCACTCACAAATTAATTATATTACTTTTATATATACTAGTGATATGGGGGAGGTTGACCATAGAAAAACGGGGCAGGTTGACCATAGGGTCAATCTGCCCAGTTTATCATTAAACATATGTATGTATTAATTTATTTAATTAAGTAATGACTTATTTAAATAATAATAATATAATTAATTAAATATATAATTGAGTAATTATTTTAAATAATTAAATAATTGGTTTATATGCTGGATTAAAACATATAGAATCTTCTTCTCACTCATAATATAACCTCTCGCCTTAAAAGTTTCATTAGTTTTGATATTAATCTTGGTGCATATACTTGTTAAATAACTAATAAATATAAATATATAACTTTAACTATGTTTATTTGTTAAATATATCTTTAATTTCGCATTTTGTCTACCTGGCTCAACCTGCCCCAGTAGATGGGGCAGGTTGAGCCAAATTAAAAAAAAATTAAAATGTTATTATATAATTAATTATTTATCATTACACTGATTTATGAATGTTTTTAATTGATCATAAACTATATATATATCTTATGCACTTTATTTTATTAAAATATATTCATAATATTATAAGATACATGTGTTTTTATAAAAACAGGCTCAACATGCCCCGCTCTCCCCTATACTATTTTTCCAAGCTGAGACGGTTAGAAGTTTCCATTTATCATAAGCTTGTTCCTTGATGACTATATCTATACAAATCTATGATCTTGGATGCACATTATTTCTTGTCCTGTTCTTTCGGCTGATGATATCAATTCTGGTATTTTATATACTTTATTAAATGGTTGGGTATTCAGCGATCCAATTTAAAAACTTTAAATGCACTTAATAGTTTTGAAGTAGAAGTCTCATTTTTCTAACCCTGCCCGGGTGGCTAAATATGTACTGTGCCTTGCCAAAGGGCACCCTGTATTTTGTCTGGTACTATTTATTTGTTATTCGCAGTTAAAAATTATATCTAATGGCCTTTCCCCTATCCGCAACCTGGGGAGCCGGTGGATTGGAATTATCATCACCACATCAGCATATCAATTACGGATATAGATGAAGAAATATGGGCCGAGGATCCTACGTAAACTGAGCTCTCCGCAAATGTCCACTATAAAACATACCATTTATTTAAAATTGATATTCTACATTATCCTATGCAAATAACATAACATATATTCAAGCATATAATGAAAGTTTATACAAAAAAAATTCCCGGAGTACTGACTATTACCTACTATTATATTGTACACGATATGTATACCTATAGATGATAATGAACACACATTTAATGTATATCATAACCAATTATATATGTGTTATTTCAATAATATAGTAAATAAGATTCAGATTTAAATAAACTTTTATTTTAATATTTAAATATTAAATGGTTCACATCGATAAACTCGTATATTTAATTAATTGTTCTATAGATTAATACCTATCATATTTAATAATACATATTTGTAATTAAAATATAATAATATTAAGTTTCTAAAGATTTAACAATTATTAGTCGTATTAATCAAATATAAATAAGATAATTATCATATATATATATATATATGTTGAACACTTTGTAAGTGATAAATTATTTCGATAAAATATACTTATTAAAAAGTATGTAATAAAGTTTAAAAGAAATTAGTTTTTTATTTCGTACATTATCTAATAATTAATAACATATAACAACAAGTAACAAAATATAAATTTAAACATGAATTATTAAAAATTAAACTAATAGTTTTCAATTGTAATTCAATAGTTGTGATATCAATACCATTATATATAGATATCAGATTTTATGATTTATAATGAATATAATTTAACAAATAAATATATTTTTAAATAATCATTGTAAAATACCACAATTAGATAAATATATAATGTTTTATATAATATCTCAATATTTTTTTAATCTATTTGTATAATATATATACATGTGAAAATCCATCTAAAGATGATATTAGATTTAGTTATTAAATAATTAATGAACAATAAATCAAACTTTAACTTGTCTATAATCAGCCGTATAACATCCGTCTACATTCATCTTACCTCCAGGATAGTAATCCTGAGGTAACACTTTCCCGAATATCGATTTCATCTCGGATAGCTTCCCTTTCTTCTTCCCTTTCTTTTTCTTCTTCTTCCCTCCTCCGCCATCCCCGGGATCGGCTACAACCTTTTCCGGAGCGCCGAAATACGAGAACACGAAAGCGCGATGTATCCTGTGACCGAACATCCACGACTCGGCCGGAAAGGGGCGGTACAACTGGGCGTAACCGAGGGCGTTAGCGTAGGCGTTCCGTTGCGCCTTCTTGAACAGCTCCAACCGCTGCCAGAACGTCATATCGCATAACGGAACGGTCGGCTTTCGTTTGTCCGACGTGGTAGTTCGCGCCGTAGGTACGGTTACGCCCTTTCCGGACGTCAGATTAGAGGAACGCCTCTCGCCGCCCGCGATGCGGATGTTCCGGCGCGAAGAGTCGCTCTGCAACGCCCGCCTCGACGATCCGTCCAGGTGGCGTGAGTTCTGTCGACTGTAGTAGCCATCGCGAGTGTGTTGCCTTGACAACGCTTGTTCGACGAACGAAGACTGGCGAACGGTTCCGCGACGCTCCGAAGTGGGACGAGCGTCCGCCCGGATGTCGTTCTCGACTCGGTCGCCAGGGGTTTTGCGGTCGTCGTCGGTGGTGGCGCCTCGTTTCGATTTAGCCGAGTAGAACACTTCCGGGGGCGTGTTTCCACCGCCTCCGGAATATCTGCCGTCTATTCCGTAGTCTTGTTTAGCGCTCGTTATTCTAGTGTCTGTGAAATAGTCGGTGAACCAATCAGAAATGGGGTAATGAGAACGTCTGCTAATATTATTTATAATTGCGAACGTAAGTGTTGTTATTGTATCGGTTTCATAAATTATATAAACAAGTATCCTTATTGCGTCATAATTAATAAATATAGAACATTGATTTGTATCTTAAATCTGGGCTTACTATGTTAACGACGGCAATAAATAAATATGAATACAAAATATCTATACATTTGACTAGGGGACTAAAGGGAGTAGCGCACCTATATCATTAATTATAAGTTCACTTTATATGATCTTATTAACAATTATATATATATATATATTATTGTGCTTATTTTATTTTGGAAGATATTTTTAATTTTGAGTATTAATCTAATCCAGAAATTAGTTAGATTTTTTATTAGATGAAATTGTAACTTAGAATTTGTTACTTATAATCATATATGGATATAATATCGTTTTAAACCGTTATCGTGTTAAGGCATCCATGGATGGATGGATGGACTATGCATGGTTTTATCTAATCATTTATTTATCTACAATTATATATTATAACTTCTAACTAGTAGGTACTATTTTTGAACACCGTATGACGTACGTCGTGCGGTCCCCCTCTACACTTTTACCACAACATTTATTTGTATTGGTTTGTCCCCAATACATACAAAATCATTCCAGCGCCCCCTAGGAACAAGTATACTTGTTATGTAATACATACGTTGTATAGGAAATATATATGGAATAAAATAAATATACATTATATACGGACTCGATGTTTATTGAGACCTATACATAGCTACCATATCTACCTTAGGTATAATACCTATTACCAAAGCCCTTTGCTAGGGGTTTTGGAAATACCAAGATAATACATTATGCATAATCGTATTTAATAAATAAATTCAATATTGAAATGATAATTTTGGTAATTACCATTTGTTATGAATTACCTATAGTGGTATACCACTAAATCTGTGGTATGACATTTATATGACAAGTAGTAAATATGAATTACACATAGGAAATTATACCTACTCGTTATAATAAGAACCTATAGGTTGTTATACGCGTATTTATTTTACTTTATGAATTTATTTATTAAATACGATTATGCATAATGTATTATCTTGGTATTTCCAAAACCCCTAGCAAAGGGCTTTGGTAATAGGTATTATACCTAAGGTAGATATGGTAGCTATGTATAGGTCTCAATAAACATCGAGTCCGTATATAATGTATACTTATTTTATTCCATATATATTTCCTATACAACGTATGTATTACATAACAAGTATACTTGTTCCTAGGGGGCGCTGGGACGATTTTGTATGTATTGGGGAACAAACCAATACAAATAAATGTTGTGGTAAAAGTGTAGAGGGGGACCGTACGACCTACGTCATACGGTGTTCAAAAATAGTACCTACTATTTTCATAATAATATTATAATATACAAAAATATCACTTAGGTATACCTATATATTGTCTATGCCTATTAGTATTATGCATGCCAATATATGGGTTAGGTATATTATCATACTGTATTACAGTATACTGTACTGATCACTATAGCGATATAGGGTATATCCTAGCTATATATATATATATAACGTGACATTAGATCTATATCTTCGACCCCAATGTTAAAATCTATGTTACAACTAGTGATGTAAATGATGCCGAGCCGAGACTTTCATTTTCGGAAAAAACAACGAGCCCGAGCCGAGGTGAGACTCTAGCCAAACAATATATATATATATATATATATATATATATATATATATATATATATATATACACACCTATAATGAAGTTGATTACAGTGTATAAACCACTAGGTTACAAGGTTACAAGGTTATAATGTTACAGTGTTACCTACCGTACGATATCGTATCGCTGTATTTATTAGGGAATCGTCAGACCTTAATAATGTAATTTCTACGTTACATGTACTTCGAGAGCTACGTTATTTCACGTGTCGTACGTTAATCTATAGGCTGTAGAGTACGCGGCGTCACAGAGTTAGAGAGAAAGCCCCTCTCTCTAGTTCTGTACGCGGCGTCACAGAGTTAGAGAGAATGCCCCTCTCTCTAGTTCTGTACGCGGCGTCACATAGTTAGAGAGAAAGCCCCTCTCTCTAGTTCTGTGCGCGGCGTCACAGAGTTAGAGAGAAATCCCCTCTCTCTAGTTCTGTGCGCGGCGTCACATAGTTAGAGAGAAAGCCCCTCTCTCTAGTTCTGTGCGCGGCGTCACAGAGTTAGAGAGAAAGCCCCTCTCTCTAGTTCTGTACGCGGCGTCACAGAGTAAGTGAGAAATCCACTCTCTCTAGTTCTGTGCGCGGCGTCACAGAGTTAGAGAGAAAGCCCCTCTCTCTAGTTCTGTACGCGGCGTCACAGAGTTAGAGAGAAAGCCCCTCTCTCTAGTTCTGTACGCGGCGTCACAGAGTAAGTGAGAAAGCCCCTCTCTCTAGTTCTGTGCGCGGCGTCACATAGTTAGAGAGAAAGCCCCTCTCTCTAGTTCTGTGCGCGGCGTCACAGAGTAAGTGAGAAAGCCCCTCTCTCTAGTTCTGTACGCGGCGTCACAGAGTAAGTGAGAAATCCACTCTCTCTAGTTCTGTGCGCGGCGTCACAGAGTTAGAGAGAAAGCCCCTCTCTCTAGTTCTGTACGCGGCGTCACAGAGTTAGAGAGAAAGCCCCTCTCTCTAGTTCTGTACGCGGCGTCACAGAGTAAGTGAGAAAGCCCCTCTCTCTAGTTCTGTGCGCGGCGTCACATAGTTAGAGAGAAAGCCCCTCTCTCTAGTTCTGTGCGCGGCGTCACAGAGTTAGAGAGAAAGCCCCTCTCTCTAGTTCCGCGGCGTACACACATCATACGTACCCACACGCGCACACACACACATATACGTAGGAGTAGGGGCACCGCAACCGGGGGTACCGGGGGATATGTCCCCCACTTTAAAATCTAGGGGGGGACCTCCTGTGTATTGTATAGCCCCCCCCCCACTTTTAAAACAACATTTATTTTGATTGGCTGGTCCCCCCTACATACACACCATCGTTCTAGCCCCCTACACGTAGGCATGCGGATATGTGTAGACCCATATATGGTCATGTAATTACAAAGTAGAATATGTGTAATTGTTTACATACGCGATAACACATTAACGTTCAAGCCGCTAGGTTTATTGACGCGAATAGGTGTGACGTTGTTATATTAATTATTAAACTGTATTTATCTAAACCCAAAAGTATAAGAATATATGACCCACATATTATGTATGTGGTATATAAGGTATACCATATATATATATATATATATATATATATATATATATATATATATATATATATATATATATATATTACATATTATGTATTAGGGGAAAGTAACCGAATACGGACACTCTCGATATCTCAGAAACCATAAATCCTACAAAAAAATGTGTATTGAATTAAATATTCATAATTATATAAATAGTCTAAAAAAGTATTTTTATTTTTTAATTAGTCAAAATATTTCCTATATATCCAATAAACTGATTTTTTTATTACGTTTTTAAATTTATGAAAAAAAAGTTCAACTTAGAACATTCTCAAAAATATACAAATGTATCGATATAATCCTATATTATTAAAAAATAAAGCATTCTAAAATTATATATATAATTTCTATATTTGTTATCAAATATTCATTAAGTTATAAGCATATATATATAGAGTTCATATATAGGTCCTACTTCCCTAATACGGACACTCTAGATGTCTTAATACAGACACCATATAACCAATCATCGCGCAGCGTATGAACTATTATGAATTTCATAGACACTTAAATTGTATTATTAATTAAAAAAATAATAAAAATAAATAAATTATTAACTAATTAAATTAGAATAAATTGTTCATAAAATTAATTATAAATAATGTAATTGTAATTTGTCTGATTGATTCATAAATAATTATTGATATATTGATTATATTATAATATATAGTTTATCTATAGATAACCCACTATAGTGGTATATAGGGTCGTATTATAACATGGGGTGTCCGTATTCGGATATGGGTACCGAATACTGACACCCCCGTTATCTATGAAATTAAAATACTAAATAAAATTTTAAAATCACAATAATATCTATAATCATATAATATTAATATATTATAATTTTTGAATAAAAATAATGAGTCATAAAATGTTAAGACCGTTTATTGTTAAAGTGTCCGTATTAGGTTACTTTCCCCTACCCATATAATGTATACATCCTATAGGATACCCCTATAGGGGTATACTATAGTATACTACTTTAATTCATATTTCAGTATACTATAGTATGTAGGAATAATGTTACTTTAAAATATGGTGAAATCATATACATATTTATCGGGAGTTGACTGTATATTATAATATATATAAAATACTAAATACTAAATAAAATAATAATTATAATAATATATATATATATATATATATAATAATAATATAATATTTATTTATTAAAATCTCACAAATATATAACCGGAAGTAGTTGTATTATGTAAGAACCCGCGGGTAGAATCCATGGGTAGAACAAGAGTCGACACGGGAGATAATAATACCATTAAATAGTGCCTTCGTAAGCCGTATGGAAACGACTCTTAAAGTATACGTTGTCATCTTTGAAGACACATCCGAAGTTTTGAAATACTCGGGTGGATATACATATTCATATTAATTGGGAGAATATTCGGAAAATATGACTCACGAGTAGATGACTCAGAATGATGACTCATATTAACACGACGTATCCCTCGTAGTATAAATTTCACTTCTACTTAAAAACAACAACCGTCACACGTGTTTATGAATCATATCGTATGAATCATAGCACGATAACAATTAGCGGATATCATAATTGCTGAGTATGACTATAGTCATATATAGGGTATACCCTTATCGCGTGACATCCCCACGCTATGACGTAGCCTGACACGTGACATTCAGCACGGTACGCGATGTAATACAGGTCATGTGATATTAAAGATCAATCACCGATAATATCAACCGTACTAATTATTACCTTGACTCTAATTCTGTGTCGACTACACTACTGCATACCTATACTACTTTCTTCTCATAATACATACTTTACAACCATCGACCGCTTAACTAACAGATAAATCACTTAGACTAATCTACCGACTAACACAATTGACTATACTACAAATATAACTGACCTATGAACCAACTTAACTAGTGGTTTCAGTGATTTAACTGTCCATCAGCAAAAAAATAGCTCAACTTAAATTAATATCCATTATATATCACTCCATACTGATTAAACAACCTGATTACCTTTATCGACTAATTTATCTCCAAACTCCACGCCACCTACGATCCTCTAACTATATGGTCCTGACTGAATCATACTTTCGCCGGAAAATCTTGGGAAGTGTCGCTACTCTATTTACGCCAGTCTTCTTTGGAATTAACCCCCTCCATCCCTCAAAACCATCAACACATCAACAACAACATTACAACATAAACTAAAGAAGTATATCCTTATTCATGATATCTGAACTTCAAATATTTTCATTTTCACCACGTTGTGCACTTGTCTGCACTAATTATTACATTTATTTATTGATTTTATATATAAATAATATATTATTGTCACACTATAATAATTTTATAATTGAATTAGTGTTTAAATAAAATCATCATAAAGTCACGTGGTAGTGAGTAAACACGCCCACATACACATACACGTAGCCATTCATATATATATATATATATATATATAATGTATAGTATACACCTATAGGTGTACCTATATTAGCAAATATTTAATATACACTGCATTTTATATATATATATATTATTGTTATTCTATTGTTATGCTATTTTTATTTTGATGGAGTCCTTTCATCCACTTAGATTAAGTTTTCACTTATAATTTTCCCTTCCAAGCAGCTCTCATGTCAAAGAATCCATGGTTTTAACGAGAGTCGATTATATATTTATACATAAGTATGTAAGATCACTTCTAAATATTATGTTAAGACATATTTTATTGGTCCAGACGAGGCTTGAATCCGCGTCCTACTGCTTGTGTATCTGACTGAGCCATATAGACCATTATAAATATATATATATATATATATATATATATATATATATACTCGTATACGAGTGTATACGAGTGTATGTATACTCTGTTCGACGCACAAATATATGTGATTATGCATAAAGTTATACCATGGTATACCATCTATGGAGTGTATTTCTATTATATGTTAGTGTACGTACTCATACACATATGTGTGTGGGTATAATCGAGCGCATGCCTGAATATTTGTATGAATCATAAAGAAAGTTTTTTATAGCGTCACATTTTATAGCACCTATATCTCCTATCTTTATATCTACGGTATTAATGTATTAATATTTAAGTATATTGTATTCATATTTTAATCTCCCCAGTTTAATTAATATACCTACTTTTATGTAGTAGCCTACATCACGTGTGTAATCGTAATAATCAGTATTACATAATATGTGTATTACGTAATAAATGAATAATATATGTGGCTAACATTGAAAAAGTATAATGCTATCAAAAGAGTTACTAATGTAGTATATATACTATGGTATACCATATATGGTTAGTTGTACAATAAATTATCCATATTCTAATCTAAATAAATGTGTATAGCTACTGAAATGTATATGTGTATATAATGTATATGCATATATTAGTATACTATATACTATAGTATACTATATACTATAGTATACTATACGACACTTATTTCATTGTTGTTTTAGTAACGTAATAATACTTAATTATTGATTGTAGCGGGTCGCAACACCCCTGCCACAATAAACGTATTACATAGGATTATATCACACACACATATATATATATATATATATATATATATATATATATATATATGATATAATTGATTATTACGGCTGGTTTCATACGATTACGTAATTCTATTACGCAAGCGAGACGTGTTGTTGTTGTAATACTAGTAGGTAGGTACCGTTATACTAGGTGTATAACAATGGCAGTATTATATTTATGTGATTATATAGTCAATACACTTGTTATTCAAACCGACGAATAACATGTATTATATTACTACAAAACAACTATATATAGTTATATAGATATATAGTTATATATAGGTCGTAATAAATTGTTATATTAAAAATAGAAAAGACAAATAATTTAAGAATACTTAAAACACGTCTAGATATAATGAATATATGTATTGTATGTTCATCTCAATGAAACTATTACCACTACAATCTACCACTACAATCTACCACTCATCTATATCATTCCACTATACCACTTGACTATACCACTCCACTTTCCTTTACCACTCCACACTACCACTCCTTACATGCCACTCCACCCTACCACTCCACTCTACCACTCCTTACACACTACTCCACTTTACCTGGTAATCAATAACTCATCTGAACTTTACCCTACCCCACACAGATCAATACACTCTCCAAAACCCTCAAAAGAATTTATATTCGTCAACTAACATATTCTCTTCACGGTAATTATATATTAAACTAATATTAAAGTAAGTGCCCCAAGCATACCATCACTGAAACAGTAACCACTCATATCATTAATCGCACCACATTCCAGCCCCACTACAATGATCAATTATCATTATAATTGATCTATCAGCCTCCTTTCAGATGAGCTTGACCATAACATCATTATTACCCGACCGTCTTATATTGACTTATCTGATACTATAGTAGGGTATACCCTCGCTTGTTTATCGCATACCTATCGCCATGTTTATACCAAATGTACACCGAGTAACTTGTTTCTAAACCTCGTAAAGTTAATCATGGGGTACCCAAAGGATAAGTTATATGATCATTACTATTGAATATATATATATATATATATATTTGCCGCGCGTGTTTAACACCGTTGCCACATATCACCGATATATACTACCAGTGATAGACCGTATGACTAATTCGGTATGAGTCATACACTTACATAACATTACGTAACAATTGCAGATGTATGCATGCATTACTGAGTACACTCATTTCATTATCACTAAACTGTCTTAAAACAACATATATGTAAAGGTATACCTTTATATTGAAACATCTACTGTAATCAACATCAATAATTTGACTATTTCTTATGCTGATAGAGTTGGTAATATCGGAATATTAATGGATCCCTCACTTGAATTTCATATCCAGTTAAAATCCATTCACATTAAATTAACTACATCCTATATAAGCTCATAACCTTATAATACCCTTTATTATCTTAACCACCTATAAACGTATTACCATATCCCTCGGTATAAGGTAACTTGTCTATTAAAACTTCTGTCTATATGCCTCCTCATAATGTATTATTAATAAACTCCAATACTTGAAAACTCGGCTATCAGATTCATCTTCAATAAAGACTCCTACCTAATGTTCCTACACAATCGTTATCTGTATTAATGATAACATTGCATTATCTGTCCAGTAAATCACGTACACTTTATAAGATCTGCCTTAACTTACATTTAGCTTATCACCACAACATATATTGGTATACCCAACTATCTTGCTAACTTGCTTCATTCCAACACTACTATAAACGAAAAAATACAGATAATGAAATAAAAATTAAAAACTCCAATGCATTCTATCCCATTTAACATCTACAAAACATACATATTTCTCTACCCTGCTCAGAAAATACCCCTCCCCATATCCGTTCCATTGTCAACTCAAAAATAAAGACATTCCTAATCAAAACAATAATTACGTAATGTTGGAAGCACATTCTGTAACTTGATGGAAGTTGATGGGTGTGCCTAAACCAAGTAGGTAACAAGTAACAGGTAATCACTCAACTATACCCTAACATTCCACTCCACAACACCACTTTACCACTCCACTATACTCTAACATTCCACTCCACAACACCACTTTACCACTCCACTATACTCTAACATTCCACTCCACAACACCACTTTACCACTCCACTATACTCTAACATTCAACTCCACAACATCACTTTACCACTCCACTATACTCTAACATTCCACTCCACAACACCACTTTACCACTTCACTATACCCTAACATTCTTATTATAATACTATAATACTATTATTGTAATAGCAAAGTCCATATTGCTTTGGTAAAAGTATAACACATGCAGTTAGTCATATCTTAGTCAGATCATTCATGTCTACCCCTTAATTATATTACCTACCTATAGGTACTACTACATAATAGATATAAGCAGAGTTAGCTAACTTATCTGTAAATAATTACACATTAGGCGTGTGTACATTGTACGGCACTTTAGTACAGCGTACACACCGGTCTATCATATTACATAACTAAATATCTAGTATACTTTATAATACAAATTTATTACATATATATATATATATTATTATTATCAGATTTAGGCAATTCCAGGGTAATTATAGAATCAATGTTGCTTATCGAGATAATTACCCCTTTATTAACATGCTAAATTTCATTATAGATAAAAGTAATATATATATATAAGAATGTTACAATATGATGACTTCCTATATATACATATGCTATGGCTATAAGCTGTAGTAACCTAGCGAGTCGCGACGTGTCAGATCGTCGATATCCTGTCTGACCACCAGCCTGTCAACTTTACCGTTAACATCCGGAAGTCGAGTTCTGGTGGTAGCCTCTATGCCGGTCACGTGATGTTTATTATTTCCCCTCTCGTTACGTATTGATTGTCTGCCACCGGGCTCTATATCGGGGAACCTGACCCGACCGTTAGAACCCGACCCGGCGAGGGCGTCGTCCTCCTCCTCGCCGGTCGGGTCGTAACCCGGACTATCGTCGCCGGCTCGGTATGTGTCGCATTGGTAGTCGCTCAGATCGTCGTGATGATCCCCCTCGTGGTGGTACTGGAAATGACTGCTCTTACGACGTGAACCTCCGCCTCCGTAGCCGCCACCCCCTCGCTTCTTAACCCCTTTAACCCCCCCGCCGCCCCCGGCCACGCGTAGCCTACCCCCGATAGGCGTGTTCTCCGGCACCCGCGCCGGGTACAACTTACGGTACACGGGCGCCCGACGTAACTCGTCCAGAAGTTCGCGGTCGCTGCTCATCAGACACGAGTACCGGAAGTCCTCGATGTCTCGCCTCGATATACCGGATGTGTCGTCCATCTGGCCGCAGCTTCCGGTGGTCAACGCGGCCGTATTCGATATCGGTCTACGGCTACGTGCGATACTATTGTAGTCCGGTTGTGATACCCTACGACGTATACTAGTAGTCCTACGCTATTGGTTCAAGCCTACGCTACTACTACAAAGGACATGGGATGTCCTCGCTACTACTTTCTATCCGCTTCCATATATTCTATAGAACGTATACGTCTCGTTTTAAATCTTTCCCGCTTAATTAATTACGTAATCTAGAGCGGTTTCTCGGAGTCTCGTTATGCAATACACGGCTTAAACCGATAGAGTGGTTCGTAAACGAAACGACTGTTTTCGATAGTTGTTTACCGGAGAGAGAGAGAGAGACCACGTGACGTAAACAAGCCGAGCTGACCTCCGACCTCGCCGCAGCCACCGCCGCCGACTAGCGTGTCCTAAGTTTTACAGGATTAACGCCGTGTATTACAGGCCGTGTACAGAGATCGTACAGTACCGCGGAGAACAATGCCCGTATTGTGCGGCGCGTACACACACGCGCGCGGCTATTACCGCATAGATAGTGTTGTCACGTAATCGTTGCGTAATAGTCTAACTACGTACACCGTTGCGTAACTGGTTAATGTGTTATGTAACGCGTGTAATCCTAACTACCAGACTACGCGTGTGCGCTACGTGTATGTATGTGCGCGTGTATATATATATATATATATATATATATATAGGTAGTTCTTTATGATATACGACAAAAAGTAGACGTGTTTATAATTTTGGAATTCATATTCGATTATTGGCCGACTAATCGACTTCAGAGGATCTCCCTTTGAAGATATTTGATAGAGTAGTCGGCTGACTACTCACCCTGCTTATAAGTTTAGTTAAACTTATTTCTAAATCATATTTAATTGATATTTATTACATAAATATTATTAAATTCCTTGGAATCAATCTGTCATGACCTAATTCTTGAACCAATCAAATTACTGGCAAAATCACTGATTTATATTTAGATATGTTTGAATCTAATCAGTGATTGCACGTACGCAATTTTATATTGTATATAATTTGATTAGAATTATACTGATATGCATTGATAAATATATGTATTATACTACTAATATATATATATATATATATATATATATATATATATATATAAATATATATATTTTCTCTCTAATTCAGTTATAAAGTACGAAGTAAATTATGGCTAATAGATTAATTATAGTAAATGAAGTATTGTGCTTCTGTGTAAATGCAAGAGAAACGATGAATAGAGATTCCATTCAAATGGTATTATCAGGATTTTTCACAACTGATGAACTTTTAAATGCAAAAAAGTGTATTACAGATATAGATTACATTGTAAAGTTAATGGAAACTAGTGAATCTAGGCTCAATGTTAAGCGTAAAGCGCCGAACCTAGCTGAAAAGATCTCTAAAGATCTCGTAGCTATCCTTGATCTGATTGATGAGTTCAATTCTCCATCCATACCATTATTTGTTGCATCTGATATTAGGAGATTACCGCCAATTGGTGATCAGAATACAAATATGGCTGCAATACATTCAGCTATAATTATGTTGCGAAATAATATTAACCTAATTAATGAATCAATTGCACCACTGCTCGATAAATCTTCAGTAAATCACGTACAGATTAATAATTTATTGGATAATACATCTGATAATATATCCTCAGATAAACAAGTCAATCCTACTGTGAATAATGATCTGAATAAGAACTTGACCTATGCATCAATCGTAAATTCTAAGACTTCTGATGATGGATTTAGACTGGTGAATCCTAAGAAACCAAAGAAAGATAAGGATCGATCTTCACTGAGTACTACACGAAAAAAGCAAGATATCTACGTCGGGAAGGGGTCGTCTGAAGCATTAGGAAAAACTCCTGGTAGGCGTTGTCATTTATTCTTATCGCGTATTAATATTGATGTAACAACAGATGTTTTAAAAACTTATATATGTAATGAATTTAAAATTTCCGATAATGATTGTCAGGTGGAAAATATTAATACTAGACAAAAATTTGTATCATCTTTTAAGGTGAGTTTGATGATTGATAGTGTCCAAGATGCTTATGATGGTAATAGATGGCCAAAAGGAATTATTATAAAGAGATTTTTTATTAGAAATAATAATAATGCTACTAATAATAGTTCATATGCAAGTAATGCATCTGCATCTACATTAAATCAATGAATCTAAATAATAAGCTTAAGTTAATGTCTTTAAATTGTAATGGCATAAAAAATAAAATAGATGAAATATTAGATTTTTATAATAATGTAGATTTATTCTGTTTCCAAGAACATTGGCTTTCTACTGAAGAATGCCTATTGTTCAATACTATAAGTGATATGTTTTGTGGTTATGGTAATGCAGCTTTTGACAACTCTCAATTGAGAATAGGTAGACCGTTTGGTGGGGTTGGGTTTATGTGGAATAAGAATATTGATAGATATGTCTCAATTATAAAATCAGATTATGATTGGCTAATTTGTATTAAAATGTTTAATTTCTATATAATTAATGTTTATATGCCTTATGAATGTCCTAATAATGTAGATAAATTTAATACTCAATTGATACAACTTTTTTTATATTGTGATTGTCTTAATACTAGCAATTATTGTATAATTGGTGATTTAAATTCTAATATTTTGAATTTAAAATCTTTATATAGTAATAATTTAATAAAGTACTGTGATGAAAAAAATTTGATTATATCTGATAGTTTGCTTCTTGAGCCTAATAGTTATACCTGCGTAAGCTCTGCTTGGAATTCTTTTTCTTGGCTAGACCATGTTATCTCAACAAATGATATGCATATTTCTTTAATTGACATTACTATTGATTATTCTTTTATACTCTCGGATCATCATCCGTTATTAATAACTGTAAGACAAGATAATACACATTTAGTAGTTTCAAATGACTCTAAAGTGAATAAGAGAATAAAATGGAATAATCTAAATAAAAAGCAAATATTATTATACAAACAGAATACAAAATGTAGACTCAATAGATTAATTACTTCAATTAATAGTAATAATAATGTTAATTTTTCAGAATCAGTATACAATACACTATTAAGTATACTTTTAAGTGAATCTGATGTATTACATATTAAACTTAAAACTAATTTCAAAAATCTTCGGTCAGAATGGACTAGTGACGTAAAAAAGTATCATTCGATTGCTAGATCACATTATTTAATATGGAGATCAGTAAATAATCCCCGTTATGGTATAGTTTATGATAACATGGTTATGTCGAGGAGAAAGTTCAAATATGAGTTACGCACAAGTAAAGCTTATTATAGCCGAATAAAAGCGAATGATGTTGCATTCAAATTAATAAATGATCGTAATTCATTTTGGAAAATTGTATCTAGTAAATTAAAAAAAAACTTATCAATACAAAATAATATTGATAATGTACATGGCTTATCTGATATTGTAAAATTCTGGTTCAATCATTATAGTTGCATTTTCAATAGATGCAAAGATGGTCATTACCCCTACCAAATAGTGGATATTAATGAAATAGTTTATACAGATAGAAATGAAATATCATATATTATTAAGACTATTAAAAAAGGTAAAAATGTGGGTCCTGATGGATTATCAGTTGAACACATTAATTATGCAGATAATACTATTATAGATACACTAGTATTACTAATCAATAACATGCTTCTAAATTCTTATTTCCCGAGTAAGTTAATTGAATCATATATTTTACCCATTATTAAAAATAAAAACAAAAGAACTACTGATTCAGCGAATTATAGGCCCATATGTATCTCTAATGTAATTTGTAAGATAATTGAGAAAGTAATTTACAATAGAATATATAAACTATTATCTACTCATGATAATCAATTTGGTTTTAAAGCAAAGCTTGGCACGGAAATGTGTGTCTTTTCCCTAAAACAGTTGATCAATGATTATAAAAATAACAACACAAATATGTTTGTTGCATTTTTAGATGCATCCAAAGCATTTGATAATATAAGTCACAATATACTATTCGAAAGATTAAGGAATAAAAATGTTCCTATATACTTAATTAATTTTCTAAATTATTGGTATCGAAATCAGCGTATATATATTAAATGGGGAAGCTATAATTCTGATACGTTTAGTGTTGCTAATGGAGTGCGTCAAGGTGGGATATTATCACCTTTACTATATAATATTTATACTGATCCAATGATAGGTAATCTGAACTCTATTAAAACTGGGTATTGTATTAATGGAAATATAATAAATAATTTGTGTTATGCGGATGACACAACCTTATTCTCACCCTCGCTATCTGTTTTGCAGCTGTTGATTGATTGTTGTCAGAAGTTTGCAAATAGTAATAAAATAACATATAATATTGAAAAATCTGTTATCCTACCAATTTATTATAACAAATCTCATCATAATCCAATTAAGCTACGTATTGGAAATACATGCTTGAGAGTAGTAAAAGCTTATAAGTATCTTGGACACTGGATTTCTGATAATTTATCTGATGAGATGGATATAAACTGTAATATTAAACGTCTTTACACAACTAGCTATTCTCTATCTAATAGATTTAGAAACTGCTCGAAATATGTATGTATATTGCTTTTTAAAACATTCTGCTCTAATATGTATCTTTGTAGTCTATGGGATACAGATAATGCTTACTTTAAAAAAATTCAAGTAGCATATAATAATGCATATCGCATATCCCTTGGCTATAAACCTAGATGCAGTGCATCCGAAATGTACCTATATGATAATGTCGATAATATTATTATAAAATTACGTAAGTCGTATACGTATACTCATACTCACTATATAATCGTGTTAAATTATCTGACAATTCTATTATTAAAATGATATATTTATATAATGTTTCTCGCCCGTCGTCAATATTTAAAACATGGTGTACATCATTGTTTTTTTAACTATATATTATTTGTAATTATATACTTATATATATAGATATGTGTTGTATAGTTGTATTTAATTTTTTTTTTGTTTTGTTTATCTATGGACTGTTTATGTCTGACTCAAATAAATAATAATAATAATAATAATAATATATATATATATATATATATATATAATATATATATATATTATATATATATATATATATATATATATATATATATATTTATTTATATATATATATTTATATATATATATATATATTTATTTATATATATATTTATTTATATATATATTTATTTATATATATATATATATTTATTTATATATATATATTTATTTTAATATATAATGTATAATTTATGGATGAATACTTCATTATATTGTCATGAATTATTTCAATTGACAAATATTATACGAATAAATTTGTTAGTTCAGATCACACATTATTTATAGTTTATGACTCATATAGTATAACTCGCGTATAAGTAATAGCGTATACGTGAGTCATATATGACTAATAGATTATAAGTCAACAGGTAGGTCACAGGTAGTCAACAACCTATGATTCGTCTATGGTAATGAAGTATTTACATCGGTGATTAGATTATGTAATAATTACAAATTCTTGTGGTAGAAATATACTTTATTAGAGCGAAACAATAGATCAAGTGTAGCTAGGTTACCTACTATACTATCTATATATTCTTATTAAGTATGTTACATATAGATATAGATGTATATACATCTATACATCTATATACATACAAACAGAATACTGGTATATCATTTCAATTATTATATAAATAATAATGATAACTATAGTTGCATTATTAAACTCTAATGTCGGTGTTGAAATTATATATCGACGAATTTAACTAGCAGCCACTTTAACATCTAGTGTTTACGAGATTAATATTAGCAATGAGATGGCATAGGTTTGCACATTTTTAGAACCACAAAACTCATTAGTAAGACATCTAGAAATGACATTTATTTACCTAGGTATACAATATATATATATATATATATATATTGTTATTACCTATACGTAGATGTTTCTCTGTTCCGTAGACGTTTTAGTACTACCCACACCATAGTACCTAAGGATTCGGTGCTACTATGCCTTAAGTTCATCTATATAGGTAGGTAGTTATAGGTAGGGGCGCTTCAACAGGAGGTCGAGATAGGGGGGTATGCTCCCCCGGGGCCCCCCCCCCACTTTAAAATCTAGGGGGGCCTCCATTGTATCGGTCCCCCCCCCCCCACTTTTTAGTTACCACCAAATTTATGTTGATTGATTGGTCCCCCCCCCCTACATAACACCATGGTTCCAGCGCCTCTAGTCACTATTGGGTATCCGAGTGACGTGTCCAGCGTTAGCTTTTCCATCGTTACCATGGTTACCATGGTTACCATGGTTACCGTTGCAGTATACTCCGATAATATAATGCACCACAATATATTATACGACATTATATATATATATATATATTATACGAAATTATATTTAGTGTGTTAGAATATATAACACTACATATAATGTTAAAACAAACATTTAATGAAGATTAGGCTGTGGTTTTAACATTAAAAGCTCAGAATTAAAAGTTGACCGAACTTTCGGCGAACGTTCGTCTTGCAGCTAGGGGTGTTGGAACGATTTTGTATATAGGGGGGACCAACCAATCAACATAAATATTGTGGTAAAAGTGGAGTGGAGCCAATATATAGGATGTCCCCCTAGATTTTAAAGTGGGGGACATATCCCCCCCCCCCCCCCCGCCGGGCCCCCGGTCCCCCCTGTTGCAGCGCCCCTATATGCAGCATGTATACATGCTATAGGGTGTATACAGGGTAAACCCATCGTGATGTATCGTGCTACTTGGTGACAAGCTTGTGTACACAACGATAATACACGCGTGTACCTAATAGGTAGACAACTAGGTCTGTTTCACCACTTTAAATTGTAATTTACATACATATTATTACAAAATATTAATGCATGTGTATATATATATATATTTTTATATATTATTATTATTAATTATTTTGGTGGAGATCTTTCATCCCATTCCGGAACTTAGATGACGTTTTAACCATATGGCTCTAATGTCCCTTCGAATCCGCTCTCGTGTTTTAAGATGTTAACGAGACCAGATCATTTATTTATACACAATTATATAAGATCCATCATAAATATTATTTTAAGACCTATTATATTGGTCAGTATAATGGTTAAACCCTAAGTCATCCGTCCTACAGCTTGTGTGTCTGACGCATTATCCAACTGGGCATGTTAATATATACGAGTTGGTATTAGATAAAATAACCATGTATGTGTTTAAAATAGTTGGCGCTCATTAAAACCACGGATGCCTTAAAACATGAGAGCGTCTTCGAAGGAACATTAGAGCCATATATGGTTATAACTTATAAGTGAAAACTAAGTTCCTGGATGGAATGAAAGGACTCCACCAAATAAAAATAACAATATATATATATATATGTGTGTGCGTGTGTATGTGTTATTGTGTATGTGTTTTAATGTGTGTATGTGTGTATTTGGGTATGCATTTTGTATTGATATATATATATATATATATACAGTCAACTCCCGATAAGTCGGACTCGAAAGGGACCGGGAAAAGTATCCGACTTAGCGAGATATCCGACTTATCCGAGATTCAGAATGACATGCAAATACGACATGAAATGCGCAGCGTGAGTTAAAGGGTTACCGACATGTAGAATTATGCAACAATCAACAACATCACATTTTGTATTCAATAATATTACTTACTAAAATTATAATATTCATTATTTAAAGTAAACATTTCTGACAATTTATAAAAAGTCCGACTTATCCAGTATACAAATCATAAAAATGACTATAATATATTTCCGACTTATCAAATCCAACTTATCCGACTTATCCGATTAATTTAACATGAACTAGATACAAATCCAACCAAACCAACTAAATGTGTCCGAATTATCAGTAGTCCGACTTACCGAGAGTTGACTGTATATATATATATATATATATATATATATATATATATATATATATATATATTACACGTAATTTACCGCGGTAATATATTAACATACATATAAACACAATTATATATACTGATATGTGTAGATATGTGAAATATAGGCATTCTCCCTATAGGTATTCTATAGTAATGTTAATCAACCACTAAACTGTTATACACAATAGCTTAGCCTCGACATCGTTATAATTACATAGGCGACCCTATAGGGTAGCGCTCTCGTGTATATGTATAGTAGCATTACCTAATAAGGTCATACTTTAAGTGGCACTTCATTAAGTTGCGTATTTAATTATGTGCAAAACTACAATAACACATCATTGTTCATATATATGCATACACACCCAAAGGCATAGATACTTATAGGAATACATACCTATGTGTATACAACCTATATATATAGGCATACATAATATGTATTAATACCTATAGGAACATTTATAAATACTATTACTATTGTATAATGTATATGCAAACTATACACTGTTCAATGTACATTTTACAGTGTACACTGAGTGTACACTGTGCAGTGTACAGTGTACAATGTACAATGTACAGTAGGGCAAACCGTTTTTGAAAGTGTTGGTATCTCGCTAACAGTAAGTCATACATATTAAACATATTTGTGAAGTTTCATCAACAAATATTCAATATTGATTAAACAAAAAGCCCTTTAATGATGAAATATTGTTTTATATATATAATACAGTTGATTAGCACTTGGCATGGGTATACCTACACCTTATAAACAAAGAGCTATATAAATTTATAAAACTATGACCACGAAACCATTGCTAAGACCCTTATGACGATACGTTAAACTATATGTGGTATAGCTCACGTTGTTCAATGTCTTCCTATAGGATCCTGAATTGTTAATCGACCCTATGTTAGATTTGTATGCTGATATATTAGTAAATATATAATCAATATATGCGTATATTTAGTAAAGTATTATATACTGCAATAAAGTATATGTCCAATAACTTATAGATAGATGGAGAGAAGGGTGTATACTTCCTCTTCCTAAAAAGGGAAACTTGTCCAATACCAAGAATGTAGGGGAATAACACTCATATCAATGTTAACTAAAATATGCAACATGATGATATTAAACCGAATAATATCCGAAATGATTTAATAATACGGACAAATAAAAATGGCTTTAGGATAAACAGATAAACATCTGGACAAATATTAATGATCCGGTGAATATATTAGTATACTAGAAGCAGTAGGTCATTCCTACATTCTACACATATTTTCACATTTTCAATAGCACTTCTATTCGTAGACTTCTCAACATTGTTCGACTCAATAATCGTCAAAAATAAAGATCATAATAAACAAATGTGGTATACCAACAGAAATAATCAATGCGATAATGAATCTGTACGTAAACACTCGCCATGTGGTCAGATTTCCTGATGGGGCACTCCTTACTTTGAGAACACCACTGGAATTCTTCAAATATATTAACATTAGTTCCTTTCTCGATTATATTCTTTAAAATGCCTTAATACCGAACTAGGTTTCACACTGACTCAATAAATAAGTAGACGCTATCCTGCTACATACATAAAAGACATTGAATATGCCGATGATATAGCAGTTACAACTGATACTTTGAAAGATGCGAAAACAATAAAATAATATCAGATGATATACGTAAAAAAATTTCTAAGGAAAGAAATAATACTTACAAGACATCGTGTAATTCGAATTTGTATACAAAATACCCCATTACCACCTATATCGGGTTACTTTTAGGAACTATGTGTTGTTTATAATGTAAATTCGTATCAAACTATATACTTTTAAATGTTAAATAATATGCTTTAAATTAGTATTTATATGATGAAAATTAACTAAGTGTTCATTACTAATATATAACAAACAAATATGATATGTATGTTTTAAATGCTATAAGTATATATTTGGTGAGTAAAAGCTAATGTATATTGTATGTAATTTAATAGAGCATTGAATACATTGTTGTGTGAAAATAGTGCCGAACATAAATATATGTCAGTGATTCGATACTACTGCTAGCAGCGGCAGGGGGTATTACTAAATTATGTCGCATGCATAGGGAGTGTTATATAGGGAGAGAAAAATATTTGAAATACGTCTCAAAGTGAATAATGATGACTGTATATAAGCTCATGAGCTATACTCCGAATGGTGATTTCAATGTGGTGAGAAGAAACAGCCACAGTATAAAACAGGTTAATAATTTTAAATTCCTTGGCAGCTATATTGGATCAACAGAAGATGATATAATAATTATAATAGCCTAAGTATGGTCATCACTGAACAGTATGAACATTATTTGTAAATCCAAAATATCAGATAATCTCAAAGTAAACGTTCTTAATATCAGTGATAGAATCCGTACTTCTATACGGCTCTATTACATGTATTCTATAATATAGACTCTAGATACAAAACAGTGGATGGAGCATATAGTCGCATGCTCAGAGATGCGTTGAACAACATTCTGGAAGGTTCATATGACAAATAAATAGTTATAGAATCCCTAATTACAATATCTATACGAGAACAAAGATTGAGATTCACGGGACACTACTGGAGAATTAAGAATTATATAGAAAGCGATTTACTTCTCTTGCAACCGCTCCATGGTCTACGACCCCGAGGACGTCCAGCAAAAACTTCCATTGGTCTACTGAGCAAAGATACACCCTTAGCAAACTTCCAAAAGTTATGAGTGTAGGGGCTCAGGAAGATATATTTCACAGGGGGTCCATTAATTTATCATATATTATATATATATATATATATATATATATATATATATATATTTGTGTGTGCACATATACATATATATATATATATATATAAATAATTACAAATTAATGGATAATGTATGCACATTTGATTGTATAGGTAATATTAATAAATGGTAGGTTTAATTAGATGAAACCATCTTTTCTCTATATTCTATGTTATTTACAAATGATGACAAACATGTTTAAAGGGGGTATCCCACTACCAGTATTTCCGGAAATAATGTCCGGAAATATTTTCTAGAAAGTGATTTTTTTAGCTGCCAAGGAATTTAAAATTATTAACCTGTTTTATATTATGGTCGTTTCTTCTCACCACATTGACATCGACATTCATAGTATAGTTCATATATACAGTCATCGGTATTCACTTTGAGACGTATATCATATGCTATTATTTCAATTTGGTGTAGCAATGTTTTCGCATCTTTCAAAGTAGGATACTGTTACCTATACGCTGTAATAGCGACATCATCGAGGTAGGGTAGCGTTGACTATTTATTCCTATACGTAGCAAGGTAGCGTTGACTTATTTGTTGAGTCAGTTTGAAACCTAGTTCGGTATTAAGGTATAAGGCATTTTTAATAGTATAATCGAGAAACGAACTAATGTTAATCTATTTTAATAACTCGAGTGGTGAACTAAAAGAAAGGAGTGTCCCATCAGGAAATCTGACTACAGGGCGAGTGTTTATGTACAGCATAATTATCGCATTGATTATCTCTGTTGTTATACCACATTTGTTTAGAATGATCTTCATTTTTCACGATTTATTGAGTCGTAAGCTTTTGAGAAGTCTATGAATAGAAGTGTTATTAAAAAATGTGTAGACTACTAGGTAAGACTACTTCTAGTATTCACCGAATCGTCAATATTAGTCCAGATGTTGATCTGTTTATCCATATTTTTATTTTTCCGTAGTATTAAATCAATTTCGGGTCTTAACTATTTCCTTCCAATCGTCATTTATCGTCACCTATAAAAATTAATCGGTTTAATATCATCATGTTGCATATTTTAGCTACATTTGATATGAGTGTTATTCCCCTATAGTTATTGGTGATGGACACGTTTCCATTTTTAGGGGAAAGCAGTATACACCATTATCTACATCTATCTATAATTTATTGGAAATATACTTTATTGCAGGATTCTAGTAACAATTCTTGAATTCGTCTAATTTCTAAACTTCCGCTAATATTTCATATAATACTACCGCCTTTCCATTTTGGTTGCTTTTGTCAATTCATGTGCCGTAAATAGGCCAGTTTTTATAGTCAGCTTATTGATATCTTGTTCTTTCTTTCTGTATATGTTGATATTGGTATCAATTTGCCAAATATTTTTTTGAAGTCATCATGCTATAGATTAAAAAAATTAAATTAAAAAATTAAGCGTTCGTTTTTGCTAGTTGATTTTAGTTTGCGTTGTTTGAATTCTTTCTTACACTGATTTCGTTTACCGTTATCCAAGCTAGTGTTAATTTGTAGTACTGACTGCTTTTTATAGTTATTCTATCTTGCTTGTGGCATACTCAACTTGTTCTTTTTCATAAGGATTAGTGAGAGAGTTATGTGCATCTTTGAAATTTTTATATTTGTTAGTATTGATTCAATATCTTTAAGTTTAGTAGCTTGAAAGAGAATATCACGCTTTTGATTGATATAATTCCCAGGATATATTTTTTTTCAGTTTTGGTTTTAACGGGATTACTTTTCTTTAGAATCTTACTTTCAGGATTTCTCAAAATAGTTATAATTTAATAATTTGTATCAGCTTCATGGAGAGCTATGGATCTATTTTTCACTTCAGTTATACAATTATTTCGTATTTCAGTCTGGTCAAATCTAAAGATTTATTAACGCATACTTTATTTGTATTGGCTCTTATTAGGCGTATTTCAGGCGAGATGATACGGTGCCAAATTAATGAAAGAATTGTTGGCTCTACAGTTCTTTGCACTGTTCTTTCATTTTTATTTATGATTAGGAAATCAATTTATAATTTAAAATCATTTGGAGAGTTGTATGTACACTGTACACTGTACACTGTACATTGTACATTGTACAATATTGTACTGATATTGTCTTGAAATGGGTATTCAAGCATAAAAGATTATTTTCTAGGAGAATATTATGTAGCATGTTGACATTTCGATTTGTAGTTCTGTATTACGAATATTTGTATCCATCATCTTTTCCGAGGTGTACATTGAAATCTCCATCAATAAATATATTATCCCACTACTAGTATTTCGGAAATAATGTTTGCTAGAAAGTGATTTTTAGAAAATTTCTAGCAAATCACTTTATAGCAAACATTTAGGATTTTATTTCAGGAAATATTGGTTGTGGGATACCCCTTAATAATGTTAGATCTGTATAGAAACTTTCTGTTTACTGTACCTCATTCGTATTAGTTTGGTTGCAGTATTATATTACTATTGTGTGTGGGATTCCCTCAGAGAATTTCCCTGAAAATGTATTTCCATTATTCTAGATGATATATCATCTATCATATCAATACTTGATATTGCATTATATGATATTGTATTAATACTAATTACAATACCTACCGTGGTAGAATTCATGCTATTCTTCCATACAGAGCTGGTTAGTAATTTCCACTTACCATATATGGTAATTATATACCTATATGTATGTTCCTTATGTCTATATCTAAAAGTACGAATCGAAAACCCTTAATGAATCAAACATAGTAATTTTCTTTGTATTTAAAAGTGTTGGTAGATTCATACTATTTTTATAGGAAAATATATATATATTATATTTTATTTATTCTGGGAATCAATATACCCATCTTACGACGTACAATGTATGCGTTACACCAACGATAAGATACAAAGAAAGTCTTAACGTGTAGTGATATAAAACCAAATTATTCACTCAAAGAGTTATTAAGGTTGTTGTATCAGAAGACGTTAGAGGTTAGAGGTTAGACAAAGCAGAAACTAGAAGTTAATCGTGCTATAGCATTGCAGTATACTTCATTATAGAACTACAAGCCCAGTGCAACACATTACACATCGCTATAAGAAACATACCACTACATTCCTACTGTATAGTTATATATATTGACGCGTAATAATTAGCAATTCACAATTACCCGGTTTTTTAATAATAATTATTATTATTATTTATTTGAGTTTATACGCTTTTTAAATGATAATTAACTAAAGTGTTTATGGTAATACGAGATAACAATAAAATGGTAATATATTCTCGTGATATATTAAATTACAAAAGAGACTTTATAAATCATATGCACTTATAAATAAATGAGTTTTTAATAATATTATTACAATAGTAAACATTCTATGTGATATGCTAGTACATATCAAGAACATGTCCTAGAGTAGGACATTTCCTATACTAACTATATATATATAGTTGTGACTATACGCCATTGGCTAGCTAATAGCTAGTAGCTATGGCTGTATAAGATTACTACTATAGTTTACGGTAGTTTACTATAGTATCCAATGGATACTATCCATGCTATTATCAAACACATATTAACTACATGGAGGCGAGGAACTCATTTTATTAATCGAAATATTTATAAATTATGTTGCATATATTGGGAGTGTTATCAAGGATATGCCTTGGACATGTCATTGGTGTTTTATCTAAGACCTGCTATATAGACCTGTTATATAACCTCGGTGGTTATATGGGGTCTTATTATATTATAGTTATGAATAATTTGTTACAATATAAAAGAGAAATATTAAAGTACTGTATGATATTAATGTAGGATAGGAATATGAATCATATCATATTGTTTCATATTGTATGATACCCTTTTACATTTTTTTTACAATATTAAAGTAAAATATGAAATGACAATATGAAGTTCATATTATGAACACATTGCTTATGTAAACATATACACGCACAAACATACACACACGTACATATACCATCGTATAAAGAAAGTTCTTTCTAATAAAAAAACCCTTTCTTTATATCGATGACATATACACGCACACATATACATACTTTATGGGCCATATGCCTATATATGTGTATATATGTGTATACACACAAATACATATATTCACACATACAAATATATATATATATATATATATATATATATATATATATATATATATATATATACCAAGGACATCCTTGCATAGTAGGTATACTACCTATATGTATACTATACAGTGTATACACATAACCACACACACATATATGTATATATATATCATATATCTATATAACATTATATATATATATATATATATATATTTATATATATAATATTATATTATTTTAGATAGTCTGTAATATATGATATTATATATGGTATATATATATTAAATATATATATACCATATATAATATCATATATTACAGACTATCTAAAATAATACATAATTTCGTATATAATGCTACACTAGATGTAAGTAGTAAGTAAGTATACTTTTGACATTTACGTTTAATACAAATTTTATATATTTAATTTATTGCATCTTTATAATTATCTATTTCATTATATAAACCCCATGTAAACGTTATATATACACATTTCAGCTAAATGAATGTCTATAAATTGATATTATTATCGGTGAAACTTATAAATACCCCGCTAGGTGTCACTTTACATAATAATAACAAATATTTATACATTTTTAAATGATAAGTAAATATTTTAAATTTTAATCATTTAATGTATTTATATGATAACTTATGAATTGACTTTAAAAATAAAACTGTACTCTAATATTTTTGTATAAAATAATCGTTCAAGACTATATATATATAGTTAACTAATATGAATATACACTAGAGTATATTAAAAAGCTTCCGGAATTAAAAAAAATGTAAGTACAATTTTAAACTTTTCAAAAGTTTCAAACTAATTATAATCTCAATTTTCTGAGTGTTATAAATATTTAATAATTTTGTTATTATGTAATATTTATAGTATTTAAGTATTGTATTTATATATTATTTTAAAATTATAAAATTATTATATTGTATTATATTTCATCAACATTATATAAATTAAATTTTAAATTCTATATTTTAAATATTATTTATAATTTATAATTTTGATATTTCAGTAATTAACATTACATGAAATTATATTTAATTTTATTAAATTATAATTAATTATATTAATAATATATGAGTATCGAGATACATCTCAAAGACTTGAAGGCGTCCTGTACTTAATAATGTATGCAAGTTATCTCTGCCATTGTAACTTTTGTTGGTACCTCAGGTACCGTACCTAGTAAAATCTTCGCGATTGATGCGCAATTTGAACGACCGCTAATTTTTTATATTCTAATTAGTGAATTTACAATAGCGTATGTTTGTTTGTACAGACATTAATTTTTTAGGTTTAGTTATTTTCACTTGTTTTATAATAACATTTATTTGGTTTGTGTGGTTTAGTTTTGCTAGTTTTTTAGCTGCATTACATCCCGAGTGAGCTTATAGAATATATATATATATATATATATATATATATATGTTAATGATAAATCGTTACATGAAGTATGGTAGTCTATAAACATACATAAGTTAATTATAATGGCCAATAATACGCTATTGTAAAATCTCTAATTCAAATCACTCATCAATTGCGAAGTATAATTAATTTGTTAACTCTTTTTGTAACTCCGAAAGATATTTTTCAGTTATATATTTCATTATATTCAATGATATTTAAAATATACCAATGATATTTATAAGATATCAGAAATATTTATTTATTTGTAAAATAAAAATTAATTTGTTAAAATTTATTAAAAATATAATTTATTTATAAAATATGTTTGAATGTAATGATTTTTTCTATATTATTTATGCCGAAATTCTATATAATATAATGTATATTAGATTATATTATGATTTGAATACAATTATATTGAATTCATTAATTTAAAAATGAGTTACTGTATAAACAATTCAAATATATTTGAATCTATATATGTAGTCCTGGACCACTCTAAATAACTAAATAGTTCTAAATAGATTGTGAAATTTCGTATGTATTTGATATCTTCATAATTATTATATTTGATAGTATAAAAATATATATTTATATAGAATATGTGACTTAGTTATATTTTTAAAATATAATTGAATAAAGTTTAATGAATAAAATATAAAACACAAATTACTAATATTATAATATTATATGTAAGCAATAATAACTTATAATAATATTTAGAACTTTCTCTTTCTTTATTTAAAGCGCTCACACAATTCCATTTTAAAATATTATATATATAATCATTATAATAATTATAATAATGCATATATATATATATATATATATATATATATATATATAGATATATATTTATAAATAAATGTATATATCTAAATTAAATAGACAATGACCGTAGAATACAAATTATACTATATAATAATGATAATAATGTATATATATAATGTACAACATTTTATATATTTTTATAAGGGAGTATATGCACTAATTATAATACATGAAATTCGTATTATATTTTAGTTTAATCTTTAATTCAAATAGCATGACTTAATTGTTTTTGCTTATATATTTATTATAATTTTGATAAATAAACTTTTAAACCAATAAACATTATTTATTATATATTACATGTTTTTAGATAAATGTATTGTAATGAAAAAAAAAACACGAAATAAACAAAAGTATATAGAAATCATAGTAATAAATTAGTAATTATGTATATGGGCTGATTAAAATAAAGTTTACTAGCATACAAAAAGAGAATGAGAGGAGCACATGAAGGTGTCAGTAATACATACAAAGAACATACAATCAACTACTAGGTAGGAGGTCTCGTATTGGTTAGATCCATATGTGATGGTTAAGTTTGCAAGGGATGAGTACAACCCCTATATGATGGATTGCCATATCCTAAAATCTAAGGCCAATCATTTCCTAAAATAGCTAATACTGACTCAAACATAATGGCATCATCAATATATAATAATATGCAAATTTAAATCAAATAACTAATAAAATATCAAAAAAGAGATACAATAGAAAATAAAAATAAATGAGATTATTAGATATATGGAAATGTGTAGGATTTAAGCCATGTAGGTGAATTAATATAATTTCACAAATGTCTTATAGTTGAAGAGGAGGATAAACATCTAGGAAAAGAATTCCATGAAGATACCACTATGTTTACAAAGTAGTTCATGTATGAAGTGGATCTTACGGTACATTGAAGGTCACATTTTTATCCGAGTGCCTCAACATTTATTTCTGTAGATATCAAAGATTGATGCTGCATCAAGTGCATGCAATATACTGTATGTTAGAACCATGTCATTCACCTACGATGAGAAAATGAGTTACGTGTCATGTATAGAATACGATAAGCATAAGCACACATATTTACATTACATCTGGAGAATAATCTTTTTGATATCTTTAAATTGTTTGAGTATGTTAAATTATTATTATTTTTTTTAATATATAAATTAATAGCTGAATTTATAAAACAATTATTTAGACATGGTAGTTTTATTTTTAAAATTTAGATTAATTATGCCTGAACCAATTTATTCTAAAAATATTGATGACAAATAATATCAATTAATAGTGTATATATATATATATATATTAACCTTTTATAAACCAGGCGCCGCGAACCATATCATCACAAAAATTTCCGGTATTAAGAATTGTCAAATAATTATTCGCTGAATAAATTATAATTTATTAGTACATATAAAAGAATATTATAAATAATTAAGCAGCCGATTTATATAAATGAAAATTCATAAATATGTGATAATATGCTTTATTAATTAAAGTATTTAAAAAAATTTATCATTATATTTTATATTTTCAGAATTTTCATCTTATACAAGTTGTATTATATAACTATTTCGTGTTCATTTTTAAAATAAATAATATTTATTGATTAAATTATTAATTAATTATAAATACAAATTTGATATCATAAATATTGTGTATTCTCTCTAATACTGGTTATTATCATTATAATAATAACAACATTCCTATTTTATTTAAAATATAATGTAAACATTATTAAAATAAATAGTTCTTATAATAAAAAGCATTTAAGATTAAATCAATAACAAAAATTAAATTATGTAAATGTTTAAATTATAATTAATTAATGAAATAATGTTGTTTTATAATTTTGTCTGCATTATAAAAATCATGTATTTATTATTAAATTATCCAAACTATATGTCACAATGCTCTAGTTTCAAGAATTTTACTATTTATAACATTTATTTATTTATATTCTGATTCTAAAATAAATGCTGACATAGCTCTCAAATTAGTATTGAATTCGAGTAGAGATGTGTCAAATTGTTTATAAAATGTGTAGAATATCTTGTTCATTAATATAATTATTATAATTAAATATAAAATTGAGAATAATATTTATATTACAGTATTTCCTTCAGAATAATATTATATACTAATTAAAATAAATATAATAGACAAATTTCAATATATGAATACACATTTTCATTTTTTAAAAACATACATATATTTTTTTAAATATACCCTTGTCAATGTGGTGTTGCTAACAATAGGCAGGTCGTGTGTGTGCATCGAGGACACGAGAGCTGACCTATATATAGATATAATTAATACGAAGAGTAAATGGTAAATATAGTAAAAACACGACTACCCCGCACTCCCACCCCCACTCCCACCGCGCTTTAAAGGATTTTTGGGCCGAGCTGCATTTCGCCATTCATCGAATTATGATTAATATTACGTTATTTATTTATATCCTATATCGTAATCGTAATTGTAGCGTATTTTATTAAAACACGATTTTGTTGACAAACACAAATGTTACCCTCTGGGAATTTAGTGCAGTATTATTTATAATTATTTGTATTAAAGGGTTAAATCACTTTCAAATGTATACATATATTTTAAATTTAATATGTAGTCATATAATTATCTTTACATTTTAGTAATTAAAAATGATATATATATATTTGAGATATTAGTTTTTCAATTAGTTTTTCAATGTGTCATATAATATGACTCATATTAGATGAATTATTATTATCTAATATAAATTGTATTGTATTATATTATATAATAAGATTTCAGTACATATTGTATATTTTAATTTCTATATAATAAATAATAATAATACTAACTATCTCTATCATCCTAAATTCATATAAAGTATTATACATTATTATATTTTATAGTATTTATTAAATACTATAATATATAATAAATTCTATTTAATATAATTAAATTAAGTCCTATCTTTCTGTATAGAGATGCTGTCAAACCTAAAAAACAGCCATACATTATTTGTTAGATAAACATTTACTAGATAAGTGAACTCTGGTAAGTGAAATATTTACTAGGTGAATGATATATAAGCGCATACATAATGTGTACAATGTACATGTATAATATACACTGTACATAGATCTGCTCAATGAAGGTATATCCATTCACACCTTTTTCATGATATAGGGCAGCTGTTCTTGTTGGTGGTAAAGCCACTTAACTTAGCAATTCATGTTAATTGTGATGCTTTATACAAATTATAGTGATATAGTTTAATAATATGTATAATTGTATTGAACATATCTCTTGAGTTTTGAAAATATAATAGGGTACATAACTTTTATCAGATGATTTATATTATTTGCATAAGTAAACATTTCTTATTTCGATATCAGTATATTTCTATGGTATCATTCTGTTTAGAAACAGTGTGTGTCAATGTGTGTATGTTACACTTTTAGATTTATATCTAAGACACTTGCACAGAAAATCATTGTGTAATTAATTGACACAGATTTGAACTGTTTACTAGTGACTATAATCAAATGACATTTTTTTAATTTATATTTTGGAAATAATGTCCGGAAACATTTGCTAGAAAGTTATTTTCTAGCAAGTTAACTACAATTGTAGTGGGTACCCCCTTACTTTACGCCAACTTGCCAGAAATATAGTAACTTTAAAGTGGTTATCCCACTACAACTTACTAGAAAATCACTTTCTAACAAACATTTCCTGACATTATTTCCATAATACTGGCGTAGGATACACCCTTAATGCAGCAAACGAGGTATTTGAATTAACATTACATAACAAGTTAATCACTCTCAATTTGAGAGTCTCAAATATTAAGAATTATTTATTGTGAAATATTAATTTTTTTATTATTTAATTGTATTTAAATTTAGTTTAAAATAAAGTTCTTCTATTGTTAGATTATTTCAAAATCTGTCATATGGTTAATTCATAATATTTGTTTAGATGCAATATTATTTAGATAATTTATTTATTAGAGAATTCTGAGGTTATTAAAATATATACTTTAATAATATAATAATAATAATATTTATTTATTGAAACTATAATCAATATGAATATAAAATATAAATAATGGATACAAACAGACCATTCAAGAAGTTTATATTACTTTGAATATATGATAACTGCCTGTATAGCTCAGCAGAAGTCAGACAATATGCTGTATAAACCACATTCAGACCCATCATATTTAGAAGTATATACAAAATAATAGATTCTCTTTAAAACCTGGATGCCTTAATACTAGAGCAGTTTCGAAGGAACATTAGATACATTTGGTTATAAATGAAAACTTCATCTAAGTATCTGGATGGGATGAAAGAACTCTACCAATTTAACAATTACAAATAACAATAATAATAAATAATGTAGTAGAATGGAATTATAATGAAAGTGTAGTGTTAAATTAGTATTGAATATATGATCCAGCTAGTCAATCAATGAGTCTTATTGGCTAGCTATATAAGCTTGTAATCTAGGTTCCATGGATATATAGTTCTCAGCCAATGAAGTGCAAGATTCTTGACATAAAACCATGAATATCTTGGTGTTATTTTGTGCATCTCTACAAGAGAACACTCTTGTTAAACAACAATATTAACATCAAAACTGTATGTTCTTACTATGATAAATATATTTATTATAGATGTAAAAATTAATTAATTTTAAATATTATAAATAAATACTAAATCTTAAATAATATGCAAATATATGAATAATTGATATTTGTATTGAAGTAAATAATCTATTTATAGATTTATAAATAAAATTACATTAGTACTTCAAATATAACTTTATTTAAAAATAATAGTTTATAAATACATGTATATAATAGACTTGTATCTGTGAAGTAGCAATACAACATTATAAAAGTGAGATAATATGGTTGGTCTCACATAGTTTCAGTGCATATAATAACTTATATTTGTCAATAGGGATTAATTCACAATAGCATATATATATATTATTATTATTATTAAATGATATTATATAACTTCATAATGTTAAATATAACATTAATTGAATGCAATTGTGCATAGATAATAAATTTACATAAGTCACTATTATATATATATAGTAATTAATATTATGGGTTTGAGTTTGTTTCACTGGTTTGATTTAATTTGGTTTAGTTTTGATATATTAAGGTTTTATTTAGCTGCATTACAACCATAGTGAGTATATCTATTTTTCCCCACTTCCACTGGATACACCAGTGTAATTATACATTCAATTAATTTAGCTTAAGTTGTAATAAGTTTAGGAAGTGCTAATAGTGATATGAATAATGGCAATATATATGTATAGGCTATTGCGAATTAGTAATAGACTATTACTTATAGTATTGAAAAATATAAGTTATCGAATGCACTGAAATGTAATAGTGGTGAGATGTTATTTTTAATTTCAATTATTTGTGTACTTGTTTATGGCTACTTACACATATAAATGTTTAAAGAACCTGTTTATTTGTTAGTATTCAATTATAAATGTGCACTATCATAATAAAATAAACTCTAACAATAAGATAATAAAAATATAACCAAGTAGTTATATAGTGCTTTCTATTGTTCTAATTATATTATATAGATATTTATATAATGATCCTAAATCAAAAGTTATAATATATAACTATATATATATATATATATATACACACAAATATAAATATACATTTTGCCATTAAATACATATAACAATTTGTTTACTGTTTACTGTAGTTGATGAGTGTAAGAACCTCTAAGAAGTGTCACTCAGATATGTTTATGTTTAGAATCCAGTAACATTAATAACTCATTAAAGCATGACCATTTCCAACATAACCATGCCTAAACCTAACACACACACACACACATACATACACACACACATACACACACACACATACATACACATACATACACACACATACATACACACACACACATCCAATGAAACAATGCCTGTGTATTGTACTGTGCATGTGTGATTGTAGTTAGTTCCCTTTGTCATCCAGGGTCTACGTATTAAGGTGGAATGTCATGGTACACAATTAATAATCTTTGGTACCTCACTCTCTATCCACACTATCCACACACACACATGCATGCGAACATATGCACATACATCCACACACAGTTATGTATGTACATTATATATATACATAATATGTACATAACATGCATGCACAGATACACACACACATATAAACTGATGTATACATACATACACACACATACGTATAGTATATATTGAGTTATGTATTATATTAGTATTACTACATTACTAGAGTTATTGCAATGATCAAGTCTTGATGCGTGAATGACTTATTGATATTTCACAGGCTTCTCCCTCCCTCTCTCTCTGACTCTCTCTCTGACTCTCTCTCTCTCTCTCTCTCTCTCTCTCTCTCTCTCTCTCTCTCTCTCTCTCTCTCTCTCTTTCTCTCTCACACTCTCTCTTACTCTACTTTTTCATTCTCTTCTATTCTGTCCTTTCCTTCCTCTTTCTCTCCCTATCTGCCTCCATTCTACCTGCCTATATACATGTTCCTACCCCATACCCCTACACGATGCTCCTCTCTACGACCCTGCCTGTTTATGATTAATGACCCTAATGCATTGATGCATAAGGGTCGATGCAATCCCCCTAGGAAATACGATAGTTTTGTGTACACATGTACATGCATGTACTTTAATGTATTACTGAATCATATTTCATAACTGTTATTTGTGTATATACGTATTAGTACGAGCGCAACTGTTGTTCGTTCATGTACATGTAAGCTTCCCGGCTACTTTACGTTACTATTTCTATATTAATAATACTTATATTATGATGAAGTTATTTAATTTAAGTTTTTTCATTTATATAAATAATTGTATTTAATTTATTTTTATTTAATATATTTACATAATGAATCACTCTGATTATAGTATATATATATATATATATTAAACTATACTTTTGTAAGTGTGTACACAATGTTATATAAATTATCTCTTTACATTAGGAGTGTGAAATAATGTAATCACAATATGTGAGGAAGATATGTTTTGCTAAGTAGTATTATTATACACGAATTCCATGAATTGAAATATAATGCATGATAATTAAATTACTATAAATAACACAGTCTGCACAGTACAGTTTTTGTTATTTGTGTTACAAATAGGTAAACAAACAAGTCAGATATTCATGTGATTCATTTCTATTTAAGTTATTTAAACACGTCTAAATCAACCCCTACAACATGCCATCTCATATACACACACATATACACGCATACATTAATTCATACACTAGCTTACCGATACATACACAAATACATCCCTAGTCTATATACACATTTCACCCAACATACATGCGTGTATATAAAGTCACCCTCATGCGCATACTAACTAACACCCTCACGAGCATATGTAGGCACCCTATAAACTTAACTGGCTAAACACTGAAGACTCTATCAACTGCAAAATACTTACAATACTTAAAAAGACTATTACTTATAACTTACCCTATAATTTACGAAACAAAATAAAACAAACCAAACATTAGACAATTCGTAATAACAATTCCACTAAACTACACTAACTGATTACCCATTGTATAAAATACGAAAGGAGAAAATTCAGCTCCACATCAACAATTAGATGGAATAAACTACCCCCGCAACTTAGAAATAAAAATCTAACAATTAATATCTTAAAAAGAAATTAACAAAAATTACTTATCGCCCAACATTGATGTTCGTTTCGCATTATAATATTATCGTGTGAATTATATACATTCGCTATTTGTGTCTTTACATGATATATAGTGTTAGATACACATTATAGAATTATTATATTAATGATGTATTTAAATAAATACTTTAACAACAACAACAACAACAACAACAACAACAACAACAACAACCCACCATGCATATACTAATGTACACTTTAATGCATGCATACAAATTTAAATAATTTAAAAATAATAAAAATAATTTTAAAATAAACTAAATACTTACTTGAACTGAACTAACTAACTTTATGAACTGCTGAGCCTTTAATAATCTACTATGCACACATTTACAAACTATTTATTCTTATTATTATTTATTTAATTTTTCATTATGGATGTCGCATAACTTTATATATATATAAAGATATATCACTTCCGAATAATTTATTTTTAATTGAATTTTTGTAATTAAATATATTATACTACTACTACTGCAGGTACTACTACTACTACCACCACCACCACCACCACCACTACCACCACCACCACCACCACCACCACTACACTACACTAATACTCACAGATAGGCTGATATACATATCATTGACACTGTAGACATGTACAATGTAGGCAAATGTAATCTGTTCTACTGCACGTTCATCTTCATCATCACACGTTAGTAATAGTAGCATCTCTCACAGCTAATCTCTCACACTTATCATAACTATAATACGCCGCTATAGGTGGTTATAGCACAACAGTTATAGTAAGCTGGCTCGCCCTACTTGAGCTCTACATAATCTCCTCAATTATTAATGATATCTCACCACGCCCAATAGTACTTCCCCTGATCCATGGTGATCTTCAATTCGCCATCAAACCTAAATCCATTTATAATGAAAACCAAAAGTTCCAGTTGATTTGTACTAGTGAAACAAAAATAGAAGTCACTTTAAACGAAAAAAAAATAGAAGTTAGTATATATGTATAACTGTAGACTACATCTTGTAAGAACTCTAGGCTTATTATTTACTAAATGTGATATTTCAATTAGTTTACTTTCAATCAGATACTCCTGCTTGAATCTTAGTGCGGCTGTAATTGTCAGTTACACCGATACTTTAATCTCGTTATATTTCTATATCGTAAGAATACACACATATCATTGTTACAATATTTTTGAAAAAACCTGTTTTTATCTGAAAAAATGGCAAAAATGTCCAAAACCAAATAGTTACACTGTTAATTTATGGTAAGATTCGGTAAAAACAGGTAATAAAAGGTTAATTTATAGCTCTCGAAAAATATAATACTTTGCCTGAAAAATTATTACAAATTCAATAAATTTCGTGTTCTTTTTCAAAATCATTGTTTGCCTTTTCTGTATAAATACATATATTTATATTAATTATATTATTTAATATGCCTTAAGTACCACCTACCTCATTATCATTCAAATATTTTCCACAATATTTTGGATGTATCAAATAAGCTAAGAAATGACATGATTTCATGTTAAAATAAAATCTTTTATTAAACATAAAGAGAATATCCGATGGTATAATGTAATCAAGCCTCAACATATTTATTATTTCTTTAAAAAGTGGATTTGAGATAATTTAAAATGGTATATTATAGCTATAAATAAATGTAGCAAATGAAATGTCACCTTTTGTAGAATATGTTGTACTAGTAGATAAAGTTAAATTAATATTGATTTAACGTTTCTTTGTTATCCCCTAAAATATATAGAGATATATACATATAATATTAATTATAAATTATTATACAAATATCATATAAATAATAATACCATGTACAGGACATTCACTCGCTACCTCTGCGATGGTAACCCTTTTTGTACACCGACCTATATACTTTTAAGTGGTATATTTAATTATATTTCAATGATTGACATCTTTGAGTCAAATATATCCGAGCTATATACTTTTCAGTGATATATTTAATTATATTTCAATGATTGACATCTTCGAGTCAAATATATCTGGGATATTTATTTATCTAGATTAACAGATAGCAAATGAAATGCATTAATATTATTCAGTGTTCCATAAGTTTGTACCTCCTATGGTAATAACATGTCCGGTAAAAACAGTTTTTTGTCTATATAATTAAATATAATATTACCTATATTATTAAACCTACTATAGATTTTATATGTTTATACAATTATAAAGTTAAAAAATACTTTATTAAAATCATAATTATATGATTTTTTATATTTTTTTAAAAACAACTTTTATTAATTTTGACTTAAAGCATAATATGCATGAAAATAGATTATACATATTAATATAATATGGTATAAATAAATAGGAACTCTATTCATAAAATTTTGAAATAATACTCATTTATACCAAAATAATGTGTTTTAATCAAAAAACGAAATAAAAATTTAAAAATTACCGTGACGTCATAGTAGGATCCCAAATATAAATTCTAGGATATTTGAATTTTAAATTTAAAAAATATTTTATTCAATTTTTATTTTATATTATTTATAGTTAAATAATTGATAATTATTTCGTAACTTTTGGATTCTATTTAAGTTATAAACAAACATTTAGAATTACAAAGGACAATAAAAATCGTAATATGTAGATAGGTTTAGTAATTTGAAATATAAATGACGTATAATAATCAAAATAAATGAGGCTGTGAATTGTTCATTTTAATATAATAAATTTAATGTGAATCCAAGTATATAAATGTTATTTCTATATTATATAATGTACATATATATTCACTTAACATAATATTAATAAGAATGACATAATATATGTATATAATGTTATTAATTAATCAAATTACTAAGTATGATAAAACTTGAAAATATTGTAATTTGTATGACCTAAATATATAGGTGTATATTTTAACTGTATTGCTTGCATATTGTTTGCGATATATATTTCAATTAAAATTAGTAACTATGATTTATATTTAGATGGGAGTGACATATCATATATAATATTGTAAATTACTAGAGATAAGATATATAGATCATATTTACTGCTGGCAATATAGTTTGATAAAATTATATAGAATGATCAATTATATTTGTAAGATAGTAATATACATGATTAAATATAATATATAATCACTGAATAATGATACGGGATTATAATAATGAAATATTATTTATAGAATATAATAATAAAACTTAATATTAAAATTAATTAATGTGTTAAAAATATTAAAATCCTTTGATGTGTTTATAAATTAATTATAATTCTATTTACATAATTATACATTTTTTTATATATTTCATATATATATATTATATGTGTATATTACAATATTTATATATAGTGTATATTATAAACTCATGTGTATTATAAACTTTATATAATCAAACATTTTATATAAATATTATAATATAACTTTATATTGTAATCATTTATTATTTAATATAAGAATTTGTACTATACTATTGTATATATGCAAACATTACTTATATAACAGAGTTGTACAGTTTTGTACAAAGTATTCTTCTCAAAGTAATTATCCATATGATATTATTTAAAATAGATTAAATATTTAGTTATATGTGAACTGTATAATAACTTAGTGCATAAGCAATGCCATAATACATATTGTTAAATAGTTTTTTAATCACAATTTATGGTATACTTAGTAAGCTATATGATTTAAAGTAAACTTTGATATTTTAATGAAGGCGAACTTGATTAAATATTATATGAATATATAGAGGATAGTGATAATGATACAGGATTAACTGGATACAAGTTTCAAAAATGACAAATCGTAATAATGTATAACCAAGAATATATAATATAAGAATTATAAAATTCAATTTAATCGTAGAAAATTTTCCAAGAACACAACAATTTTGCGAATCATTTCATGAAGCCATATTTTGTGATTTATCCTTCAGAAAACCTCTGATATGAAGTTAAAGTAGTCATATTTAATTATAGTAAACACAAACACCTATGGAAAACTATAAATATACTGAATATTAAAGTGCAGTTATTATTTAAAATATGTATATAATATTGCCAGGAATGCAATACCACTTCTTATATGGATGATAGTGATGTGGAGAATATATTTATATATATATATATATATATATATAACATTTCATATGTAAATAGAAACACTATTATTATAATATTTAATAATATCTATTATTATGTATTTTTTATTATGTATTTTCTAAACACCTAAGTAAGAAATATTCATGATATGGTATTGGAAGTGTTGAAAATGGGTATAAACTTTATACTATAAAGTATCTCACAGTCATGAGATGATTGTGGTAAAATCATAGAAATTAGAGGTATATATACCCCATACCCCACTCTATAGCTATGGGTAAATTACTACTTACAGTATCACACTTATGTGTGTTTAAACTATCCAATTATTTGTTTAAATAAATATTTTTTTATAAACTATATTTTATATTTAGGTAATATGTATCATTACAATAAATCATAGATAAACCAGGCTCTTAATTAATAATATATTATATAATACTTCTTACACTAAATATACAATAGGAGAAGGGTTAGTCATATAAATTGAAGAACCTGTTTATGGTATTTTTTTACTAATTTATATTTATTATATTATGCCGATAAATGAAATATGAAAAATTTCTAAATCGATAAAACTGGTATTAGGTGATTAATATGAATAATTGATTAACAATCTCCATTTTATAGATATATTATAAGATTTGATAAAATATAATTTAATTGAATTTATTATTAAAACATATAATATTAATATTTTATACCAAATCACAAATTTGAAGCATATTTATATCCAGTATATTAATTATTATCAGAACGAAATTATTTCTATATATATATATATACAGTTTTAACATTAATATATATTATCTATAGGTTAATATTTAGTTTGAATCCAGAATTGTCTATAATATACATTATTCTTCAAAGTTTAGCATCAAGTTTTCTTAAAGCGCTTACATCAGATTCTTTCTCCAAGAGTTTATTTGTTATCGCTTGAATTTCAAGTACACCTACCATATAAATATATAATATCATATATTTAAAGTAGATTTAATAATAGATATATTAATCATATTATTATTATTATATTATATAATATATAATATATGTTTATGTATATATATATCATATTTATATGACATTTTTAAGTGTATGAATAAATTTTATATTGAAATTAGTTTAACCGAATAACTTAATGTACCTATATTTTTATTACTTGAATAGAATTTATTGAATTACTATATATATATATATATATATTATATAATGTACATATATATTGTATATGATCATTTAGTTATAATAATCAAGTTTATATAGACAAAATATTAAGTATGCATTGAATACTATTCAATATGTTATTAAACACTCAGATATATTAAACTTATAAGTCATATACTATAATTTATAATTAAAATATAAAATTATAATAATAAGTTATATTAATAGTATACTAGATGATAGATTATAAAGTAGATCGATGCTTAGTATAATAATAATAATAATAATATTAATACAAATATTTTGAATATAATTTTATTAATATTATTAAAATCATTATACTAAGCATCGATCTAATTTATTATAAGTATAATGTTATGTAATTAATAAATATAATAAGTATAAACATTATATGATGCTGATAAGTCTTTAACTAACCAGTTATGTTCTATAACGGTCGATTCATTTTCAATACCGCTGGTATATTTAAATTTCCACCAGTGTTGTATTATCGGTAAATAACTGATCGTTGATTATTTAATAATAGATTTGAATTGTTAACTTATAATACTAATGTTTATTAATATATCTACATAATAATCTATTCCACGAGTTAATACTATATCCATAAATGATATATTAAAAGTATTTTAAATTTAATTATTATTTATTTTTAAAATAATTTATCTGTCAATAATCATAAACTGTCCCACTATGACGTCACGATAATATTTGTTTATTTATTTCGATTTTGAAAAATATGCCAAAATAGCACTTTTAAACTCATATTATGAATAAACTATACATTTTTGTAATTTTTTAACTAGACACGTATTATTATTTAATTAATATTAAATATATTATGATAAATCTATTTTCATGCATATTATGCTTTAATGTAAAGAACAAATTTATTTAATATGTAATATGATATTGAAATTTAAATAAATGAGTAAATAAGTAAATAAGTCAATAATATTTATAAAATATTAAATAGAATAATATATTTATTTTTGTATTAGTAAAAGGTAATATTATAAAAAAATATATATATTAAACAATAGAACTAATAATAATTTCATTGAGAAATTATTTGAATGTATTCATTATTTGATTTTATGATATTTAATTAAATATATCTATAGATATTGTTAATTATATATATAAATATAAATACTGAATAGAATACTTATTTTTATATATATGAAATTAAATATAGTTTATAAAAATGAAGTAATATTTCCATTGTGTAATTTTATGAATATAGCACAGTATGATTTTATTTCATTTATAAAATGTACTATTAATTATCAATATGTTAATTTAACAATATAAATAAGGGTGGTCAAAATCCAGCATGGATTTTTTAAAATAAATTTACTATAAATGGCATAATTAAAGCAGAGTGATAAAATGTTTAGTCACATTTTCAAATAAAGCTGCTAGATTAATTAGCCATAACATTTATATATAAATGAATCAATATTACTTTAAATATAAATATAATTTTTTTTAAAGTTATTATATTTTATGAATATTAGGTTTTTCCCAGTTTATTATCGGTTATTACCAGTTTTGACAGTTAATTAACATGGTAGGGATAGTTTGTTGACGCTTTTTACCATTATTGACAACAATAATGGAACCCTGATATTTTTTAATTGTATTTCTATATATATATTTTATTAAAAATACAAATTTATTTTAAAATTAGGTTCGAATTGAATGCTGTTTTTTATATTATTTATGTCCCCATTCTATATAATATAATGTGAACTAAATTATAGTATGAATTTAATATAATTATATTGAAATCATTGATTTTGTATCTAATTCAAATGTGTACTCCTCAACCATGATGATTACGATAAAATCACTCAAGCAGAACATAAATGTTTTACCCTTAAGCCGATGTTTTGTCCTTGATCAATACTAATTTTCCAAAATAATAAATATTAATACTAACATCGATATCAGAAATATCTTTTATCTTCACCTTATTTAACTAGCCTATCATTAATTGTATCTCTTAAACATTTTTTTATGGCTAATTAATCTAGCATGATTATTTAATAATTTAACCTACTATTTTTTGCACTATGCTTTATTTATGCCATTTATAGTAACATTTATTAAAAAAATCCCATTTTAAAATCATTTTACTATTATAAAAAATATATTATTCTATTCAATATATAAATATATATATATATATATATATATATATATATATAAATGATTTATTTATTTACTCATTTATTTAAATTTTAATATCTTATTATTTATTAAAAAAATGTTATTTTTAAATAAAGTTAAAATTAATAGAGGTTTTTCTAAAAAGAATATGAAAAATCTTATAATTATGATTTTAATGTAGTATTATTTAACTTAGTAATTGTATATTATCTATCACATAAAATATAATTATAAATTATATAGACAATATTAGTTTAATAATATAGATAATATTATATTTAAATATTAATATATAGACAATAGAATGTTACCATGGCAAACACCTGTTTGTACCAAATAGGTTATTACCACGGGCATTAAAAACCTACGCAACACCGACATAACATATCGAAACAATTATAGAACGTACTGGGAGATTCTATACTCATTGACAAGTACCTGAACTCTGACGGCTTGTACATCTTGAACATAACCATCAAACGCATGAACGGCTCTTACGCCGGCCGCTACAAATGCAGCAATGCCAACAGTAACATCTCCGAATACGTGTTTGTCGCAAGTTTGTATCAACCCCCTCGACCTCTGACCTATCGACCCACCCGTACTATCCATCCTAGCCTACGCACTTACTATTCATTTGTACTAGGGTTGTACGAATTTGATACTAATACTTTTGAGTGCAATTAAACGTGTATGTATCTAGTGGCTACGGTTAATTTTCGAGTGGAGTATTTAGAATACTACTTTATGTAATTATGGTAACCATTTCATAGTTGAAGTGAGCTTTATTTAAATACACAATATATTTTGTTATCAATTTATTTCTCATTAATTTAAATGCCGTTTTTTGGCAATTAACTCTATTTTATCTATTTTTATCTATTTTTATCTATTTTTTTTCAGCAATTAACTCTAATCAATTATGAAAATATGATACTTATATAGGGCCTTACTAGTATTTATAATTTAAAAAACCCTAGTTTTTACAACTGTTCCCTCCTAAATTAGGCAGAAATGATGATTATGTTTTATTTTTATAAGAATAATTTAATTAAATATTTCCAATTATATTCATATTCCGTTTAGTATATTAATTTTTAATATGTGAAATATTTCCATTTTTTAAGTATTTAGAATAATAAATGGTGTTAGCAAGCTTAACCAAAATAATAATTATGAAAAATTGATGTGAAATTTATTTAAATATTTATTTTTTAAATAATGTCATTTTAGACTAGATTATTTTATTTTAGAAAACTACAATACAATTATATATACACATATTTTATTTATTATACTCATATACATATATATATATATAATTATTATTATTTCCTTGTTATATGTTAAGTGCCGGCGTAACCTTCGATTTTATTTTTAGGGAAAATTATTTTATATTAAAATGTAATTCATTATCTTTAAAATGATGTATACTATATCACAATTAAATATAAGTGCCTCAAATACGAAGTTTAATCATACACCTATTCAAAATGGTGGGATTTAAAATTATCATTTTCAAATATATGTTCATAATAATATTGCTTTAGAATATTACGTATATTTTTACCAATTTATTTGTGATCTAAAAAATGTTAACAACCCCCAAATAAGTGTGTTAATATAAATATAGATGGCAATACTATGTAATAAATATTAGCCAATAGGATCAATAGGATCGAGAGCATCTATTTTCAATATTGCATCATTATTTTGCTTAGATTCTTCCACCTGTCAACATGTATTTGTATGATGCCTCTAGCTAGTAAACGTAGTTGAATGATGAGAATCTCTAAATCTGATCATAATGTTAGTTTATAATATACTAAAATATAATGAGTAAATAACTGTGTTAATAAGTTAATTAAGGGGATGTCACACGACGCCTCTCTATGTATAGAGATAGAAAATAATGGGTATACACAAAACTAGGTGCGCAGAATTCTATTAATTGAATTGATCTAATGTTGTTTATATTCTATTCATTAAATGTATACTCATGCTATTACATTATGCACACATTTTAATTTTTTAATTTACGGAATTTCTATGAAAATTGTTATTTTTTGCAATTAGAAAATTACACATACAAATTTAGAAAATTTCTCCCTTAATAGTATTCATGTTATGTTATTTATATAATGCAATACAAATTAGTAGAATATATATAATAGTTTTTGTGATACTTTCATTTATATACACATACCTAACACAAAATAATTAATCTGAGAAAACAGCATTTGAATATATATGAATACGTTATATATCATATATAATGAATATATATAAACCACTTTTTTGTTATTTCTAAACTTTTTTCATAAATAATTTGTTTACAGATATTAAAAAACAAATCATAGAATAGTATTATGAAATAAAACATTTTTAAATAAACAATTTTTTTCACCAAAACAAGGTGTGTGACATTAAATTTGACCCCTTAAAACACATGAATTATTTAATATATATATAATAAAATATTTGTTTTGTATTACTATAAAAATGCAAGTAAAACTTTAGATGCTTATATCTCTGTTGTTTTTTTGTTGATTTTTTTTTAAAATGTTAAATTTTAACCTTTTGAACTCTTTATGCATCTTTATACAATTTTGTGAGTATATACATATTATAACGTTTATATAGGTATGTAAGCTAACGTAAATATAATTTATTAATATAAATATTTTAAAAATAATAAAAAAAAATTGCAATAAATTAATTTTTAAATAATTTTAATATTATAATTAATTTTTCTTTATGATGTACTTTATAACTAGAGATGAATGTTAAAAAATGATAATTAAAAAAAATTAGAAAAAAATAATAAATAAAAAAGTTAATATCCGTTTTAAAATAGCCATTTTTCCCTATCTTTTACATGTAAATGCCGGCAAGGTTACGCCGACCCTTAATACATGTTACATCTTATTTGATTACTTACCTTACCTTACCAGTTCGAGCTTGCAAAAATTACAACAACAAAATTACAACAATTAATCACTATATTTAAAATTTATAGAAAATATAAAATAACCATATAGATCATTTGTAATAAAACTATATCTGTTGAATTCATAAGATTATTGTTGTTAAAAAATCAAATTAATTAATATTTCACCCATAGAAATTAGAATTGGGTAGAATGCTATTTGTATAAATCTGCAATGTATTTTTTTCACCAACTAATTCTATAATAAATTTAAGTATAGAAATCAAAGGTAGATTATTAGATTGTAACCTTACAGACCAAACAAACTTCCATATCATCAATAGACTGCATGGTTGATGCTACTTACATGATGGTGTTTACCTAGCTCGATGATGTACTCTGGTCTACTTCATAATGTCTATTTAACTGTAATAACATATTCTTTATTAGAAATATGTATATATCATAATTTATAATATAAACCTGTATTACCTAACCCTGCATTACCATACCCTTCCCTATCTTTTCTTAATCTACCATATTCTACCTTAACTTACCTTACCCTAACCTATTCTACCTTAACCTACGTTACTTTATCCTATCTTATCTTAACCTATCCTACTTTACCTTATATTATCTTATTTATATCCTAATTAGCCTCGTCTTCAAAAGTCTTTGTTCCTTTTTCGAAGAAGAATTATTCTTACAGTGCTTACTTAAATACTATAGTGAAGATTCCATGTACACCTGTTAACAATAATACAATAATGTCGATTACTAATGTTAGTCAATGTAAAAGTTGTCTATTCATAAAAATACCTACTACATTTATCGGTTATTTAGTTTGCGGGTACAAAGACCATTAAGAATCTCGAGATTGACAAAACCAGAGGCATTAGTTTTAACTATACGGATAAAAAACTCATTGAAACAATTAATTTTTTGAAATGTGTTGGGACACTCAATGGCAAGACATCTATTCTTTTATTCTACTTCAAGGAAAAAGGTTAGCTATCTAAACACTGTATAAAGCTACTTATATTTAACTAAATACTGTATAAAGCTACTTATAGCCATCTAAATACTGTATAAAGCTACTTATATCCATCTAAACACTGTATAAAGCTACTCAAGCACCTACTCCAAAATGTCATAGATAGGCTAGATCCCAACATTGATATCATTTTACCGCACTTGAATGTCTACAATGGCTCTCTTGTTCCTACTAGAATTGTCGGAGAGTCGGTTATTATTGCTCTCTCTCTTTCTCTCTCCCTCTCTCTCCCACTACCTATCTATCTGTCACTCTCTAATAGTTAATCCATTCTTAGATAACTTTCATGTGTATTTCCTTCACCCCGCAACGAGAACACAACACATTCTCGTGGTTGTTTCCGTGGAATAGCAGTCGAGTGGATGTTCACAATCTTGCACCCAGAATCACCATAGGCGATGTGATATCGGACGATCATCATGAATTATTGAAGGTTAGGTCTAACCCCACACCACGCTCTATCATGTAGTACTAGTGTACCATTAGTAGTAATATATTCTCTTATGTATTTATTGTTTATTTCTATTGGCTGGTATAACCTCAATGTAAAAACATGAACAAGTTACACAAAAAATGGGTATATGAATGGTATTTAAAATACCCATGAAATTAAAATAACTAAAATGTTGTTTACTACTTTACTGTGTATGCAATATTACTAACTAATATTCATAGCTTATAGAATATATATATATATATTATTCAATTATATGACAAGTATAAGAAATTTAAAAGTGGATTAATAAATGTAATAACTTTACAAAATAATAATTTTAGATTTTTTAATAATAAGAATAAATTAGAGCTATATGTTGTGAATATATTATACTAAAAATTAATTAAAAATATTCAATATTCAGTGACCAGTAACTTTTTTAAAAGACCACCTATTTCCACCTCTCTATTTACATGTAACATTTAAATAAACACGTCATGCATGTAAATACAATAAATAACATAAATTAAATAAATATAATATTTGTAACTATTATATAATCGAATTAGCATTTCAAATTAAATTAAATACCTCTATAAAAAACTATCTACAGTATTATTATAATACTATTATATAATCGAATTAGCATTTATAGTATTTTGAATATAGCCACGCCTATAGTCCCACCTCTTGTGAATTCGCCGGCTACAGCCACTGGTAACTCTCCTAGAACATAAGCAAATTCCGCATACTGGACTATTTGTAATCACCATTCAAATTCACATTTAATTCACTTACATATAGCTACTATATTTTATTATGACTAATTTATATCTAATTTTAATTAAAATTAATTATTTTTCAATCATTTTATATAATAAATTTATTGATAACAAATTAAAATGTATTTTTTATATTAAAATTTAATTACCTTTCAAATAATATATAATGTGCCATACAAAAGTAATTATAAGTGAATAGAATATGTATTATAATTATAATAATAATTATAACAATGAGTAAATATTTTTTATTTTGATTTTACTAATTTATTTGTGATTTGTAAAATTTAAAAAGCATACAAATATAATAAGTGTATTGATTGTATAGATTGTATAGGTTTTTAAACTATTTAAAAGTAATAGCCAATGATAAATAAACATTATAAAATAAACAGTAATAGCAAAGATTTTGCGAAGCAAAGATATAACACTCCCTATGCATGCAACGTAATTTAGTAATATCCCCAGCCACTGCTAGCAGCAGTATCGAAATCACTGAAATAGATTTAGGTTCGGCTCTGTTTGCATACAACAATGTTTTCATTGCTCTATTAAATTACATGCAATATAAATTAACTTTTACTTACTAAATATATACTTATAGCATTTAAAACATAAATATCATATTTTTTTGTTATATATTAGTAATGAACACTTAGTTTTCATCATATAAATATTAATTTAAAGCATATTATTTAACATTTTAAAAGTGTATAGTTAAATACGAATTTACATTATAAACAACGCATAGTTCCTAAAAAAAAACCGCTATAGGTGGCACCAGGGTATTTTGTATAGAAATTCGAATTACACGATTTCGCGTAAGTGTTATATCTTTCCTTCGGAAAATCTTTGGTAATAGTAATAATATTCATATTAAAAAAAAAATGTAAGTAATATTTTTATTTTTATTTTAAGTTTTTAAACATTTTTGATGACAATTACATTTTAACTTTTTATGAATCTTAATACAAAATTTTAATTATATATATAATATATTTCTAATAATTTTCTATCATTTATAAATATAAGAATAAACTGTAATTATATGTAAAACGGTAATTATATAACTGATTGACATGATTTTTAAGGTTTGGGTTTCATAAATATTTTCTAGACTAGTTTTTTGCACTGATTATTAATATGTAATTAATTTTTTCAGATCAGATCAAGTATTTTTATTCTTTCACTTTGAAATGTTAAATACATGTTTTATTATTTATTATATTATTATTTAATATATACATTATTACATACACATTATTATATACTCTATATATATTGTATAATATACAATGTATATACTATATAATATATTTAATATACTGTATGAACTATATTATGCATTGTATATACATTGTACTATATTATATATATAATAATAAGTATATTCATTTATATATATATATATATATATATACATAAAAATATATATAAAATGCATACATTAAAATATCAGAATATTTCATCTGCATTGTGCCAAGTACAACATAGTACTGATATTCTATTTTCAATATTCCAACAAGACAACTATTTCAATATCTTAAATTTATTATCTTCAGAATCTGTCTTTTACAGTCATCGTGAAAATGATGCTTTCACCAATGATTTAAAAATATAGTTTTATTGATTTATTGCCATAATGTAAAGGGAGTAGGGATCATGTGAACAAGCGTCCGATCTCATAGTTTGTTTTGGTTTGGTTGGGTTAAGTTTTGATTTTTGGTGGTTTTTTTTAGCTGCATTACATCCCAAGTGAGCCATGGAAGATAGATACCAAGCAAACGTAACTATTAATATCCTAGATGATTACTGTTGGACTCTAAAAAATGGATATAAAATACTTAAAATAGATCCAAATCATTGACATTATCTTTTAATCAATGATCATTATATTAGTAACTATGTAATTTTGAATTATTATACATTAAAATATACCAAATATTATTGAAATAAATTCATTACCTTTCCGTTAATTTTCTTTATTTTTCCTAATTGTGATTTTTTCACACATTTTCAAAGTTAAAAAAAAATTGATCTAATCTGAAAAAACTAATTACATATTTGAATTAGTGTGAAAAACTAGTCTAGAAACAGTTAACAGAACCCAGGCTTCAGAGAATGTTTGTGTAGCCAAACCCAGTGTAATCAATCTGAAAAGTTATAATTTTGTTAGTAAACCTATTTTTTTGATTTATGTAAACACCGTACAGATTCTGAAAGTCTTTCAACCGTAACATTAAATACACTCATACATATACAAAAATACATATACATATACACACATATACAAACATATACAAACATATACACATTCACGAGATTACAATATTTGCATCTGTAATCTAGCAGAGACTATGTACTAATGCTTACCCGGTTATCATTATGATAGGGGTGATCACTACTTGCTCTATTATGGATTACAATTGCTGCCTACCTTTCAGATTAATGATTTACGAAGAAATGATACCGGAACTTATAAATGTTATTTGCGTCGAGGGAAAAAGGAACTTCATCAATCAATTGAATTAGAAGTCAGAGGTTAAAATGACTTAAACTCTGGCATTGAATTTGAATCAGGGGTAATCTAAATTAAACTCTAGCAATAAATTAGAAGTCAGAGGTTATCTAGATTAAATTCTGGCATTGTATTATAAGTCAGAGGTTATCTAGCTTAAACTCTGGAATTGAATTAGAAGTCAGAGGTTATCTAGATTAAATTATTGCATTGAATCAGAGGTCAGAGGTTATCTAGCTTAAACTCTGCTATTTGCATATATACCTGATTCAAGTCACTACCAATGAGTATTATTTTAGCATATTTTCATGACAATAGTGTAACGTAAAGTTGTATACTTTGTTCATGTAACTAAATAACTTTTGTTATTTAACAGTATCATCTTAAATAAACCATTTAATATTTACTGTATTTTATAATAATATATTTTACTAGTTTTTAAAATTATTTATTAAAAATGATCCTGAATTAATATTTAAAATATATTCACAATTCTTTAATTGCATTTTAATAGATTTAAATAAATAATAATTATTATTTATATTTAATTCTTTTAGTATTATTTAGTATTTATTATAATAAGTTAGAATGTGTTAACATTATTCATTAGTTTTTTAATATAATTATTGTAACTTTCAGTAATTATTTATTATATTTTGTAATATAAATAATATTCTATACCAAAATAGTTTCTATAGTAGACATTTTTTATAAATTATATATTATATGATTAACATTAATAATATCTTTATTGAATTCTTTATACAATTTAGATATCAATTCTATATATTACTTAATATGAATACTATATTAATTCATTATTAGAGAATTAATGAGAAATAGAATTCATATATATTTCTAAGATAATGGTAAAGTATTGACATAGTTTAAAGTCATATCCATATATTATATAATTATGAAAATGTGCATTCTAAATTGATGTTCATGTAATTATCATATTACAATTAAATATTATTATCAAAAATTATGATTGTTTTATGTAAATAATATAATATAGACATAACTATATATATTAGAGATTATTGAATGAAGCATAAGAACTGGTGGAATTACATTGCTGCTATATAACTTACTTACTTACTAATTCACTTTCAGATAAACATTTCCTATACATGAGAAACGACGAAAAGTATCGTAAAAATCACCAGAAATCCGGTGGTTATTTCAAGTTTATTCTGAGCGTGGAGACGAGTTATGATATAGTGTTGTTCGTGTGGTATAAGGATAACGTGCGTTTAGAAGATCCCGACAGCAGGTTAACCCCGTTTGAACCCTCTACTTTAGTACACCTTTATTATACCTTTACTATGTAATCACCGTAATTAGATGATCCACTATCTTTCCCTTTGTATCTTTGCGAGTACATCAATATTTAGGTTTGAAAGTATTTTCTGAAAACCCAGTTTATTATATCGACGATAAAGAATCACATTTAATCACAAAATATTCATTGTATTCATGCAAATAAATCGGTATCTAATAGCCTAACATTCTATCTATTTATTAACTTGCAATGTTTTCATTTATTCAGTTCTATCCACGAACTCTAGTCATCGTTATTAACCGCCGTGCCCTATCGTGCAGGTGGTTTGTCAGCGTGAAAGAGTTCAGAGGTTACGGGTTTGACCTTGAAATCCCGAGTGTCAGACTAGAGGACGCCGGTGTCTACCACATGAAATTCTATGCCCGCGTGCGAGGTAACGAACAGCCACGCTATGTCGGCATGTCTAACAAGTATAGTTTCGCAGTGTTCAGTTAGTCTTTGTGTCATGCTTGATGCCGGTGTTAACAATACTCTTATACAACACCGTAGTGAAACCTACCGTCGAGTTTAGACTATCTAAAGATGCCCGCATTGTCAAGTTTTACCAGGCGAAAAAGAAGCTATACATGAAATGTAAAACAACAGGTTATAATTGTTCTTATATACTATATTATACCATCAACTTATATTATTAATCTCGTATCTATTGACAATATTTCAGGAATTCCATCTCCGGAAGTATTATGGACATTTTCTAAATGTCAAAACACTTCTTGCGCAACAAACAAGAATTCTTATAAGAATATACGAGGAATGATTGTTTGTATAACTATAATATATAGTGTATTATAGATTATAAAGTATTATGTTATTAATGATTAGATATTCTTAGACTTTAGATATTCAGATCAATGAAAATTACGAAGTAGGAAAGTATCCCTATGTCAATACATTTGTAATAAATATAACTTCACTATTGAGGACTGACATATGCCCCTAATACATCTGATGATGAATGAGTGGCATATGTAGCTAGCTTTTTCATGTTTGTCATCCATATAGGTTTTACATTTATCTAGCATTACAAAAAATTCATATTTCAGATTACCCTTTTCATAATATTAATTCACCCTCTATGGGTGATGGACCCTAATTTGAGAACCAGTGATATATATCACTGGAACAAATGACATTCGTTATTGCATAATAAATATGCTTTAATTATTGATCATTGATCTGTATTATATTTTATATACACATTATTTGTAGACTTATTATATACAATATTTGAAAATATTACTTAATTGTTATTTTGTATGGTTTGATAGCATTGATGCAAGTGAGTGTGGTATAATGAATACGGTCTTACACAAACTACCCTATTATCTAACTATACCCTAATGTCCCATATACCCTATTATCTAACTATACACTAATGTCCCCTATACCCTAATGTCCCCTATACCCTACTGTCCTCTTTACCCTTCTGTCCTCTTTACCCTACTGTTCTCTTTACCCTAATATCCCCTATACCCTACTGTCCAACAGAACACACAGTATGAAGTGTCAAACTCCAAGGAAATATGGATAGTTGCCCATGAGAGTGGAACATACAAGTGTGATGCACGTAATTCTGCTGGTACTAGTTTTGCTACCACTGAGTTCTATGTCACAGGTATGTTATGTACTATGCTGCTTGTACTATGCTGGTTGTGGTGGTGGTGGTGGTGGTTGTGGTAGTGGTAGTAGTGGTAATGGTAGTGGTGGTGATGGTGGTTGTGGTAGTGGTGGTTGTGGTTGTGGTAGTGGTGATTGTTGTAGTGGTGATGGTGGTAGTAGTGGTTGTGGTAGTGGTAGTAGTAGTAGTATTAGCAGTAGCAGTAGTAATAATACTATTTTATTAGTAATCATATTAAACTAACACATGACACATACGCTCGTACCCTCATACCCATACACACATGTCAGATATTGAGGGTGACGACAAAGGTTTCGGTCTCGTCAATGAAACTGCTCGCATATACTACCCAATTATTGGTAGCTCGTTTGTAATCATCTGTTTCTCCAACAAACTACTGTACAAGCCACCAACTTTCAATATTGAAGACTTAACGAAACTATCGCCGCCTCCCGCTGCTAATCATGTTCTCAAATCTTATTCGTTAGTGATTCGAGAAGTGGGCGGGGCTTAACTCCTCGTCATTAAATAATCTCGCGCGCCTATAGACTATTATATTATCTTAGTGTAGGATATTTGTAGCATATAAAGTTAGACAGTATGGTTTTTGTAACATAGACAGGTTTATATATTTATCTATGTTTATAACGATTTTAAAATCTTTATTAAACATTTTCAACAGGATCTTATAATGGATAAATGACCTAAAGAAACTATTTTTAGATTTAATCATGACTAATCGTCACATAAAACATGGGTATGTTGTTATGTGACATAACTGTGTGTGTCATTATTTGACATAACCAATTGTACACACTGGATAGACAGTTGTACATTCTGGATAACTAGTTGTACACTCTGGATAGCCAGTTGATTCATTGTGTAGATACAATGGTACAAATGTCCACAATGCTATACATATCACAGCCTTAGCCTGTATTCAGTGCACCATGTACAACACTGGCTTATGTGGCATTATATAGAGGGTCATCTCTATTGATTGGAGGCGAATAACAACTGATGATCTGACATTATATCTAGGCTGCATTATATTATGTAATACTACAAGCATAATAACATTGTACTACGTTGTAATATGGTCTACCTACTTGTTTAGTACCGACTACTCTTACTTGGTGGAACTGAAGATAAACTCGGTGCATGCGTCCGACAGCAAGAGATATGTCTGCAACTCGATTGCTAATGAAGGCAGAATTGTACAGAGGAAGTTCATCCTCAGTCCCATCCGTTAGACTCGCTGCGATCTCTCCTTAAGCCTCGTACTAATGCTGCGATCTCTCCTTAATGCTGCGATATCTCCTTAACTCTCCTTAACGCTTCGATATCTCCTTAACTTTCCTTAACACTGCGATCTCTACTTAACGCTGCGATATCTCCTTAACTCTCCTTAATGCTGCGATCTCTCCTTAACTCTCATTAACGCTGCGATCTCTCCTTAACGCTGCGATATCTCCTTAACTCTCCTTAACGCTGCGATCTCTCCTTAACTCTCCTTAACGCTGCGATCTCTCCTTAACGCTGCGATCTCTCCTTAACGCTGCGATCTCTCCTTAAATCTCCTTAACGCTGCGCTCTCTCCTTAACTCTCCTTAACGCTGCGATCTCTCCTTAAATCTCCTTAACGCTGCGCTCTCTCCTTAACTCTACTTAACGCTGCGATCTCTCCTTAACTCTCCTTAACGCTGCGATCTCTCCTTAACGCTGCGATCTCTCCTTAACTCTCCTTAACGCTGCGATCTCTCCTTAACTTTCCTTAACGCTGCGATCTCTCCTTAACTCTCCTTAACGCTGCGATCTCTCCTTAACTCTCCTTAACGCTGCGATCTCTCCTTAAATCTCCTTAACGCTGCGCTCTCTCCTTAACTCTACTTAACGCTGCAATCTCTCCTTAACTCTATTTAAAGCTGCGATCTCTCCTTAACTCTCCTTAATGCGGCGATCTCTACTTAACTCTCCTTAACGCTGCGATCTCTCCTTAAGCCTCGTACTAAATGTGTCCTCATTTCTATAGCCTGCAATTATTGCCTGCTTCAACATATACTAAATATCAGGCAAGTAATTTCAAGTAAATTATAATAAGTTCACTATAAAAATCGGACCCATATTTTATTACGAATGCTTTAGTTTTAGCCAACTCATTCATTCCTTTCATACACTCGACAGTATCGAAACCGCCCAAGTTTGTAATGAAACCTAAAGAAAAGATACACATCAGTAACCAATCGGATAAGATCATAGAGTACCGGATACGGGGTAACCCGCCCCCCTTGATCTCATTCTACTTTAACGGGGCGCAGATCAACACCTCTATGCCTTCGTATGTGATCACACGCACTAAAGATAAAGTTGTGTTGGTATCCAGTCGATGCGTCGCTTTATATGCTTCCTTTAATGTTTACGTTCTACATAGCGGTGCCCTAGTTTACCCCTTTGGTGCTTTGGGGCTATGGGGGCGAAACATATGTACAGGTGATGATAAGAACACTTTTCTTTACCTATGTATGATGACTTCTGCAATAAATAATAGAATGTCTATATTTTTGTATGTATTATTAATTACATTTAGATCGATATATATATATTATATATAATATATATATATTAATGATAGTAATATAGGTATATGATATTTATAAGATGATGAGAATGAGAATGAGACTTACAAAACCCTATTATTTAAATTATTTTTTGTAATTTTCATTAATTCCATTTCAAACAATGTTTCACTTTTATGTCTTACTTAATATATATATATTAAGAGATAATTATTATTATAATTACATTCTGAAAGTTTCATATAAGTTTATCAAGTAGAGTTTATCGAGTAGAATAACAATTATCGATCTTCAAAGATTCAAAATTAAGTGTTTAAAAAAGAGCACTTAAAAAAAATATTTTACTAACATTTTACTATTTATTTGTATACGTTGTATTTATAAATGCTTATTTATAACACTTGTAGTTAATTTTATGCGTCAAGCCATATATCATTTTAAAGATATATATATAAATTTACTGATTTTTATATAATATAATTTTTAATAAAAAAACATTTATTTAATAAATCATTTGTTTCGCCTCCCCGACCCCTATGTATTAAATGTACATTCTAATTGCCTTATAAATAGTTGCTTTACATTATAAATTGCCGCCTAAACCATAATCTTGCCACACGCCACTACACTCACCTATGATAATCACAATCTAGAACATTCTTTTTACTTAGGTTACAATTACGTAACTTCTCAATGTCCGGCATTCTAACGGCTCGTCTGATGAACTTTGGAGGCATGATTGAATACAACGTAACCATAGTAATAGGTATGTCGCTCAAACACACCTAAACACACACTAGAACCCCTACTTTCTATGTCAATATTCTCTCTATTGTATCTTCTCCCCCGCCTTTTGTGTAAACCATCATTCATATTTTCATTTATTTTATAAAATTATTGTTTCAGTCATTTTATGTGTATTTAATACTCCTCGATAAACCTTATCTCTATCTATCTATAACCAAATACTACACCCGACTTCATAGACAAAGCCAGTATAGAACCCGTATTACAGCCTGGTCTGTCATCCCCGCTCATCATCTTCATCTGTTTCATCATCCTGTTCCTGATCCTCGCTGCTTTCCTCGTGCTATACATGTTCTGGATGAGAAACAATAAGGTAATCGCTTGGTAATCATTACAGCCAATGTATGTGTATATGTTTGTTAAGGGCAGATGCACCTATATTTTTGTTATTAAATTAAAAAATAAAATGTTTAATATTAATATAAATTTTGTAAGTTAAATATGTTATAATAAATATATCAAAAAATTGGAATATAAAATGATCTATTAACATAAAATATAAGCGTTTAAAAAAAGTACATTTTGTAAAAAATCACCATTATTACAAAAATAATAATTACTACATATTTCATAATTTAAATATCTAATAAAATTTGATATATTTTATATTATAAAATAAGTAATATATGATTTATATTAATCTATCTCAATATATTGTATTTTAAATAATTATATATTATCTTTAATTGTAATATAACTATCTAAAAAAAAATGTCAAGAAAGAAGTATTAATTATGCATAGAAAAATATAAAAATGTTGTTTGAGTTAGTATTATTTATAATACTATTGTATACTACTTTATTATTATACTATACATTATAATTATTATTTTTTAAATTATTTTATAAAATTTAATTTTTCCAAATAATATTAATACTATTTTGTACTACATTATAATTTAGATATGTACATGTAAAGTTATCTGATTTAAAGTATAACATGTTTATTTATAAGATGTACATAACAATGATAGGTAATATATATATGAGATTTAAATGACAATGTGTTGCTATCAACATTGGCTTATATAGCTTATAGTGTCACGCATGACCAGCCAGTATCATATGATAATCTAGGCACGTATCTTTATAATAATAAATGTGTAGAACAATGGCAGTGTAAATATATTTATTTACATTATTTGAATACATCATATACACATGATAATAATAATACAAACTAAACATCTCCCTTTATAGTTTATTATAATAATAAATAAAATTAATATCGAACGGGATATTTTGAGATTCTGCCTGGTCGTGTTGTGTATTCATCTTGTTCAATGTCGTCTTTGATCTGTGATCGTGTTGATTGTAGTTCTATAGTTCTATAGTTCTTTGAGTATCTGTTGGGTGGGTTATGCATTGAGAAGTATTTTTAAGGGCTTTAGAAATAATCGACGGAATATTTAGAGTCTCTTTAACATAATTGTGATGGGTAGGTGTTTTAATTAATCTCAAGAATTTGCGATTGCGAATCAAGTTTTTATTTTTACATAAAACTTGGTATTTTCTATAAGATAATTGTTATTATCTTACCTATCTTCCACTCCTTTTCTCCTCGTTGGATTGGTTGTAGCTGGACCACGTCTCCTTCTTTCAGCACACCTAAATCTGTAGCTGTATTAGCTTGAGTAATATTAGTTTTATTTGATATGTTAGATGGAATTGACATATTCGTTCTTCTATTAAACATAATTTGATTAGGGCTATCCATGTTTTCACCTGCAGTATTACGTATGTTCAGTAATCCTAGATATGGATCTTCTCCCATTGCGTTGCATCTTCGGAACAAGTTCTTGACCGTCTTGACCGCTGCTTCTGCTCTTCCGTTAGCTTGGCTGTTACCTGGGCTGATGAAACTTAGTTTAAACTTCCACTTATTCGAGAATGATATAAAATCATTTGCTGTAAATTGGTGACCATTGTCAGTAATTATATTCTTTGGAATACCATGTCGGCTAAATTATTGTTTTAATTTAACTATAATGGTTGATGTTAATGTATTAGGTATACAGTCTATTTCTATGAAATTAGAAGTATAATCAACTAATACTAAGTAATTACGACCATTATATGTAAATAAGTCCATACCAAGGGTTGTCCATGGCATCTATTTTAATTATAGTTTCCCTGGGTTGTTGTATGGAGAATGTAGTACAAACACCACATTCTTCTACATACCTTTTTATATCGACCATCATGTTTGGCCAATATACCACGGTTCTTGCTCTATGTAGGTATTTATCATTTATTTTATCATTTATACCTTGATGTCCTTCGTGTAGTTTATGCAGTGTTTCTTGCTTCATGCTATCTGGAATTATTATTCTATCTTGGCGTAAAACTAAGTCATTATAATTGTAAATTCATCGTTAAATGATTTAAATATTTTGATACCTTCATCTACTTCGTTATCTTCGGGCCATCCTCTTTGTAACGTGTTTTTCAATATCTGCAGCCTCTTGTCTTTGATTGTTTCTTCTTTGAGCCTTTTTAGTCTGTGATCGGAAATGTTTTCGTTAATATTATGAATAATAAACCTTTCTTTTTCGTGTTCGTGTCCTTCTATCGGGGCTCTTGACAATGCATCTGCGCAATGTAACTCTTTTCCAGGTTTGTATATGACTTCATAATTATATACCTGCGTCTTTAAAAGTAGATTTTGTAATCTCTGGTAGAAACTGTATTTCATAAAGCTTTCTTTAAGGGTAGGCGCTGGAGTTAAAATGTGTTAAATAATTTAATTTTTACAATATTTTTTTATTATGTATTTTCCAAGTTCTGTATTTTATTTATAATATCCTAAAATATTTTTTAATATTTTTGAGTATTTCTATCAATATAAAGTGTTTTAGGAGTAATCAATTTATAAATATATTTTGTATTTATGTAAATACTTGTAATATGTAATCTTATATTACGATTTATTAGAATAATCGTTTAATTTAAAAATTTATAGATTTATTTTAGCATAGATCATAGATTAAATAGCATTAAATAAATAAACAAATCATGTGTTATATAATCCTATTTGTTTTTATATTGTATATTTTATATAGTTACATATTTGTACATATTATCTATGATTATATATGTAGAAACTTTGAATGTCATTTTCTCAAGTTTTTACTTTTTCATTTAGTAACCACATGTAAATACTTTGCTAAATAAAACGGTACATTATTATTATCTGAAATTTTTACTGTAAATGTATAACATATAAACCAATTCAAATACTTATTTATGTTATATTATAATTTATATTAATTAATATATATTAAATAAATGATGATTATGTAATATATTTATAATAAAAATTATTCATAGTTTTTAAACTATTTTTTTTCATTCTTTTAAATTAATTGTATTTATAAAAATAAGTATTTGTATGTATTAGGATAGTATCTATTGAATACAAAAAAAATTATGTAATTATCTTTATTAATTTTTTGTCCCAAACTTTTTCGGTGGAGCTATAAATAGCATGGTGTAGATGAACTCCAGCACGTACCCTTAATTATCTTCATAGCTTCTTCTTGTTCGCCAGACCATGTATATAATACATCCTTTCAATAACTGAAATAGAGGTTGTTAAATTAGAATAGTTTGGGATAAACCGGAATAAGTAGTTGCACATTCCAAGGAGTCTAACTTCTTACTGCTTTTACGTCTTTTGGTGTTAAAATAAATTTTTCAAATGAGGTATTCCATTCCTCAAATTGAATAGTATAAGGTACAAATGAATTACAAATCCAATCAATTTTATCAATATCATCTATTTTAATCAATGGACGCAATTCATAATTTGTTTTCTTATAATTGAAAACCGATTTATAATCTGTTATTAATTTCGATCTCAATGCATAATAATAAACCCGCCCTCTTTTAAAAATGTCTTTATCTAAATAATCATGAATGAAAATATATTTTTAGCCGGTGCCTATTAATTTAGATATAGATAATCTAGTACAAGATAAAAAATCAAATTTTTAAAAGGAATTAATAAAGTAAACATAAGCATTATTATTACGAAAATATATATTTGTAATGGAAGAAAAACTGATATTAAGTAGGGTAAATAATGATTTAATATATTCAGTATTGCAATTTTTAATATCTATATGATCAATAGTAATTGAAAGTTTATAATATAATTTCGTAGAATTTCAATGATTGCATGATTTATTAATTTTATCAGAAATAGTGTTAAGGCTCAATAGAATTTATTAATGCATCAGCGAAAGTTTTCTTATATGTATTAGTAATTGTATAAGTATTATCAACTATATTTTTAATTTCATCTAGTTTTGCAGTGATATCACTTAGGGTGTTAGCTGTCAATTGTGATATAGGAGTAGGTATATTCATAGTGAAGTTAGGCTTGCATGAATTGCATAAATACAAGATATTTTCAGAATTGAGAATAGATAATGCATAAGCTGGAAGCTTATTACTATTACTCCATGGATTTTTAATAATACCTGCAGCATGCATTTGAAGTGTAGAAAAGAATCACACTTGATACATGTAATGTAATCAGAAACACAATCAATGCTGCACATATGACACTCACTGCTCATGATGATAATATAGTGTATTAGTATAATGCTAACAGGAATACAACCACTTAACTATTATTTGTGGTACCTATAAGTTTGTATTACAAACTATATCAAAAGATAAATATAATTAAATACAAATATACATATCAATGCATATTAATATACATTAATGTACATTAGTATACATTACTTAAGGGGACGCGATACCATTGATTTTTTCGAAAAAAAATTGAATTTCAAATTTTGTTTTAATGTCAAATTATAATATTTCAAATATTATCTTTAAAATGGTGTTTAAATTATGTTCATTACATTATTCATTTTGTTTATATTATATTATTTGTACCTGTATAATCATATTGTTTATATTCATATATTATATTTGAAACTTGATTTACTCAGAATAATTATTTGTGACCAATCATGCTGACATAACTAGTATTAACTTTTGTACAATTGAATATTTTTTCTTCATTTTTTCAAAATGACTAGATAAAACCTGTATGATTAAAGTTATTTGTCAAAATTAAAAAATATATATTTAAAAAATTTTAATTAGCAATTTAGTTGGAAAATTAAAATTTTTTATTAGATATTTCAATTATTTTTTTTAGAAACGTATAATATAAAGATGTGTATACATCTATAAGATAAACATCTATAAATTTCAACATATAATATAAAAATATGGAATATTATTAATAGATTAAAAAAAAAAAAAGTCAATATTTTTTGATTTAATAGATTTCTAAAAATAGCATTTTTTCGTATCTTTTACATGTAAACCAAACGATGGTATCGCGTCCCCTTAATGCATAAATATAAGAATTTATATATATTATAATCAAATCAATAATTATTAGAAATAAAACTAATATATAATATGCAATAATGAAATTAAACTAAAAAAATAAAAAATAAAATAAAATATTGATAGAATGAATATGAAATAAAATAAATATGCTAGTATGAATAGAATGAAATAAACAAATAATTTAATTTAATTAAAAATCAATATTTGAATTTAAAATTAAAAGTAGGTCAATTTATATAAAATATTTACACTAAAAATTACATATACAATATATATAAATTGGTGATTTATTTAACTAATATCTAATAATGAATATAAAATATAATTTTATAAATAAATTAATGCATATATACACAAATATATATATTTAATAAATATAATAAAATTAAGTAGAATAAATATACTCAAAATAAATATATATAAAAAAAAGAAACAAAATATGTATGAAATTGACTTAGCTGATAAGAAAAACACGTCTGTACAGTATGAAGAATTAATGAGAAGTGAAAAGTATAAGTACTGAATAGCAATGCAGACTCGGTTGCCTTGCATGCATCAATACATGCAGCTAATGATAGGTTACGGATTTTAATAGTTCCGCACATGTTTCATTGTTAACAATGCCAACAATAATTCTATCACGTATTATACTATTGAGAATTACAATAGCTACATTGTTTTAGTTGTATACGGAGTATTCTAATATAATCATCTATCGATTGATTAGATATTTGAGATAGTGTGTTAAATATATATATTTCATGTTATGTTAACATCACCTATTATAAATGTATCGAAATATTTAATAATAAACAGTTCTAGTACTAGGTAAATCAAACCCTTCATACTTCTTGAGTTCTTCATTCCAGAGTAAGTTTTCCAGTAGTGCCACTTGTTTGTTGCTCTCCCATTTTGAGATGTCTGCTAACAGTACATAGTTACTCCATCATTTTTTGAATACTTTCCATAAGTTTGCATTCTGTCCACTTAGTTCAAATATATTGGGTACCTTGACGTTCATTGTGTGTTATATAGTCTGTGCCGCTGTCACCATGTAAAGTTATCTTGTTTAAAGTATAACAAGTTTATTTATAAGATGTACATAACAATGATAGGTAATATATATATGAGATTTAAATGAAAATGTGTTGCTATCAAAGTTGGCTTATATAGCTTATAGTGTCACGCATGACCAGCCAGTATCATATGATAATCTAGGCACGTATCTTTATAATAATAAATGTGTAGAACAATGGCAGTGCAAATGTATTGATTTGAATTATGTGAATACATCATATAAATTATATGATATAATACACATGATACACATGATAATAATAATACAAACTAAATGAGTGTATTTATTTATTTGTATTTAAATGCAATTAAACTTGTAATTTTATTTAATATATAATTATAATATAAATTAATATATGTAGACTCAAGAAACAAGATATCTATTGTTATAAATAATAATAAATAGATAAAATAAATATTTTATTATACATAACTACGAAAATATGTATATATCTTTTAAAATATGTTTATAATTAAATATTCTAGATTAATTTCATCATATGATATGTAAGTTATAGAAAAATAATATTTAGCTTATATATAATATTATATAAATATATAATTTATCATTATTTATCCTTTAAACCATTATTTCTCAGTTTCATGTTTTTTTCAAATTCTAAATATTTACTATACTACTATAATTACTATAATTACTATTACTATAATTACTATACTACTCTTGTTTTATTTTTTAATATTTAATCTATATTTTGTTCCCACTAAATTTAATACTAAATAGAAATCCTAACTTCGATTTTTTAATTTATTTATTTCTATAGTAAAACTAAACATTTAAAACAAAAATGTACAACATTTATTTTTTAAATTATAAATTTTTTTTTTTTGATTATATAAAAAAACTGTAGTAGATTTATTGTAAAGCTAATATATTTTAATACTATTTTTTTTAATTTAAAAAAGTAAAAGTTAAAGTTTAATTATATTATTTAAATCTCAGTAAAAGGGTTTTACACCTAATTATAAGAGTTAATAATTGCGTTCGAGTTAGTTTGAAACCCCTTTAATATCCAATAAAGTTGATAGGATTTTTTTAAATATGTGTTTATATGTTAGTTTTTTAGTATTATGTTAAAATACAACATTATATAACATCCATTATGAAAATACTTGATTAATGTTAACTAAATAAATATATTAATTTAATATATATATTAAATAATTAATTAATGTATAATATTTTTTCAGTTTATTATTAAGTAGAATGTTATAAGCATTTTATCTATTATAATCTATATGTATATTATAATATTTTATGGAGTATTTATTTATTTATTTATTGAAATATGATACTATTTTTAATTACAAATTAATTATTTTTATTATAATTAATAAAGTATAATATTACGAATAATAATTCAAATCCAATTTTGTTATCAGATTTATATAATATATAATATACTTTATAAAATAAATATAGCTTGTAATATATAATTATCAATATTTGAATACGAATAATCATTTTGTGAAGAAGGTGCGTACACTTTTTTTTAAATATACATTATTTTCACTTTTATTAAAAATGGCTGGGACCCATAGGGTTAAACAAGTAACCATGAGTGAAGTGAAGTGAAAGTCAAAATTAGTCTATAGAGAAACATTTTTTTTAATATTTAAATATAAATATAGAAAATATTAAAAATATTATATTATTTATTATTTTTTTGTAATTTACTGATAAATTTTTTATTTTTATCTATTAAATAATTTAATTAACTAATGTATATACTTTATATTTATGTATTATATTTATATATCATTTATTTAAAAGCGCATACCTTAATTGTCATTAATATTAGGTTTAAATGATGTGTTAATATACCACTATTAAAACTAAAGATTCATTCTAATATAATACAAATACTTCTCTAAACTTTGACAACTATTTTCTCAATATTTTAATTTCATGAATTTTAATTTTAATTTTCTCTACTAAAAATTCCGGAACTTTTTTAATCCTTGATATAATTTATTGAAAACTTCAATATTTTATATCTATATCATATATAAATTCATATAATATAAATGCATAGATGCACCTTTTTTTAAATGACTCTTATTTAAACAAATAAAATATAACTTTTTAAAAAAATGGTCGTCGTATATATTGATATAATATTATAAATGTGAAAAAATCATGTACAAATCTTTAAAGTTGGTTAGTTTTAAAAGATGGTGATTTCAATCTATATTTACATGCCATAGGTCCCCCCATAAAGGGTGGCAAATATGATTTTTGAAATAAATATATTATTTATTAAAACGATATTGTATAAATTGTATCAATAACATTCATTCTCTTTTAAATTATGATGTATACAAGTAACTACAAGTGATATTAATAAGTATTTATAAACATAAGATTGTATAAAATAAGAATCCAATTTTGACTGTTTTTTTTTAATAATCACGTTTACATTTTAGATTATAATTTTTATATTATATTTGTAATTTTAATAATTTTAAAAGTATAAAAAAGATAATAATATATTGATACTATAGATTTTTCTACATGGCATAACGTATACCCAATAAAATAAAAGTATTTTCTTACTCTGTATCTATTTTAATGACATCTACGCTTAACACAATTATGCCATCTATTAGTGAACGTCACAACCTTTTTATTTGTTATCATATGTTCATTTTTTATTTTATCTTATAATAAACATTTGCACAAATTTTTATTTTTTATCATTTCTTCGATTTTTATTTTATCATATAATAAATATTTGTTAGTCATAAACATTTATAAAGTCATCATATTCTTATTTCAATTTAGACTTTTTTTCAAACGAATATTTAATAAATTGTATTTTGAAGCTTCTAAACAACTAAATTATCAATCTATATGAAACTGTCATCATGTATACATGTATGATACATTTCTATTCAGATATAATAACTTCTAACATATAAAACCTAATTATTAGCTCCCATTCTTATAATTGTCGTATGTTATAAAATATATATTACAAGATAACATAAAGATTAATTATTCTTTGATGTATTTCAAAAGTTCACAGTGAATGTGTGTGAACATTAATGAATAGATCATTTTTAGAAATTTTAAAATTAAAATCAATCTTAATATAAAGAGTCAATATAATATATAAAATATGCTTTCGCTTAAAATATAACTTCTCGCTTACCCTTAATCAGTGAACTGTTCATATATAATTATTCTTAAACATATATAATAAAATGATCAGCTATTATTTCTGTGAACTAAATCAACGTGAACACGTTAATATTTCTATTCTTACATCAATGATTATATTTATAATGATAATTCCTTCTAAAATATCAAACTTCACTCAAATTAACGATCATTTAAATCCAATAACGAGTGTTACCCTACCCCTGTAGAAGAATCTGAAGATACTAGCGGCGGGCAGAGAGTTTGATCCCCTGATGAGGGGCGGTAACACGGAGGGTATCCTCAACCCCGACATCTCAATCTTTGAGCAAACTGACCACATTGGCTACGACGAGAGTCTCGAGTTTCCCAAGTCGCAGTTGACCCTAGGTCAGGTCATAGGTAATGGTCACTACGGTATCGTCTACCAGGGGTTCGCCACCAACATCGCCAACATCAAGGGCACAGTCAAGGTCGCCGTGAAACAACCCAAAAGTGAGCGAAACACCCCATTGTACCCTATAGCCGGCACTATTAACTGTTTAAAACACGGCCATTTCTAGTAAAAAACGACTTGGAGCAGAAGAAATCGCTAATTTCTGAGTTAAAGATTCTGATTCATATCGGGCGTCATCTGAACATTCTAAATCTAATGGGAGCGATAACCTTGAAAGGTAGGTGTACCATCTCTATCTCTACCTCTTCTATTACCTCTTATATCTCACCACTACCCACACCCTCTCTCCCTCTATCTCTTCTATTACCTCTTATATCTAACCACTACCCTCTCTCTCTATCTCTCTCTCTCTATCTCTTCTATTACCTCTTATATCTCACCACTACCCACACCCTCTCTCCCTCTACCTCTTCTATTACCGCTTATATCTCACCACTACACACAATCTCTACCTCTATCTATATCAGATGACCTAAACGTGATCGTGGTATACTGTGAACTGGGTTCCCTGGAGTCGTACATGAGGTATGCCATGCAGGCGGGTAACTACTTCGACGATGACTCACCCATTGACATGTTCGGCTACAATGAAGATCATTCTAGAAGAAACTGCAGGGTTTGTTTACAACGCTATAACCTGTAGAACATCACTATGGTAACGTTGTCATTAACATCACAGAATTTAATTATAATTGAAATCACTGACAATACAAAACATATATAACATCCAACTAGTGATCTACTACATTATAATAATATCAATATATTATATATAATGAGTTTATTTCAAATACTACCGTTATTATAATCTTATTTGTAAATTATCTATTCAATTTCAATATCTTGTATCGTACCGATTCATTATCGCATGCTATATGCATCATACCACACACCTGCACACATAGAAATGTAACATAAACGAGAACACCTGTCCTATTCACTGCGACGGAGCAGCTGCAGTGATGTCCTCCAGTGAGGAGTCTGCAGCCATCAAGAACGATCCCATCACTAAACGTCTCCTGCACATATTCGCATACCAAATCGCTCGAGGCATGGAGTACTTGAGTAATAAGAATGTAAGTACATCCCCATCTCCCCCATGTATGCATTATCCTGCTTTATTTCTCTATATTTATACGTAATGTATTCTTTGATTTTTTTGGAATGAAATTTAAATATATATTTGTAACTAAAAAAAATGCAACAAATATATTTAATATATAAATTTATAAATAATATTATATTTTAAATATTAAAAGTTTTATAATTTTTTACAATCTAAAAATATAATCTAAAATATCTACAAACTAACTTAATTAATTTTACTTTTAATAGTTATTGATTTAAAAAAATATAATATAATTTGATATATAATTGAGGAATACAATTATTTTATATAAATTTAAGTGTCTTCAAATATTATATTTAATTCAAAGTACTTTTTTAATGCAGTAACTAAATCATAGTTTGCATTTTAAATAAATCAAAATAATATTAAATTTAATTCCTAGTTGATTATTCTATTTCGATTATATGTATTCGAATTTTTATGAAATATATTGTTACGTATTTTTAGTTTAATTCTGGATAACCGTATATAATGAGATCTAAGATAGATTAATCTGATCAATCATTGTATGTATTATCAATATATCTCTGAAAATATTATATTTTGTTAGTAATTTTATTACATTTATATTTTACAATGAAATAAGTTTATTTTGATATTCAAAATACAAATCCTAAATATATTAATAATATATTAATATTTTCAGTTACTAATTATATAGAGGCTAATTTTCACAATATTAACATTTCTATAATTGCTTATTTTTTAAATTCCTATAAATTAATAATAGATAATAAATAAGAATATATTGAGTCAGGAATCCTGACTCAGGATTATATTTGTGAATCCAAAGTATTTGTATTAATTGTATAAAAAATTAATTTATCAAAATTCTGCTTTCTTAAGAATCTCATTCAATAAATTATGTATAAGTATAAACCTGTATAATAACATTGCAGTAAAACTGTTACCCAATATAATGTGATATAAACTAACTATTATATTTTGTAAAAATTGATTTACTTAAAATTGTAATATTTTAATACAAATGTAACTGAAAGTTATTCTAACTGTTATTATCTACTCATTGATCTCAGAATGTATCTTTTAGTGTATATCTTCTATTATATATCTCATTATAAAAAGTATTAAACATACATCTCTTTATACACAGTATTATACACATACCACATTATACACATACTACATTATACATTACATAAAATTCAACAGTTCATTCATCGTGATCTAGCAGCTAGAAATGTTCTACTAACATCTGAAAGAATAGTCAAGGTTACATATAACAATACTTCTGTACCCTGTATCACCCTAATTTAACCTCCCGCGTCACACTCATCACCCTACTTCACACCCCCACCCCTACCCCATAGATTTGTGACTTTGGTCTATCGAGGAACCTATACGGCAACACTGTATATGAGAAGAAAAGCAGCATGCAGTTGCCCCTGAAGTGGATGGCACTGGAGAGCATTACCCATAATACCTACACTGTGAAATCTGATGTGTTGGTCCACTTATACTAGCTGACTATTTCATGAGGGGGTCATTGTAGTACTAGACTTTTCAATTGGATTGATGTATCATGCCTCCTTCGTATATAGTAAAGGGTATCATAGGAATAATATTTTTTTGCATATTTTAAGATCACATAAATAGAAAGTTAAAATAATAATAATAAGTTATACAATTTTTGTTACTAAATTTGTATCAAGTTTTGACTAATCGCTAACAATTTTAAATTTAAGTATAATTTGCATTTAAAAATATACAATTTCATTGTTACTAATAATATGTAAATATTGGAATTAAAATCTAATTATGGATATATTTTGATGAATCATAAAAATCATTGTTTATCTTAACGTTCGAGAAATTTATTCTTATTGTAAAAACACAGGTTTAATTTATTCAATTTAAATTTTTTTTAAAATATAGAATATAGTATATACAATATAAATATATTGTAATAAATAAATAAATGTATTATTACAACCAAAAATAGATTCAGTTTTTTTTAATAAATCATTTTTGCACAAAAAAAAAAAAGATTTTACACGAATAATTATTGATTCAAAACCATTACCACAATATTTAATTACGGTATATATATATATATATTAGGTAACTATATTATATAGTTTACCGTAGATATTATTAATATCTTTGTTATTTTTATGAAATTGTGACAGTCTTGCGATTACTCAAAACTAAAATAAAATTTGATAATTGTATTATTCTTAAAATTCAAATATATATATGTTACAAACTATGCATACATATATTGTTTGTGATCACCCATAGTATATAGCTCATGTTAAATCTCAACCTGGATGACATTATCACTATGAGAATGTCAGCCAGGCTGAGGTTTACTATGACCTCTATAGAGGCATGGAGACATAGAGGCATAGTTATTGAAAGTCAACATTAGTAGTACATTGACTACAGAAATAGGCTATAGTACCGTGTATCTGCTGTGTTGGCCTACTTATGTACTTGTATTGTTCATCAGCTAGCCGAGCTGCTTTGATCTTGTCACTAATTTATTGCTATCTCTCTCTATGATTGAGAACTGTAAGGGTTAACATTCCGTAATGGCTGACTTATGACCTACTAGTCATACAACCATCATGCTTATATCATCATACACCTTCATACAGATGGTCATTTGGAGTTACTTTATATGAAATATACTCACTGGGTTAGTGTTCCACTCTATGAATAAGTTATACATAAGTTTGCAATAAGTTTAATATTAGCTAACCTTAATACACTGAATATTTCAATATTAATATAATAACTATTTATTAATTTAATATAATAGAAAGTTATAATTATTGACATAATTTATATTATGGGGTATATTGTGTGTTTGTCCATATAGATATATTACATTCATATTACATTATTAGATTGTATATTATTATACAAATACATATTAAGTATTGACAAGCCATATAAAATGAATGCAATCAATATTTATTAGATCTACAATTATTAGAAGTAGTATTTGACTTATCACACCTGCAGGGGGAAAACCCTACTCGAAGATCTATAGGGCCGACATCGATGTTCTGTCTTATCTATTGGAGGGAAGTCGTCTGGAAAAGCCGCAATATGCCAACGATACCATGTTTAACTTCTATAATCTTTGTTAACGTACACCATTACAAACCACCACCACCACGCAGCTATTGCATAATGAAACAATGCTGGGAGAAGGACGCTAAAGATAGACCCACTTTTAGCCAGTTAAAGATTGGATTCAGTGAATTACTTGACCACAGCGAGATTCAGGTTAATACCCCACCCCACCCCCCATCTTCATCATAATGAATAACACATTCAATCTAACGATTGATATCATGTGACAACCTGTAATAATTATTTATTGCCTCCAGTTTATTATTTAAATACTATTTCTGTTTATTATTTGTATTCTATATATAAACTTTCGAGATAACTTTATTTAAGTGTCTAAATAAACAACTTCAATTCAATACAATAGTGTTAATCTGACCCTCTCAACAGTACTTTGAAGATCTAGATGGAGACTACAAGGACATAGAACAGCCTCCAGACTACAGAGTCATTCAAGCGAATCATTCACCCCTACCGATGGGGTCAGTGGGCGGGGCTAGCTGTAGAACATCGGAACCGGATGACATCGACTTGGCTAAAGAACAGAATCATGCTAACAACATCAAAGAGAACACAGACAAGTGTTCCGATAATGCCATCGAGATGCAAAGCCTTCTCAACAAGAGAGTATCCGCCACGAGGAAGGTGTTTGAAAGGTAACACCCGACCTGTCAATCACTCTCTCTCTCGCAGTGTTTGCCACATTAGTTCATCATCATCAACAACAACAAGCACTTATCATTATCATTTCGTTTTGTGCAGTATTCATATGTAACAATATAGCAGCAATCATGTGTTCATCACTCACCAACACAAACATTAGAATTGGGTATACTATAGCCCAAGGTGTATTTAGAGCAATATTACTAAGCACAGGACTTAGTGACTAAACCTTTTTACTTTTTACACAATTTCCTTGATAATACATTATTTTGGGTGATTCAAAATAAAATCAATAAAATAAAAAATATAAAATCCCGTATATTTATATTATTGCATTATAATTTATTTCCTGTTTATTTGAACACCTACTACCTAATTCTAATGTTGTAATACACAACTATTTACCGAACAAATAGATTATATTATATTATTGAAAGTATGTTAATAAGTTATGGTTTCTTACTAACACTAAACTAGTCATGTGACCTATCGAATCATCATGTATACCACGTCATAAGTGGCATCTATCTAACTTTTAAATGAAGTACACCACACCTATATCTTAGACCAACACGTGAACACTTAAATTCAACTTCTATTAATAGTCGCAAACATTTTATATTTACAGAGAATGAGATTTTTTTTAATCTCGATAACTTAATTTCTGAAACCAAAACTGGACCAGCATCTAGCCATGTGTATTTAATACTACTCTTATTACAACATTATCACTATTCACTATCCATAGATATAATGTATGCCTGATTTATGAAATCCTATTTTTGTCTAGTATTCTATATATATAATACCCCGCCCCCCCCCCCCCATTGTACCTACCCAGCAATAACACTTATACTCTCCCCCCCCCCTTATAACACTTGTACATAATGTAGATACAATGCCATATATATATATTTCTAGGACTAATAGTCAACTATATTAATTGTGATCATTTCCTGTATTAGAATTATTATATTGTTATACATATATATACACATGTTATATACATATATACAAACGCATTTGTTCATATATTTAAATCTAGCCTATATATTTGCAATATTTGATTGTTATATTTTTATACATTTTATATGCTTGAAGATATTATTATTTGAATTATTTTTTATATAAATTTATAATTGTTACATGAATAAATAATTATAAAGAGAAACGCTTGTTTTTGTATATTTATATATTTATAAAAACTAATTCAGTGGTCACTATATAATCAACAATGTTCAGCGCTACAGTGAGAGAGACATTTCTATGTACATTGTATAACGAGCAGTGGTGTGTATGTCATCATTGCAGTAGTTTAGAACTCATTAAGTAATCTATCTTGTTCCTGTGAGGTCGAATGATATGCGTTAGAGGTCGTATAGGGGTTAGAGGTCGGTTACAATACCTAAAATGTCTGAGTGCTTCAGTCTCGTCTGATTTCTGTGTGTTTCTGTAAGGTTGGTCTTGTCTATCTTTCCGTAAGTTATTCTAAGGCGAGAGAAAGAGAGTGGTTATGACATAATACTCGTGCGACTATTATGTAATAATGACGCATTATGACTATTATGTAATAATTACCTCAGGTAATGATTTTGTAATTTTGACGTAATCTTTTTCGGTGATTTTTGATCCTTGTTTGAGTTGTTCGAAAGTATGTTTCAAGGTTTTAAGTTTAGCCAAATCTTCGTTTATGCCGTTCACTCGAGATCTCGATAAGTAAAGGTCGACTTCAAGGTCAATAGAGGTCAGACCAGATGTCTAGTAAAGATATACTTATAGTTATAATCTCAATATATAAATAAGCACCAACAATTTCTTACCTTTATTCCTTTTACGTTTGTTCTTTCGAGAATTGAATTAAACTGTAATAGAGATATTAATGAATATTAGTTGTATTACGACGATGTGGTAGTGTTGATACTAACGCAGTATTCAGCCTCATAGCATCCGTTGTAAGTATTATCATCGTCTTCATTAGCTGTAAACATACGTGGGTAACATTAGCACACAGTGATAGTAGGAGAGAGGTGGTGGTGGTACAAACATTGTTTTCTTGTCAGCGTAGAGGTTCTAGACTCCGGTTCATTGCTGTAGGGGAGAAGTGAGAATAGTATGTTAACTAATCATATTAACATTTACATTAACATTAAATCTAAGATCTACGATTAGTATAATATAGGCATTCTTTGAATGAAATTTAATATTTATGATAATTATCATTCATTTATATATATATAAACATTAATGCACACATGGGGATACAAACATTACTTTGTTCTTTGATGAATCATTAAGGAAGACGCCACTATCTCCAGTCATTGAATCATCGCTGACAGCCTCTCGTAGTTGTGTTACACTCGCGTCAGTGGAGTTAGCTGAACACAAGAGAAATATATAGTAATAAGTAATAATAAGATAGCATGGCGATATTCTAGAGAACTATAAATATTAGGTATACTAAATATAATAATGGATATATTTCATATAGTTGGAATTTTTATTTTTAATATATTAATTAAAAGGGATTTTAAATAAAGCAATCAAAAATCTTGGCTAATAAATTATATATATATACAATTGTTTTATAAATTGTGTTCATTATTATTAAATATCAATCTGTATTCAATATGTTATCCATATTATCTACAATTATCAAATGAATATATTAAGGGGACCAGCTACTTATAAACAGTATACATGTAAAAGATAGGGAAAATAGCATGTTTTAAAAATGTATAAACTCTTATAATATTAAAGTTTTTGTAATAATTTTTTAACAATCTTATTATAAACATATAGCTTTATCATATGGTTGAATATATTTTAATAATTATTAACATAAATAATATAAAAATGATTAATTATAAAAAAAAATAATTAATTAAGATATTTATCACAAATTATCACTAAATTTACAATTTATATAAATTTACATATATTATATATATAGAATAATTAATCATACTGTTCATTTATATATTATATATAATATTGTGAAAATTTGAAGAAAAAATATTCAATATTGAATAAGAAGAGATATTAATTGGAGATATACAAAATGCAAAATAATTATTCTGAGTAAATCAAGTTTCAAATATAATATATGAATATAAACAATATGATTATATAGGTACAAATAATATAATATAAACAAAATGAATAATGTAATGAACATAATTTAAACACCATTTTAAAGATAATATTTTGTATAAGTTACATATAATATAAAAAAAAAAGTTTAAATAATTTTTTTTACATAATTTGAAGGGTAGCCCGTCCCCTTAATAAGTTACTATAAACGATTTTATAGAAATACCAAAAAATAGTAATTTTAAAATTTATTTTAATCATAATTATTTTACTCTAACCACAGTATATTAAAAAAATGATATCTACTCATATTATATATTTTATTCTAACTTTTCTAATGCATATAGAATATATATAAATAAAAAGTTATTATCCAAATAGGAGAAATAGTACTTAGTTTTTTTTAAATGATTATAAGGATGAAATTGTGTAAAAAGATTACATGTTTTCAACATACTATCATAGATATAAATTATATTGTATTTATTGAAAGGGATAACATTCATAGATAATCTAAACATAACACTAAAGAAATGTTGGCAATTAGCCAACTAGTACTTGCATTGTTGACATCACCCATGCCAATATATTACATGTAACGTATGCAGGTTTCATAATACATGTAAGACTAGCTGCATTAACCTAATCCCCAATCTATCTAGCAATCAAGTATACTAATATGAAAATATTGCGATGTATCTACTACAAGATTATCCAATATTGTAGCCATACACATACATACGCTGTAAGGAGTAAACATCAGTAATTCTAGGTATGGCTAGAGGCCTTACTTCCTAGCAGTTACTACCCTGGCTGATATAATCTGTATACTACACATATATACATATCACTAAAAGATCATTTTTTACTTGATTACACTTTTATAGAAACTCTTTCATTACTATAATTATTATAATAGTAATAAATTATTATTACATAATGAATGTATAATTAGTGTATAATATATTATATATTATTAAATTTATATTATATTGAATATATACACACAAGTTGTATATACACTGTACTGCCTACCAAGTATAAGGCTAGCTAGGTTGCGACAACAGTGAAACTGTCTGCTAAGTGCACGCGTACCTAGGACGAGATTATCGAATCGTTGCTGCAAGGCGAGCAGAGCGTCTATGTCCTCAGTGGAGGACATCAACTGGGAGGTAGACGAAGACGTAGTCGTAGCCATCGAGGTTTCAGACAGACTGTTTACGTAGGGATAACATCAAGTCAATGCGGACTATATATATATATAGAGGCAGGCACGCAGTCGAGAGAGTTAAAAACCGATAGGAATTCGTATGAAAGGAATGCGTCCACTAAGAATATAAATCCTATATTATAGCGCAGTAATAATATTTATGCATATGTATGTGGGTGTGTGTGCGTATGCATATACACACTGTGTGGTTTGAGATAGGTTCAGATTTATCACTAAGTAGATATGGCCGTGAGAATGGGTATGTGAATATACACAATTATTCATTGATGATCTACTACGTATCTCTCTTTCTCCCGAGGCTATCTCCCTATCTCTCTCTCCCTTAGATTATCAATATATTACTACTACTACTACTACTACTACTACTACTACTACTACTACTACTACTACTACTACCACTACTACTACCACTACTACTACTACTACTACTACTACTACTACTACTACTACTACTACTACTACTACTACTACTACTACTACTACTACTACTACTACTACTACTACTACTACTACTACTACTACTACTACTACTACTACTACTACTACTACTACTACTACTACTACTACTACTACTACTACTACTACTACTACTACTACTACTACTACTACTACTACTACTACTACTACTACTACTACTACTACTACTACTACTACTACTACTACTACTACTACTACTACTACTACTACTACTACTACTACTACTACTACTACTACTACTACTACTACTACTACTACTACTACTACTACTACTACTACTACTACTACTACTACTACTACTACTACTACTACTACTACTACTACTACTACTACTACTACTACTACTACTACTACTACTACTACTACTACTACTACTACTACTACTACTACTACTACTACTACTACTACTACTACTACTACTACTACTACTACTACTACTACTACTACTACTACTACTACTATAGCAATGTGTAATGCAATGGAGATGAGGGGGGTATAGTGTGTTACGTTGACCTAATTAGATTATAGCTTATAAATAGTTTACTAATTGTATTTAGTAGCGAGACCAGCATATCATAAGTGTATGTGTGTGTGTGCGTGTGCGCGCGTGCATAGGTGATACCAGTATATACACACACAGAGAGAGAGTGGCTAAGTACATAAATAAGAAGTTTTTATAAGTAAAAATCCGCGCGCCCTCGCGATATAACACGTATAATATAGTCTAGAACAAAAGGTAATAAATACCTCAGCACCGCCACCAGTGAGAGAGAGGGGTGTTAATATGAATAAGAAGGGGTGGGGGTGGGGGAGATATCATTCCTCCGTTCGGTTCAACTATCGTAAGATATAGATTATTGGGGTGGTAAAAACTAAACTATTAGTCAGGGTAATTACATTGGCGGAATACTCATAGTGTAATCATAGTGTGGCTTCTTAGATAGATGTGCTTTACTTATATGATAATAATGGGTGTCATGCATAATGAGTCATACATCAGAATGGTTCTAGTATATAGGCTTTGTTTGGTACTACAATGGATTGCATAACTGATAGACACATGACTGGTATAGACATGCACAATACTAGTGGATAGTGCTAGATCTATTGGTAGTAGTGATCCATGATTGCAGTGGGTGTAGTGATAGTAGAGGTGATCTCTTCATAAATTGGTTTGTGTGGTATTCAACAATATAGTAGTCAGGTAGTAGTAGTAGTAGTAGTAGTAGTAGTAGTAGTAGTAGTAGTAGTAGTAGTAGTAGTAGTAGTAGTAGTAGTAGTAGTAGTAGTAGTAGTAGTAGTAGTAGTAGTAGTAGTAGTAGTAGTAGTAGTAGTAGTAGTAGTAGTAGTAGTAGTAGTAGTAGTAGTAGTAGTAGTAGTAGTAGTAGTAGTAGTAGTAGTAGTAGTAGTAGTAGTAGTAGTAGTAGTAGTAGTAGAGATGTTTGTACCTCTTAAGCTGTAGTTCTAGTTTGGTGGTCAGTCTGGACGTAGCGGTCAGCCTTCTCAGGACATCGGTCTTGTCCAGACAGGTGGACAGTTCGCACTCTAGTTCCTGTATACGTGCTGCCACCTGGAGGGTGTTAGTGCCGGGTTGACACGCCTTCAGTTCCTTGAGCAGGGCTCGCTTCTCTGCTATAAGCATTGTGTTCTCGTGGTCATTGATGTAGTCGAGCTCTTTCTGCATCGATACTACCTGGTGGAGGTGGTGGGTGATATAGGGGTAGGGTAGGGGGTGGGCAATATAGGTAGGGGTGGGCGATACAGGTAGGGGGTGGGTGATATAGGTAAGGGGTGGGCGATATAGGTAGGGGGTGAGCGATATAGGTAGGGGGGGTGATATAGGTAGGGGGTGTGATATAGGTAGGGGGTGGGCGATATAGGTAGGGGTGGGCGATATAGGTAGGGGGTGGGTGATATAGGTAGGGGGTGGGTGATATAGGTAGGGGGTTGGCGATATAGGTAGAGGGTGGGTGTAGGTAGGGGGTGTATGTATAGGGGGTGTAGATGTAGGTGATATTGATACTAGTGAGTGTTGGTTAGACTGTTGAGGAGGTAGCGAGTTAATGTTAATGGAGAAAGTCTACACAAGTTGATATATTCTTTGTGTATGTGTATGTGTGTGTGTATATTTATGTGTGTTTGTGTATGTGTGTGTGTAGTCAAGAGTGATATCAGATAATGTAACATACAAACACACACACACACACACACACATACATTGATAGGCAGTTTTGTAATAATCTATAAATAACTTTGTGATTATGATGAAATGTTATCTAACATGGTATTGTTCGACACCATTACTCACTATCACTGCATCAACACCACCAGTAGTAGTAGCAGTAGTAGTGTTGGTTTCATTATTTCATTAATAATCGCATACTTTAATTAGGTTAACTCAGCTAACATTGAATAAGCTACACAGCAAATCTATTGCATACAAGTAGTTGTGAAATAGGATATAATTATATGTATTATATACACACAGTCAGCAGAGAGAAGGTAAATACTATGCATTGATGGGCTGTATTTAGAACAAATTCCTCATTGCTACAAAATAAAGCGATTTCTATATTTAGAACTCAGCAATATCACTGCACCAGTTATGAATACAGTCATAGTGTATATTCACCATTATATAATTAATAAGCATATGCTGTATCACTTGCGATATTTCTATAGAAACATTAATTATATATGTAAATATATATATATATATTTAGTTAGAGTTTTTAGACCAAAAAGATAACAAGGACAAAAGAATTTATATGAAAATAAAAGATAATTTATCTGAAAAACATATCATGTTCATTTCACATTAACATGTTATAATGCTATTAATAGCATTAGAAACAAATACCTTAATTTAGTATACATATATATATATATATATAATTATATATCTATATAATATAACATTTCAACACAAATATAATCTATACAAACATTTAAATATACACACTTATATCACATATAAAATAGTTCATGTATAAATACTAGGCTATTGTATTATATTTATATATATATGTATACATATATAATTATTATTACATACATATATATATATATATATATATATATATATATATATTTAATAATGTATATATAAATATAATCACATATTTATTAAAATATGTCTATTATGTATATCAATTATAATATTTAATATCAGCATTTTTATAAATAATTGAAATTCTAACAACGTAACATAAAGATATATAAATAAAAAAGTATACAAATATTATTTTGACCCCCATCACTGCCACTACTACTACTACTACTACTACTACTACTACTACTACTACTACTACTACTACTACTACTACTACTACTACTACTACTACTACTACTACTACTACTACTACTACTACTACTACTACTACTACTACTACTACTACTACTACTACTACTACTACTACTACTACTACTACTACTACTACTACTACTACTACTACTACTACTACTACTACTACTACTACTACTACTACTACTACTACTACTACTACTACTACTACTACTACTACTACTACTACTACTACTACTACTACTACTACTACTACTACTACTACTACTACTACTACTACTACTACTACTACTACTACTACTACTACTACTACTACTACTACTACTACTACTACTACTACTACTACTACTACTACTACTACTACTACTACTACTACTACTACTACTACTACTACTACTACTACTACTACTACTACTACTACTACTACTACTACTACTACTACTACTACTACTACTACTACTACTACTACTACTACTACTACTACTACTACTACTACTACTACTACTACTACTACTACTACTACTACTACTACTACTACTGCTACTACTACTACTACTACTACTACTACTACTACTACACCATCATCATCACGACATCCATATTATATTACAAGACTAGATGACCGACGAACAATGAGGACACGGGAGCAAGTCATCGTTAACATAAGGACATGCGCGCGATGACAATAAGGACATGAAGGCGATGACAATAAGGACATCAAGGCTATGACAATAAGGACATGAAGGCTATGACTATAAGGACAGGCGCGCGATGACAATAAGGACTTGAAGGCTGCTAACCTGATTTCTAGCCTCGTGGTACTGAGACTGAAGATGTTGTTTCTGAGAAAGACGAGAAGAGATAGCCCCGCCCCCTCCCCCGCCTCCCTCCATCATGGGCAGATGGAGCAGACTCTCATGGGACGAGTATTCGGCGGGTTTCATCTGGTCGGTGAGTTCGGCGAGGGACTAGAGAAGAGGGTGAGGGGTTAAAGGTCAGTGGAGAGGGGCATAAAAGTCGGGAGAATAAGGGGTTAAAGGTCAGTGGGGGAGGGGGCGTAAAGGTCAGAATGAGGGGTTAAAGGTCAGTATGGAGGGGCATAAAGGTCATGGGACAGTTGTCTGAGAAAATAAAGTATTCTAGGATACTCCTAGAACATACTTAAGTAGTACAGAGGAAGCTAAGGATTTTAGTAGGACAATTAATGTTCTCAGAACAACAATCCCAGGTGGGGAGAGGTTAAAGGTCAACGCCGCGGGAGTTACGCAATAGTCGGCTAGCTGGCGCGAGAGTATATCACAACGATATTAGGCACGACTAGTATGTTGGGGGGACGGGGGGAGCAGCTGTTTTAGGCGAGGCGAGGGGGTCGTCGTTGTCTAGCGCTGCCACCTACCAGTAGTAGTTGTCGCTTCTCTCGATTACGCAGCTTGTAAGAGTTACGCAGGGTCTCTATCTCGGTGAACATCGCGGCCGCTTTATCAACCGAGTAGGACGTCCTCGTCTTCTCGTTGATCCTGCAGTGGAGGGGGAGGGCATTGTCATCAATATGTGTATGTCTTTTTATATATATATCATAGGTATATAAGAAACACACATGTATATATAGTATATATTATATAAATATATATATATATATATGATGATGATGATGATATTAGGTTTATTATGCAATAAAATAGGGCCATGTAGACACCTTCGCTCGTGCGGAATATATATATATATATATATATGTATATATTACAAATATAAATATAAAACATTATACCTATCCGAACTCACCAATGTAACCCAATGTAACTAAAGAATAGATAAGGAGACCCCAATATCTGAGTTCACACTCCTATTTAGTATATGATAACCACATCCCATGGATACCTACGTTGTATAGAGAATATATGGAGAACAGTATTAAAGTATAATAACAATATCTTATAAATATATAATTAGTTGTATATATAAATACATGAAATGCATATTTTCACTTCCATAAATTATAAACTAATTTGATTCCATAAATATTCTCATTATTTAAAAAATTGTATCTATTATCATATAGGTCTATTATAATAATAAATGAAAATATTATACATGCGAATATTTTGTAAAAATTTAATATTTTAGTAAGTTAAAAAATACATTTCTAATTAAATAAATATATACAATTATTTAATAGAACGGACATATACAACTATATCTACTAGTGAAGAGAACACGAAGCCCTATGTTTGTATGTATATCAACATAATTAATAAATTATATTCAGAAATGAATACAATAATAATATATAAAAAATGTTCATTACAAAATACTCATTATTTAAAATGGGTCTCTATAATATAATACTTATATATAAACATATTTATATATATATATATATATATGTAGGTGTTATATACTATTTATATAATAATACATTGCAGTATAATACTTGGAATAAGTGTATGTGTGTTATATAGAGAGCATATAGTATTAAGCATATTATTGTGAATGCTTTGTCTATCTACAGAGATATGCAGATATAATCTCTCTCTGAGTGTGTATAGCATATGGGACATTATTTCAAATATTTGCTGTTGATCTCATAATAAGTAAACACATATTCTCTGGCTATATGGTATGCATGTATCTATACACACACCCCCATGTAAACACACACACACACACACACATACACACACACACACACATACACACACACACACACACACACACACATATATAGATAGATAGATATATCTATATAATGTAAAAAAACCATCTTAACTATTAATAATAATAAACTTTGAATAAACAATGGCATAGTTGCATAAGAAATCCATACAAAATAACATTAATCAAAATCTCTATATATATAAACACAAACACACACATATATATGTATATATATATAATATAAGCTATACATCAATTAATTACTATACGTTGTAACACACGCACCACTATAGGGGGTTGTAGATTACGAGAGGGCGGGGCGGGGTGAACTAAAGGCGGGGCGGGGTGAACTAAGGGCGGGGCGGGGTGAACTAAAGGTGGGGCGGGGTGAACTAAGGGTGGGGTGGGGTGAACTAAGGGGCGGGGAGGGTGAACTAAGGGTGGAGTGAACTAAGGGGCGGGGAGGGTGAACTAAGGGTGGAGTGAACTAAGGGCGCGGGGGGGTGGGGTGGGGTGAACTAAGGGAGCGTGAGGGGTGCGGCACTAACTCGGTGAGGGTCTCGAGGCCGTGCTGCCGCCTAGTAACGTCCACGCGCATACCTTCGATCTCGGCGCGCAGTTTGTGAACGCGTCTACGGGCGCGTCTGGTATCGTCTCGAAGGCTGGCGTCGTACCGGAGGCTGGAGGTCGTAGAGGTCGTGGAGGCGGAGCTACTCAGCGAGGAGAGGGACGGCGCTTCCTCGATACGGCCCGTTTCCATGTGGTACTGGGCGAGGGCGAGGCGCTCTTGCTTTACGTCGATGGCTTCTCTCTTCGACTGTGGGGGGGTGTGATGATGGGGGTGTTGATGGGGGTGTTGATATCGATTACGATGATGATAATGGTGCTGGTGGTGAGATGATGATGTTGTGTGTAGATATTAGTGAGGATGATGATAGTTGTGATGTTTATAAGTGTGGTAATAATGTTGATGATGATGATGTTGATGATGATGGTGGTGACCTATAACCCTGAAGCTGTAAGGTGACAAACCTTCATTGACCCCACATCACCACTACGGTCATCAGTGTACCTAGACTACTGACCTGTAAGTCGGAATTAGCGTGCGTGAGGTACTCCTTGAGCATTAGTTCTTGTTTGTTTCTCCATTCTGTCCTCGGGTCCTCCAGTTGGTTGTATTCTGACCAATCAAATACGAGCACCATTAGTGTAATGTAATCACAAATATGTGTGTGTGTGTATATATTTTATTTTTGTGGAGTATATATATTTATATATATTGTTATTTAATGTTTGTGAGTATATATGTATATATATATATATATATAGTTATTTTTATTTTGGTGGAGTATATATATATATATATATTACTATTTGTATATTTAAACACACCCAATGTTGTTATTTAAGTAATTAGTGTTTTATTATATACACACACATTCACACACACTCACACACACACACACATACACACAATAGAACTGTGTAGTTAATGTGTAGAGTAAAGTTTCCACTAAACACTGCACATTCTTTGTGTATTATTATTATAGTTATATAATGCCTGCACACACACACACACACACACACTGTGAACTTGATATATAACATTTTGTTAATGACTCATACACAGGCAGGCAGGCAGGCAGGTACAAACACATTGCCTGTCACTGTAGAAGTGCTGGAGGGGGGTGGAGGGGGGGGGCTGTATTGAGCCGATGTCATGTGATATAATCGTACTTAGAGAATAGCAGGCCTATTTTAGGTTCAGACTTGCAGCACCTCCTTAAGCACCTTTGTTAGTCACTCACTCAGTAGTGGTGGTAGTGGTGGGGGTGGCGGAGGGTTAAATATAAATGTGGTGTTTCCAAGACTGTGCCTACAAGTTATATAACCACAGGGTAAAGTGTGGCTGGGTACTCTCATTAATAAGTCAGCTGAATGTACCTTATTTATAAATATCTGTAATTCCATAGTTTATGATTTAGTAATATCGCCGGAACTTATACGATTATTACATCTAGTGCGCCCATTAAGATAACTAGCTACCTTTTATGGAAAATTTGCTAATATTTTAAATAAAGAATATAAATAATATTAATACACACCCAAACACACACACACACACACACACACCCAAACACATACACACACACACGCATACACATACACACACATTATATTCATATATATATATATATATATATGAATAGAATAATATTTTAAAAAAAATTGTCTTGATAAGCTTTTGCTTCGACAATTACCCTGATATAAAAACCAAAATCTGGTAATAATAATAATTATATATATATATATATATATATATATGTGTATCACTGACTGAAAATATTTATAAATGATGGCTGGGTATATAAAATATACACAACAAACAATACTATCATCATTGGAAAGGTTAATGATACATTGATAAGACGCGTAAGTACTATAGAGGGAGCTGTTAGCTAGTACCTCACGATACGTTGTTGTTAGCGTGCATTGCAGTGACAGCCTCACTGATTGGTCACCATTGCTCTCTGAACCACTCCTTCGTAACACCTGGATAGAAGGTAACTACCAATGATAGCGATATCGTAAGTGAGTAAATCACTGATTTAGACACTATATATTATAAAATCTCACAACTTTGTTGTTTTAAAAAAAAAAATTTAACCTTTAGGTTAAACTGTTAAGCAAATTATAACCGCAGCTACAATAATAAGCAATCGATAGCATAGTTAATATATTACATCATTTCTATTGGTGAATGTATACTATCTAGTATTGTTTATTTTAATATCTATTTTTATGTAATTTTATTGTATTTTATCCGAATGAAAATGATGAAATATGACATTACACTACTGTTAGGAGATATCGAATTAAAAAAGATCATCGCTTTCACTGATTCTCCTTAGACATCATTATAAACTGAATTCATTCATTCATTCATATAAATCTAAGTTTAGATTTATATAGATTGTATTCGATGACCAATAGAAATGATGTAATACGTTAACTATGCTGAAGATGTCCTATTGTAGCTGATGTTAATGTACAAGCAATTACAGCCTATAAATGTAATGTGTTTGTTCTCATTGCTCGTAGGCTGTAATCGCTGCACGTCTACAACGACACTAGAAGTAACACCATCGCATCGTGTTATAATAGCTCTGCGTCAGAGAGCTATACATGCATGAGAGATGCATCTCTTTCTCTACACGAGTTGAGCTGTTCCGGCGATATGAACTATCCTAGGATAGTCCTTAGCTATCTTCTTAATGTAAACTACGCTATGTTACGACGATGTATGTTCCCGGAACACCTGGCTCCCCCTAGTGTGTCTTGCGAGGAGTGGCCCGGGGTACCCAGGCGTTGATCCGTAAGGTAAAGTGTTGCTAACGAAGACTGTCACCTTACTAACTAGCTGGAGAAACGCTACACGCATTAGTAGGGTTCGCCATGGCTTATACTGGAATGGAACTAATAGGGAAAGTAATACTCGCTATATATAGAGTTAATCTCGATATCTCAGATTAAAGGCACCGAAGTAATATGTCTGAGATATCGAGTTTCTAAGATATCAAATTATTCTTACATGTATTTACATAAGTACAAAAGCACATTAGAATTTTTATAAAGTCTGAGTTATCGAGGTTTCTGAGATATCGAGATTTTGTATATTAATTTATTTAAATTGACCTGTATACACAATATTATGAAAGGTAAAGTAACTTACATAGTTATACCTCTTAGAGTATGGTTGTTTGTATTATTTTGTATATAATATTATATGACATAGATGTATTTTTAAATATAAATTCTTAAAAGATATACTATTTATTTACAAAGATAATAAAGCTTTTATATTGATTGATTTAGTGCATTGTTTCATTTTTATAATTTTTATATTAAAAATATAACAAGTGTCAGGAATAAGTATATATTATTATAATTTAGTTTTAATTTTATTATAATAATTATAGATTATTACCCAAAATTACTAAAATATTATTTTTACTAAAACTTATAATATTATTATATAGAGGAATTATATAATGTAGATATATATATATAATTTAGATTTGTATATGTACTGTTAAATTTCACTACTAATAATACTATATGATATATTGGTTAAATCTTGTATTATGTAATACCCTATGAAATAGGTCAACTTAAGTTATGACTAATTAATATTATGTAATTTAGTGAATAGACTAATAAATGAAATCCCCATGAGTGTTTTCATTTAAATATAAATTATGAAAGATATTTTATATATATAATATTTTAAAGTGAATATAATATATATGTAAATATGTATACATACATAGTATATATATATATACTATATTATTATTAAATAATGTAATAGATATATGATTGATTAATCAAGAAGTATATACTAAATTATATAGTAACTATATATATATAATATTGTAAATATCTATAAGATAATTATATAATATGTAGAGTTAATTTTTTATTATATCTATTTATAATAGTATTATATTATTATCATTTCTATAAATATATTCATTATGAAATTCTAAAAATAAACACACCGTATTATATACAATGGTATATTTTGTTATAAATTATATTTAAAGATATTTAGAAACTTTATAAACTCTTATCTATATACATTTACATACATTCATAATTAAAATATATACATATATATATTATATATGTAATTATATATAATTATTATATATAATATAATTATATATTATAATAATATAATATTATATATATATATTATATATATTATTATATATATTATATATAATTATTATTTGTAAATATGAAATATAATATCGATGTGTCGACCTACCTTCGATATGATTAATGTAGTATAATCCGATAATGGGGTGGGTATCTGTTGCCCAGCCGAAAGGGAGTTCATCCCCGACGCAATCGGCGAAACCGGAGGGTTTCGTATATCTAGGGGGGTGAGGGGAAGAGGGAAAGGGTAAGGATCGTACGAATACGGAGGGTTACAGTTGTAGCCACGACTTCTATAACCTACAATAACTAAAGCCCTTGGTTCTAGAATCTAAGGGTGTGATTTTGTAGCATGAAAGTTGGTCAGCTGGTCACACTGTCCATTTGACAGGTGGGCAGTGGTCAGTTGATTATGTCCATTAGTCTGACCATCCGTCCAACTTTCCACGCTACTGAAACCATACATTAGGTTCTCAGTCGACTATTTCGACGCTGGTTGTCTTGTTTACCTGTCTCGCGGATCTATCCAAGTCGTCCTTTTGTTCGAATGGTTCACGAAAAATGTTCGCCCGTCGTAATCGCTGGCCATTTCCCATCCGTCGGGAAGACCGTCCACGGCGTGTAATTCCGTCGATGACATAACGTGTAAGCGGGTGCTCGAATGAGGGGTAGTATATCCGGGGGTTCTGGTGTGTTTAGCGTAGGTTAGCGAGCTGGGTTTACGTCGATCTCGACGCCATTTTTGTTCGCCGAAGTATGCGAGCTATGCGCGAATTCGACGTCACTCGTAATAATATAAATAGAAATACGCCCGCCATTTAGAGTCGGCGAGCGGCGGCTGCGGTGACGCCCGCAATCGAGTATACATTCATTATATATATATATATATATATATGTGTATGTATAAATATACGTATATATATTATACATATATTATATATATATTTATATAACAGATAGCATTGTTAGATCAAAGGCTAAGCAGAATTTACTACTGCCTTACGACTATAGGCGTTATTTATTAATCGCGTTGAGAATGTATATTATATTACTTCCTTTACGACCAACATTCGAAACATATCTTAGCCGGTTGACGGCGCACTATTACCACCGGTAGTGTGGTTACCACTAGTGTAGCCTATACCCCTGTGTGGGTACAATGTAACGCTCAGTATACCGTATGTTATAATAGGTATACGTACGTGTTCTAATATCCTATAGCATACGTTTAATATACGCTCGATTATTACACGGGCTCGCGTGTTCTAATGCGCAGGATAGCAATATTGTTGAATAGTTTGGATAACAACGTCTAAACAGGTGGCTAGCTCCACGGTAACACCTATTACGTCATAGTACCGGTATCGTTACGTAATCAATTGTACAGTGTACACGGTAATCGCGTATATCTCCCCAGCGCGGGCTAATTAGGTAATTGTAATAGGTCACTAATTATTAAAATAATAATTAAATACCTTTCTCTTTATCATAGTGCATGGTACGAAAATTAGTATTTATATAGGTATATATATATGCATATATATATATATATATATATATGTATATATGTATATAGGTGTATAGGTGTATATGTATATAGGTATATATGTATAATAGGCGTGTATAAAGGGCATGAGTGTATTATAAGTACACATGTCACAGTAGTGATAAGTGAGTCACATTTATTGTAGGCCTATTAGTGAATAATACATTTTACTGTAACATTTGTACATTATATAAATATATAGGTTCATAATACGTATGTATATGATACATAATCAGATTTATCATTACTTATCATTGAATATACAATGTATATTATACAGATAATCGGTTATCTGAATAGCTCCTCTGTTTTCTAAATTTTAATTTATTTATAAATTTCATATATTTAGTGAATTTGATGTTAATGTATACATTTTTAAATACAATAGTAATTATAGCCACACATATCTAACCACACACACACACACACACACTCACACATGCATACACACACTCATACACACACTTTTATTATCGTGCGAATTATATAGGATTATTCATTCCTAAATTATCTATGTGTATGTGATATATATTGTTTGATACCATAGATATTGAGTGATATACCTCACTCTAATGTCTATGTTTGATACACATTATAGAATTATTATTATTAATGATGTGCTTAAATACATATTTTCAACTACACTCACACACACATACACACACACATATATATATACACACACACACATACACGTACACACACGCACAGTGTGCGTCGCACATACACACATACACACACAAACACACACATATAGTATACTATATATATATATATATATATATATATATATATATATATATATATATATATATATATATAAAGGTATTCAACCTATATGTATTTTACGAATCTAATTGCGCATGTGGTGCACAACTATTCTGTCATCAACTAACCTTACCTAAGTTTTAGGTTATAACCACTAATATTAGTACGCTATATCCATAACTAACTTATCAGTCAACTAACTTACATTAGCCTCGATCAAAGCACCAATATACAAATGTTTCATTGATGAATCCCTTATATCTGGTATTATCCCATCAGACCGAAAACACTCTATTATCAGCCATTTGATTAAAAACCCCAACTCGACTGCAATACACTCTCTAACTACAGACCCACATATCAACTTCTAATTCTAACTAAACTACTTGAGAAGGTAACCTACAAACAAGTAAGCTTCTACATCAATTCCAACAATATACTTGATCACCAACAAAGCGCATTCAGAAAACTACACAGTACCGAAACGACTATACTCTCACTTAGGGGCGTCGGAAGGGGGGGGGGGGCGGGGGGTATCGGACCCCCCCCCATTCAAAAATATGGGGGGGGGGGGGGCTAAGTATGTTTTGCCCCCCCCCCCATGAAATATGTATTAATAAATTTTATATATATTAAATGTAGTATATTGTCTTTGTTAATACACATTTTTTCTAAAGAATGTTACCAAACATATGGGGGGGGGGGGCTAAGTATTGTTTGCCCCCCCCCCATCCATGAAATATGATAATATTCATAAGAGAATCTCTGAGAGATACTTGTTATATGGTGATATTAACAATGAAATTATTCAACTATATAAATCTGAATTATTAAAATGTTATTAAAATATATTAATGTGACTTTCTCAATTCAATGTGATGGAATTCAAGATATATCCGGAAGTGAGCACGGCATTTTGGTGGTTCGTTATTTGACATAAAAACTAGAAATTAAAGAAATATGCATTCGGAATATGCAATATGACTGAGGATACAACTTAGAAAATATAGAAATTTAATGTTATCTGAACTTTAACATCTTAACTTGCCTATTTCTAAATTAAGAGGACAGTCATATGACGGTGCAGCTAATATGTCTGGTCAATATAATATTGTAAAGACTATAATTATGAATAGACTTTATAACTTTTAGAATTTAACTGTGTATACACAATATGGAGCTCATCGCATAAACTTAATAGCATAATCATTAGATAATAATATACATATAAGAAAATCCTTGAGAGTGGTTTATGATTTGGGATTATTATATGAAAAAACTATCAAATTACGGATTGTATATAATACTAATAATAACAAAGCAAATACATTGAAACCATTATGCCCAATAAGATGGACTGCGAAAATCATGTATTAAAACAACATTAGATCAATATAGTGGTATAATCGATGCACTGAAATAATATAAAAATTAGATTATATTACCAATGACCACAAATATAGTGCAAATTTATTATTAAAAAATATGAATAAGTCAAATATTTGTAATATGAATATTTCAAGTTTGATATTTGAAAGCTTGGATATGAAGGTGAAGGCTTTCATGATACCAACAAATACTATTTAAGGTAACATTTATAAAAAATATACTTGAAAGCATATATGATTATAATATATATAATCATATTAATACTAAATAATAAATAAACATAAAGGATTAAATAATAGTAAAGATGATTCTAATTAAATTGAATAATGATAGACATAATTTGCACACATTCATTGAAGATATAGAAACAAAAGTATTTTATATTTTATATATACAAGTTTTTATATTGATTCAAGGTTAATATCCTACTTTTATAAAAAATATTATATAAAATACAAAATAGCTTATAATAAATGTTTATTATAAAATATTATAATAATTTATTTTTATTTTAAATATATCTATTTTAATTTTCTAATTATATCTAATTCAGAGAATAATAATAAGACATATAATATAAATTATTATAAATATTTATGAGATGAATAGTAATAAAAATGCAAAAGACATACATCTTATATAGATAACATAATATAACATTGTTAATGTTATATTAATATAAGAATTTGATTAGATATGATCAATTAATATGTTAATATACTTTATCATTAATATTTAAAGAATAAAATATATTGAGTTGTTTGATTCCATAATGATGATAATTAAAACCAATTTTTATACTAAGGAAACTTCATTTATACATTCTTATAAATTAAAGGAATCATTATTACAAATAATATAAATCATGAAAAAAAGGTTGTTTTTTTTTTAGATTAATCTTATTAATCCTATTAATTTTCTACACTAAACATTAATAAAAAATGTATGAAGAATTATTGAAATATTTGAAATGACTGAAATATCGAATTTCCATATGTTCAAATCAATCAATAAGTTCAATACGATCTGATAAGGATAAACATATACATGATGGAAAAATCTCCTAAAATTCAAAAAATATTTTCCGTCATAATATATTTGATCACACTTTTATTGGTTTGCCCCTCAAGTTCTGTGTCATGTTAGGGTGGATTTAGTAAGCTACGAATAATAAAGACGTTGTTACCGTCTACTATGCTAGATAGTCGATTAAATGCATTAGTATTGGCAAATATCAATCAAAAAATAATTCACACAATTGAGATGGATATATTTATAAATAAAAATCTATATTTATATAATAATAAATTATTTAATGATTATTATTTATTTTATAATATATTCCTACTTAAGTATTGTTATAAAAATGTAATATTATTAATTGCATATTAAAGGGTTAACATAGACTAAAAAGGTATACGATATTAATAAGATATAATTAGTAATTATATTAGTAATACATAATAGGATATATAGGATATATAAAAATAATATAAATAAATAGCCTAATATAAAATATAAATAAATAGCCCCCCCATACAAAATATCGTTCCGACGCCCCTACTCTCACTACTCGACGACTTGCTGAAATCCCTTGACAATAACCTCCCAACACAACTACTGCTTTTATACATCTCATCGGTGATGAGTCATCAGAATTAGTACTATAGTACTATAGTATACTATTAACAAATCACTACCACCCACACGCAAAGTCCTCTTTGGAGTATCTCAATTATCGTCCATCTCCCATATACTCTTCTGTATTTACCTACTCCCCCCTTAGTAAACTTATTAAATCGCCTCCTTTAGTCAAATACAATATGTATGCAGACGACATTGAAATTCACGCCGATTATCACTAATCATCCAATATACACATTTAATCATGTCTCACTACTATTAATAACTGGTTCACCAATAACTATTTACTACTTAACCCCAATAAGACTAATAATTGTTCACCTCCGAATTCCCTTCGCACCACAATATTCCCACAAATGTATCTAGGTCATACCCTAATCATTCCTTCTACTATATAAAAATATCTAGGCATCCATATTAATAACAAATTAGCTTTTGATAAACACATATCAACATTAAAAGTTTCCACATTCCACCATTTATTCAATATAAACAAAATATGTCCTTACATCACAACATCAACCGCACTAACTATTACCCATACTTTAATTCTGTCTCAACTACACTACTGCATACCTATACAACTTTCTACTACTATACTACTTTCTACTACTATACTACTTTCTTCCCTACATACTTTACAACCAGCCTGACCTACGAACACAACTTAACTGGCCATCCGCAAAAAAATATCTCAACTTAAATTAATATCCATTCTATATTCCTCCCTACTGACTAAACAACCTGATTACCTTTATCGACTAATTTCTCCATACTGCACCACTCCATTTAACTATAAACGCAATTTAAACGTATATATATATATATATATATATATATATATATATATACGGTCCTGACTGAACCATCCTATCGCCGGAAAAAACTTGTGAAGCATCGCGATGCTCTGTTTGCGCCAGCCTCCTTTGGAATCAACTCCCTCCATCCCTCAAAATCATAAATACCTCAACAACAACATTCAAATATAAATAAAAGAAGTACCCCTTTATTCATAATATCTGACTTCAAATATATTCGTTTTCGCCGTATATTATTACTTTTATATATTGTTTTTTTTTTATATATTATTGTCACACTATAAGCATTTTATAATTGAATTAGTGTTTAAATAAAATCACCATCATCATCATCATCATCATTAACCTACATTCATTAAAGACTACCAATCAGTAAGTATTCACCCTCCTACAATTACAAAATTCTCATACTATCCCTACTATTCACGCTTACTGTTCCAACTATCGATATAAATAAAGTATTTTGTTTATATCGTTGGATCCAACAATAACATATTCAACTAACATACGACATATTACTGTACTCCAATCGGATGATTCTCTTTTCTTCAATAAACAAATAACGAAACTTACACAATATATACATTATCAAATTCATTTCTCAAAGGGTAAATAGATGGGTAATACAACTTATAGTACTACTCTATCAGTTCATTATAATATATGTGTCTACATTTTAACTACTGTAACATTTAACCAACGTTTTTTCTATGGTTTTTGTGTGCAAAATATGCTTTAATAGATTTAACTCTACTGCTTAACCCGACATGATCACGTATTTATAAGTTACACATTATACAACACTATACTGCAAGAGAATTATAAACTTGAATATTATAGAACTATAGTATACTATATTCATAATAAAACTATAATTTCTACAAATAATATAAAGTGTACTTTGCAATATTCTATAGGATATATAGGATATATATATATATATATATATATGTATATATATATATATATATATATATATATATATATATATATATATATATATATTGAAGTGACATTTTATTTAGAAACTTAAATAAATCATAAATATTATCTAAAAAGTGTATATATATATAAATACAAATAATATATATATAAATATAAATATATATATATATATATATATATATATATATATATATATATATATCTCTATATATGTGTGTGTGTGTGTTTGTGTGTGTGAATCAGTATACCATCACTCATTAATATTTGAATCCACTATCAAACATTAACTACAATTTAACTAGATATAAAGGTACTGCTAAATGTACTGCTAAAGGTACTGCTAAAGGTACTGCTAAAGGTACTGCTAAAGGTACTGCTAAAGGTACTGCTAAAGGTACTGCTAAAGGTACTACTAAAGGTACTGCTAAAGGTACTGCTAAAGGTAGTGCTAAAGGTAGTGCTAAAGGTACTGCTAAAGGTACTGCTAAAGGCACTGCTAAAGGTACTGCTAAAGGTACTGCTAAAGGTACTGCTAAAGGTACTGCTAAAGGTACTGCTAAAGGTACTGCTAAAGGTACTGCTAAAGGTAGTGCTAAAGGTACTCCTAAAGGTACTACTAAAGGTACTGCTAAAGGTACTGCTAAAGGTACTGCTAAAGGTACTGCTAAAGGTACTGCTAAAGGTACTGCTAAAGGTACTGCTAAAGGTACTGCTAAAGGTAGTGCTAAAGGTACTGCTAAAGGTACTGCTAAAGGTACTGCTAAAGGTACTTCTAAAGGTACTGCTAAAGGTACTGCAAAATGTACTGCTAAAGGTACTGCTAAAGGTACTACTAAAGGTACTGCTAAAGGTACTGCTAAAGGTAGTGCTAAAGGTACTGCTAAAGGTACTGCTAAAGGTACTGCTAAAGGTACTGCTAAAGGTACTGCTAAAGGTACTACTAAAGGTAGTGCTAAAGGTACTGCTAAAGGTACTGCTAAAGGTAGTGCTAAAGGTACTGCTAAAGGTACTGCTAAAGGTACTGCTAAAGGTACTGCTAAAGGTACTGCTAAAGGTACTGCTAAAGGTACTGCTAAAGGTACTGCTAAAGGTACTGCTAAAGGTAGTGCTAAAGGTACTGCTAAAGGCACTGCTAAAGGCACTGCTAAAGGTACTGCTAAAGGTAGTGCTAAAGGTACTGCTAAAGGTACTGCTAAAGGTACTGCTAAAGGTACTGCTAAAGGTACTGCTAAAGGTACTGCTAAAGGTACTGCTAAAGGTACTGCTAAAGGTACTACTAAAGGTACTGCTAAAGGTACTGCTAAAGGTACTGCTAAAGGTACTGCTAAAGGTACTACTAAAGGTACTGCTAAAGGTACTGCTAAATGTACTGCTAAAGGTACTACTAAAGGTACTGCTAAAGGTACTGCTAAAGGTACTGCTAAAGGTACTGCTAAAGGTACTGCTAAAGGACTGCTAAAGGTACTGCTAAAGGTACTGCTAAAGGTACTGCTAAAGGTACTGTTAAAGGTACTGCTAAAGGTACTGCTAAAGGTACTGCTAAAGGTACTGCTAAAGGTACTGCTAAAGGTACTGCTAAAGGTACTGCTAAAGGTACTGCTAAAGGTACTGCTAAAGGTACTGCTAAAGGTACTGCTAAAGGTACTACTAAAGGTACTGCTAAAGGTACTGCTAAAGGTACTGCTAAAGGTACTGCTAAAGGTACTGCTAAAGGTACTGCTAAAGGTACTGCTAAAGGTACTGCTAAAGGTACTGCTAAAGGTACTGCTAAAGGTAGTGCTAAAGGTAGTGCTAAAGGTACTGCTAAAGGCACTGCTAAAGGTACTGCTAAAGGTACTGCTAAAGGTACTGCTAAAGGTACTGCTAAAGGTACTACTAAAGGTACTGCTAAAGGTACTGCTAAAGGTACTGCTAAAGGCACTGCTAAAGGTACTGCTAAAGGTACTGCTAAAGGTACTGCTAAAGGTACTGCTAAAGGTACTGCTAAAGGTACTACTAAAGGTAGTGCTAAATGTACTGCTAAAGGTACTGCTAAAGGTACTACTAAATGTACTGCTAAAGGTACTACTAAAGGTACTGCTAAAGGTACTGCTAAAGGTACTACTAAAGGTACTGCTAAAGGTACTGCTAAAGGTACTGCTAAAGGTACTGCTAAAGGTACTGCTAAAGGTACTGCTAAAGGTACTGCTAAAGGTACTGCTAAAGGTACTGCTAAAGGTACTGCTAAAGGTAGTGCTAAAGGTAGTGCTAAAGGTACTGCTAAAGGCACTGCTAAAGGTACTGCTAAAGGTACTGCTAAAGGTACTGCTAAAGGTACTGCTAAAGGTACTACTAAAGGTACTGCTAAAGGTACTGCTAAAGGTACTGCTAAAGGCACTGCTAAAGGTACTGCTAAATGTACTGCTAAAGGTACTGCTAAAGGTAGTGCTAAAGGTAGTGCTAAAGGTACTGCTAAAGGTACTGCTAAAGGTACTGCTAAAGGTACTGCTAAAGGTACTACTAAATGTACTGCTAAAGGTACTACTAAAGGTACTGCTAAAGGTACTACTAAAGGTACTGCTAAAGGTAGTGCTAAAGGTACTGCTAAAGGTACTGCTAAAGGTACTGCTAAAGGTACTGCTAAAGGTACTACTAAAGGTACTGCTAAAGGTACTGCTAAAGGTACTGCTAAAGGTACTGCTAAAGGTACTGCTAAAGGTACTGCTAAAGGTACTGCTAAAGGTACTACTAAAGGTAGTGCTAAATGTACTGCTAAAGGTACTGCTAAAGGTACTGCTAAAGGTACTACTAAAGGTAGTGCTAAATGTACTGCTAAAGGTACTGCTAAAGGTACTGCTAAAGGTACTGCTAAAGGTACTACTAAAGGTATTGCTAAAGGTACTGCTAAATGTACTGCTAAAGGTACTGCTAAAGGTACTACTAAAGGTACTGCTAAAGGTACTGCTAAAGGTACTGCTAAAGGTACTGCTAAAGGTACTGCTAAAGGTACTGCTAAAGGTACTGCTAAAGGTACTACTAAAGGTACTGCTAAAGGTACTGCTAAAGGTACTGCTAAAGGTAGTGCTAAAGGTAGTGCTAAAGGTACTGCTAAAGGTACTGCTAAAGGTACTGCTAAAGGTACTACTAAAGGTACTGCTAAAGGTACTGCTAAAGGTAGTGCTAAAGGTACTGCTAAAGGTACTGCTAAAGGTACTGCTAAAGGTACTGCTAAAGGTACTGATAAAGGTACTGATAAAGGTACTGCTAAAGGTACTGCTAAAGGTACTGCTAAAGGTACTGCTAAAGGTACTACTAAAGGTACTGCTAAAGGTACTGCTAAAGGTACTGCTAAAGGTACTGCTAAAGGTACTGCTAAAGGTACTGCTAAAGTTACTGCTAAAGGCACTGCTAAAGGTACTGCTAAAGGTACTGCTAAAGGTACTGCTAAAGGTAGTGCTAAAGGTACTGCTAAAGGTACTGCTAAATGTAGTGCTAAAGGTACTGCTAAAGGTACTGCTAAAGGTACTGCTAAAGGTACTGCTAAAGGTACTGCTAAAGGTACTACTAAAGGTATTGCTAAAGGTACTGCTAAATGTACTGCTAAAGGTACTGCTAAAGGTACTACTAAAGGTAGTGCTAAAGGTACTGCTAAAGGTACTGCTAAAGGTACTGCTAAAGGTACTACTAAAGGTACTGCTAAAGGTACTGCTAAAGGTACTACTAAAGGTAGTGCTAAAGGTACTGCTAAAGGTACTGCTAAAGGTACTGCTAAAGGTACTGCTAAAGGTACTGCTAAAGGTACTGCTAAAGGTACTACTAAAGGTACTGCTAAAGGTACTGCTAAAGGTACTACTAAAGGTAGTGCTAAAGGTACTGCTAAAGGTACTGCTAAAGGTACTGCTAAAGGTACTGCTAAAGGTAGTGCTAAAGGTACTGCTAAAGGTACTGCTAAAGGTACTGCTAAAGGCACTGCTAAAGGTACTGCTAAAGGTACTGCTAAAGGTACTGCTAAAGGTACTGCTAAAGGTACTACTAAAGGTACTGCTAAAGGTACTGCTAAAGGTACTGCTAAAGGTACTGCTAAAGGTACTGCTAAAGGTACTGCTAAAGGTACTGCTAAAGGTACTGCTAAAGGTACTGCTAAAGGTACTGCTAAAGGTACTGCTAAAGGTACTGCTAAAGGCACTGCTAAAGGTACTACTAAATGTACTGTTAAAGGTACTGCTAAAGGTACTACTAAAGGTACTGCTAAAGGTAGTGCTAAAGGTACTGCTAAAGGTACTGCTAAAGGTACTACTAAAGGTACTGCTAAAGGTACTGCTAAAGGTACTGCTAAAGGTACTGCTAAAGGTACTGCTAAAGGTACTGCTAAAGGTACTGCTAAAGGTACTGCTAAAGGTACTGCTAAAGGTAGTGCTAAAGGCACTGCTAAAGGTACTGCTAAAGGTACTACTAAAGGTACTGCTAAAGGTACTGCTAAAGGTACTGCTAAAGGTACTGCTAAAGGTACTGCTAAAGGTACTGCTAAAGGTACTGCTAAAGGTACTGCTAAAGGTACTGCTAAAGGTAGTGCTAAAGGTACTGCTAAAGGTACTGCTAAAGGTACTGCTAAAGGTACTGCTAAAGGTACTGCTAAAGGTACTGCTAAAGGTACTGCTAAAGGTACTACTAAAGGTACTGCTAAAGGTACTGCTAAAGGTACTGCTAAAGGTACTGCTAAAGGTACTGCTAAAGGTACTACTAAAGGTACTGCTAAAGGTACTGCTAAAGGTACTGCTAAAGGTACTGCTAAAGGTACTTCTAAAGGTACTGCTAAAGGTACTACTAAAGGTACTGCTAAAGGTACTACTAAAGGTACTGCTAAAGGTACTGCTAAAGGTACTACTAAAGGTACTGCTAAAGGTACTGCTAAAGGTACTGCTAAAGGTACTGCTAAAGGTACTGCTAAAGGTACTGCTAAAGGTACTACTAAAGGTACTGCTAAAGGTACTGCTAAAGGTACTGCTAAAGGTACTGCTAAAGGTACTGCTAAAGGTACTGCTAAAGGTACTGCTAAAGGTACTGCTAAAGGTACTGCTAAAGGTACTGCTAAAGGCACTGCTAAAGGTACTGCTAAAGGTACTGCTAAAGGTACTGCTAAAGGTACTGATAAAGGTACTGCTAAAGGTAGTGCTAAAGGTACTGCTAAAGGTACTGCTAAAGGTACTACTAAAGGTACTGCTAAAGGTACTGCTAAAGGTACTGCTAAAGGTACTGCTAAAGGTACTGCTAAAGGTACTGCTAAAGGTACTGCTAAAGGTACTGCTAAAGGTACTGCTAAAGGTACTGCTAAAGGCACTGCTAAAGGTACTGCTAAAGGTACTGCTAAAGGTACTGCTAAAGGTACTGATAAAGGTACTGCTAAAGGTACTGCTAAAGGTACTGCTAAAGGTACTGCTAAAGGTACTGCTAAAGGTACTGCTAAAGGTACTGCTAAAGGTACTGCTAAAGGTACTGCTAAAGGTACTGCTAAAGGTACTGCTAAAGGTACTACTAAAGGTACTGCTAAAGGTACTGCTAAAGGTACTGCTAAAGGTACTGCTAAAGGTACTTCTAAAGGTACTGCTAAAGGTACTACTAAAGGTACTGCTAAAGGTACTACTAAAGGTACTGCTAAAGGTACTGCTAAAGGTACTGATAAAGGTACTGCTAAAGGTACTGCTAAAGGTACTGCTAAAGGTACTGCTAAAGGTACTGCTAAAGGTACTGCTAAAGGTACTGCTAAAGGTACTGCTAAAGGTACTGCTAAATGTACTGCTAAAGGTACTGCTAAAGGTACTGCTAAAGGTACTGCTAAAGGCACTGCTAAAGGTACTGCTAAAGGTACTGCTAAAGGTACTGCTAAAGGTACTGATAAAGGTACTGCTAAAGGTACTGCTAAAGGTACTGCTAAAGGTACTGCTAAAGGTACTGCTAAAGGTACTGCTAAAGGTACTGCTAAAGGTAGTGCTAAAGGTAGTGCTAAAGGTACTGCTAAATGTACTGCTAAAGGTAGTGCTAAAGGTACTGCTAAAGGTACTGCTAAAGGTACTGCTAAAGGTACTGCTAAAGGTACTGCTAAAGGTACTGCTAAAGGTACTGCTAAAGGTACTGCTAAAGGTACTGCTAAAGGTACTGCTAAAGGTACTGCTAAAGGTACTACTAAAGGTACTGCTAAAGGTACTGCTAAAGGTACTGCTAAAGGTACTGCTAAAGGTACTGCTAAAGGTACTGCTAAAGGTACTGCTAAAGGTACTGCTAAAGGTACTGCTAAAGGTACTGCTAAAGGTACTGCTAAAGGTACTGCTAAAGGTACTGCTAAAGGTAGTGCTAAAGGTACTGCTAAAGGTAGTGCTAAAGGTACTGCTAAAGGTACTGCTAAAGGTACTACTAAAGGTACTGCTAAATGTACTGCTAAATGTACTGCTAAAGGTACTGCTAAAGGTAGTGCTAAAGGTACTGCTAAAGGTACTGCTAAAGGTACTACTAAAGGTACTGCTAAAGGTACTGCTAAAGGTACTGCTAAAGGTACTGCTAAAGGTACTGCTAAAGGTACTGCTAAAGGTACTGCTAAAGGTACTGCTAAAGGTACTGCTAAAGGTAGTGCTAAAGGCACTGCTAAAGGTACTGCTAAAGGTACTACTAAAGGTACTGCTAAAGGTACTGCTAAAGGTACTGCTAAAGGTACTGCTAAAGGTACTGCTAAAGGTACTGCTAAAGGTACTGCTAAAGGTACTGCTAAAGGTACTGCTAAAGGTAGTGCTAAAGGTACTGCTAAAGGTACTGCTAAAGGTACTGCTAAAGGTACTGCTAAAGGTACTGCTAAAGGTACTGCTAAAGGTACTGCTAAAGGTACTACTAAAGGTACTGCTAAAGGTACTGCTAAAGGTACTGCTAAAGGTACTGCTAAAGGTACTGCTAAAGGTACTGCTAAAGGTACTGCTAAAGGTACTGCTAAAGGTACTGCTAAAGGTACTGCTAAAGGTACTGCTAAAGGTACTGCTAAAGGTACTGCTAAAGGTACTACTAAAGGTACTGCTAAAGGTACTGCTAAAGGTACTGCTAAAGGTACTGCTAAAGGTACTTCTAAAGGTACTGCTAAAGGTACTACTAAAGGTACTGCTAAAGGTACTACTAAAGGTACTGCTAAAGGTACTGCTAAAGGTACTACTAAAGGTACTGCTAAAGGTACTGCTAAAGGTACTGCTAAAGGTACTGCTAAAGGTACTGCTAAAGGTACTGCTAAAGGTACTACTAAAGGTACTGCTAAAGGTACTGCTAAAGGTACTGCTAAAGGTACTGCTAAAGGTACTGCTAAAGGTACTGCTAAAGGTACTGCTAAAGGTACTGCTAAAGGTACTGTTAAAGGTACTGCTAAAGGTACTACTAAAGGTACTGCTAAAGGTACTGCTAAAGGTACTGCTAAAGGTACTGCTAAAGGCACTGCTAAAGGTACTGCTAAAGGTACTGCTAAAGGTACTGCTAAAGGTACTGATAAAGGTACTGCTAAAGGTAGTGCTAAAGGTACTGCTAAAGGTACTGCTAAAGGTACTGCTAAAGGTACTGCTAAAGGTACTGCTAAAGGTACTGTTAAAGGTACTGCTAAAGGTACTACTAAAGGTACTGCTAAAGGTACTGCTAAAGGTACTGCTAAAGGTACTGCTAAAGGCACTGCTAAAGGTACTGCTAAAGGTACTGCTAAAGGTACTGCTAAAGGTACTGATAAAGGTACTGCTAAAGGTAGTGCTAAAGGTACTGCTAAAGGTACTGCTAAAGGTAGTGCTAAAGGTACTGCTAAAGGTACTGCTAAAGGTACTGCTAAAGGTACTGCTAAAGGTAGTGCTAAAGGTACTGCTAAAGGTACTACTAAAGGTAGTGCTAAAGGTACTGCTAAAGGTACTGCTAAAGGTACTGCTAAAGGTACTGCTAAAGGTACTGCTAAAGGTACTGCTAAAGGTACTGCTAAAGGTACTGCTAAATGTACTGCTAAAGGTACTGCTAAAGGTACTGCTAAAGGTACTACTAAAGGTACTGCTAAAGGTACTGCTAAAGGTACTGCTAAAGGTACTGCTAAAGGTACTGCTAAAGGTAGTGCTAAAGGTACTGCTAAAGGTACTGCTAAAGGTACTGCTAAAGGTACTGCTAAAGGTACTGCTAAAGGTACTGCTAAAGGTACTGCTAAAGGTACTGCTAAAGGTACTGCTAAAGGTACTGCTAAAGGTACTGCTAAAGGTACTGCTAAAGGCACTGCTAAAGGTACTAATAAAGGTACTGCTAAAGGTACTGCTAAAGGTACTGCTAAAGGTACTGCTAAAGGTACTGCTAAAGGTACTACTAAAGGTACTGCTAAAGGTACTGCTAAAGGTACTGCTAAAGGTACTGCTAAAGGTACTGCTAAAGGTACTGCTAAAGGTACTGCTAAAGGTACTGCTAAAGGTACTGCTAAAGGTACTGCTAAAGGTACTGCTAAAGGTACTGCTAAAGGTACTGCTAAAGGTAGTGCTAAAGGTACTGCTAAAGGTAGTGCTAAAGGTACTGCTAAAGGTACTGCTAAAGGTACTACTAAAGGTACTGCTAAATGTACTGCTAAATGTACTGCTAAAGGTACTGCTAAAGGTAGTGCTAAAGGTACTGCTAAAGGTACTGCTAAAGGTACTACTAAAGGTACTGCTAAAGGTACTGCTAAAGGTACTGCTAAAGGTACTGCTAAAGGTACTGCTAAAGGTACTGCTAAAGGTACTGCTAAAGGTACTGCTAAAGGTACTGCTAAAGGTACTACTAAAGGTACTGCTAAAGGTACTACTAAATGTACTGCTAAAGGTACTGCTAAAGGTACTGCTAAAGGTACTGCTAAAGGTACTGCTAAAGGTACTGCTAAAGGTAGTGCTAAAGGTACTGCTAAAGGTACTACTAAAGGTACTGCTAAAGGTACTGCTAAAGGTACTGCTAAAGGTACTGCAAAAGGTACTGCTAAAGGTACTGCTAAATGTATTGCTAAAGGTAGTGCTAAAGGTACTGCTAAAGGTACTGCTAAAGGTACTGCTAAAGGTACTGCTAAAGGTACTGCTAAAGGTACTGCTAAAGGTACTACTAAAGGTACTGCTAAAGGTACTGCTAAAGGTACTGCTAAAGGTACTGCTAAAGGTACTGCTAAAGGTAGTGCTAAAGGTACTGCTAAAGGTACTGCTAAAGGTACTACTAAAGGTACTGCTAAAGGTACTGCTAAAGGTACTGCTAAAGGTACTACTAAAGGTACTGCTAAAGGTACTGCTAAAGGTACTGCTAAAGGTACTGCTAAAGGTACTGCTAAAGGTACTGCTAAAGGTACTACTAAAGGTAGTGCTAAAGGTACTGCTAAAGGTACTGCTAAAGGTACTGCTAAAGGTACTGCTAAAGGTAGTGCTAAAGGTACTACTAAAGGTACTGCTAAAGGTACTGCTAAAGGTACTGCTAAAGGTACTGCTAAAGGTACTACTAAAGGTACTGCTAAAGGTACTGCTAAAGGTACTGCTAAAGGTACTGCTAAAGGTACTTCTAAAGGTACTGCTAAAGGTACTACTAAAGGTACTGCTAAAGGTACTACTAAAGGTACTGCTAAAGGTACTGCTAAAGGTACTACTAAAGGTACTGCTAAAGGTACTGCTAAAGGTACTGCTAAAGGTACTGCTAAAGGTACTGCTAAAGGTACTGCTAAAGGTACTACTAAAGGTACTGCTAAAGGTACTGCTAAAGGTACTGCTAAAGGTACTGCTAAAGGTACTTCTAAAGGTACTGCTAAAGGTACTACTAAAGGTACTGCTAAAGGTACTACTAAAGGTACTGCTAAAGGTACTGCTAAAGGTACTACTAAAGGTACTGCTAAAGGTACTGCTAAAGGTACTGCTAAAGGTACTGCTAAAGGTACTGCTAAAGGTACTGCTAAAGGTACTACTAAAGGTACTGCTAAAGGTACTGCTAAAGGTACTGCTAAAGGTACTGCTAAAGGTACTGCTAAAGGTACTGCTAAAGGTACTGCTAAAGGTACTGCTAAAGGTACTGCTAAAGGTACTGCTAAAGGCACTGCTAAAGGTACTGCTAAAGGTACTGCTAAAGGTACTGCTAAAGGTACTGATAAAGGTACTGCTAAAGGTACTGCTAAAGGTACTGCTAAAGGTACTGCTAAAGGTACTGCTAAAGGTACTGCTAAAGGTACTGCTAAAGGTACTGCTAAAGGTACTGCTAAATGTACTGCTAAAGGTACTGCTAAAGGTACTGATAAAGGTACTGCTAAAGGTAGTGCTAAAGGTACTGCTAAAGGTACTGCTAAAGGTAGTGCTAAAGGTACTGCTAAAGGTACTGCTAAAGGTACTGCTAAAGGTACTGCTAAAGGTACTGCTAAAGGTACTGATAAAGGTACTGCTAAAGGTAGTGCTAAAGGTACTGCTAAAGGTACTGCTAAAGGTAGTGCTAAAGGTACTGCTAAAGGTACTGCTAAAGGTACTGCTAAAGGTACTGCTAAAGGTAGTGCTAAAGGTACTGCTAAAGGTACTACTAAAGGTAGTGCTAAAGGTACTGCTAAAGGTACTGCTAAAGGTACTGCTAAAGGTACTGCTAAAGGTACTGCTAAAGGTACTGCTAAAGGTACTGCTAAAGGTACTGCTAAATGTACTGCTAAAGGTACTGCTAAAGGTACTGCTAAAGGTACTACTAAAGGTACTGCTAAAGGTACTGCTAAAGGTACTGCTAAAGGTACTGCTAAAGGTACTGCTAAAGGTAGTGCTAAAGGTACTGCTAAAGGTACTGCTAAAGGTACTGCTAAAGGTACTGCTAAAGGTACTGCTAAAGGTACTGCTAAAGGTACTGCTAAAGGTACTGCTAAAGGTACTGCTAAAGGTAGTGCTAAAGGTACTGCTAAAGGTACTGCTAAAGGTACTGCTAAAGGTACTGCTAAAGGTACTGCTAAAGGTACTGCTAAAGGTACTGCTAAAGGTACTGCTAAAGGTACTGCTAAAGGTACTGCTAAAGGTACTGCTAAAGGTACTGCTAAAGGTAGTGCTAAAGGTACTGCTAAAGGTACTGCTAAAGGTACTGCTAAAGGTACTACTAAAGGTACTGCTAAAGGTACTGCTAAAGGTACTGCTAAAGGTACTGCTAAAGGTACTGCTAAAGGTAGTGCTAAAGGTACTGCTAAAGGTACTGCTAAAGGTACTGTTAAAGGTACTGCTAAAGGTACTGCTAAAGGTACTGCTAAAGGTACTGCTAAAGGTACTGCTAAAGGTACTGCTAAAGGTACTGCTAAAGGTACTGCTAAAGGTACTGCTAAAGGTACTGCTAAAGGTACTGCTAAAGGTACTGCTAAAGGTACTGCTAAAGGTACTGCTAAAGGTACTGCTAAAGGTACTGCTAAAGGTACTGCTAAAGGTACTGCTAAAGGTACTGCTAAAGGTAGTGCTAAAGGTACTGCTAAAGGTAGTGCTAAAGGTACTGCTAAAGGTACTGCTAAAGGTACTGCTAAAGGTACTGCTAAAGGTACTGCTAAAGGTACTGCTAAAGGTACTGCTAAAGGTACTGCTAAAGGTACTGCTAAAGGTACTGCTAAAGGTACTGCTAAAGGTACTGCTAAAGGTAGTGCTAAAGGTACTGCTAAAGGTACTGCTAAAGGTACTACTAAAGGTACTGCTAAAGGTACTGCTAAAGGTACTGCTAAAGGTACTACTAAAGGTACTGCTAAAGGTACTGCTAAAGGTACTGCTAAAGGTACTGCTAAAGGTACTGCTAAAGGTACTGCTAAAGGTACTACTAAAGGTAGTGCTAAAGGTACTGCTAAAGGTACTGCTAAAGGTACTGCTAAAGGTACTACTAAAGGTACTGCTAAAGGTACTGCTAAATGTACTGCTAAAGGTACTGCTAAAGGTACTACTAAAGGTAGTGCTAAAGGTACTGCTAAAGGTACTGCTAAAGGTAGTGCTAAAGGTACTGCTAAAGGTACTGCTAAAGGTACTGCTAAAGGTACTACTAAAGGTAGTGCTAAAGGTACTGCTAAAGGTACTGCTAAAGGTAGTGCTAAAGGTACTGCTAAAGGTACTGCTAAAGGTACTGCTAAAGGCACTGCTAAAGGTACTGCTAAAGGTACTACTAAAGGTACTGCTAAAGGTACTGCTAAAGGTAGTGCTAAAGGTACTGCTAAAGGTACTGCTAAATGTACTGCTAAAGGTACTGCTAAAGGTACTACTAAAGGTAGTGCTAAAGGTACTGCTAAAGGTACTGCTAAAGGTAGTGCTAAAGGTACTGCTAAAGGTACTGCTAAAGGTACTGCTAAAGGTACTACTAAAGGTAGTGCTAAAGGTACTGCTAAAGGTACTGCTAAAGGTAGTGCTAAAGGTACTGCTAAAGGTACTGCTAAAGGTACTGCTAAAGGCACTGCTAAAGGTACTGCTAAAGGTACTACTAAAGGTAGTGCTAAAGGTACTGCTAAAGGTACTGCTAAAGGTAGTGCTAAAGGTACTGCTAAAGGTACTGCTAAAGGTACTGCTAAAGGTACTACTAAAGGTAGTGCTAAAGGTACTGCTAAAGGTACTGCTAAAGGTAGTGCTAAAGGTACTGCTAAAGGTACTGCTAAAGGTACTGCTAAAGGCACTGCTAAAGGTACTGCTAAAGGTACTACTAAAGGTACTGCTAAAGGTACTGCTAAAGGTAGTGCTAAAGGTACTGCTAAAGGTAGTGCTAAAGGTACTGCTAAAGGTACTGCTAAAGGTACTGCTAAAGGTACTGCTAAAGGTACTGCTAAAGGTACTGCTAAAGGTACTGCTAAAGGTACTGCTAAAGGTACTGCTAAAGGTACTGCTAAAGGTACTGCTAAAGGTACTGCTAAAGGTAGTGCTAAAGGTACTGCTAAAGGTACTGCTAAAGGTACTACTAAAGGTACTGCTAAAGGTACTGCTAAAGGTACTGCTAAAGGTACTACTAAAGGTACTGCTAAAGGTACTGCTAAAGGTACTGCTAAAGGTACTGCTAAAGGTACTGCTAAAGGTACTGCTAAAGGTACTACTAAAGGTAGTGCTAAAGGTACTGCTAAAGGTACTGCTAAAGGTACTGCTAAAGGTACTACTAAAGGTACTGCTAAAGGTACTGCTAAATGTACTGCTAAAGGTACTGCTAAAGGTACTACTAAAGGTAGTGCTAAAGGTACTGCTAAAGGTACTGCTAAAGGTAGTGCTAAAGGTACTGCTAAAGGTACTGCTAAAGGTACTGCTAAAGGTACTGCTAAAGGTACTGCTAAAGGTACTGCTAAAGGTACTGCTAAAGGTACTGCTAAAGGTACTGCTAAAGGTAGTGCTAAAGGTACTGCTAAAGGTACTACTAAAGGTAGTGCTAAAGGTACTGCTAAAGGTACTGCTAAAGGTACTGCTAAAGGTACTGCTAAAGGTAGTGCTAAAGGTACTGCTAAAGGTACTGCTAAAGGTACTGCTAAAGGTACTGCTAAAGGTACTGCTAAAGGTACTGCTAAAGGTACTGCTAAAGGTACTGCTAAAGGTACTGCTAAAGGTACTGCTAAAGGTACTACTAAAGGTACTGCTAAAGGTACTGCTAAATGTACTGCTAAAGGTACTGCTAAAGGTACTACTAAAGGTAGTGCTAAAGGTACTGCTAAAGGTACTGCTAAAGGTAGTGCTAAAGGTACTGCTAAAGGTACTGCTAAAGGTACTGCTAAAGGTACTACTAAAGGTAGTGCTAAAGGTACTGCTAAAGGTACTGCTAAAGGTAGTGCTAAAGGTACTGCTAAAGGTACTGCTAAAGGTACTGCTAAAGGCACTGCTAAAGGTACTGCTAAAGGTACTACTAAAGGTACTGCTAAAGGTACTGCTAAAGGTAGTGCTAAAGGTACTGCTAAAGGTACTGCTAAAGGACTGCTAAAGGTACTACTAAAGGTACTGCTAAAGGTACTGCTAAAGGTACTGCTAAAGGTACTGCTAAAGGTACTGCTAAAGGTACTGCTAAAGGTACTGCTAAAGGTACTGCTAAAGGTAGTGCTAAAGGTACTGCTAAAGGTAGTGCTAAAGGTACTGCTAAAGGTACTGCTAAAGGTACTACTAAAGGTACTGCTAAATGTACTGCTAAATGTACTGCTAAAGGTACTGCTAAAGGTAGTGCTAAAGGTACTGCTAAAGGTACTGCTAAAGGTACTACTAAAGGTACTGCTAAAGGTACTGCTAAAGGTAGTGCTAAAGGTACTGCTAAAGGTACTGCTAAAGGTACTGCTAAAGGTACTGCTAAAGGTACTGCTAAAGGTACTGCTAAAGGTACTGCTAAAGGTACTGCTAAAGGTACTGCTAAAGGTACTGCTAAAGGTAGTGCTAAAGGTACTGCTAAAGGTAGTGCTAAAGGTACTGCTAAAGGTACTGCTAAAGGTACTACTAAAGGTACTGCTAAATGTACTGCTAAATGTACTGCTAAAGGTACTGCTAAAGGTAGTGCTAAAGGTACTGCTAAAGGTACTGCTAAAGGTACTACTAAAGGTACTGCTAAAGGTACTGCTAAAGGTAGTGCTAAAGGTACTGCTAAAGGTACTGCTAAAGGTACTGCAAAAGGTACTGCTAAAGGTACTGCTAAAGGTACTGCTAAAGGTAGTGCTAAAGGTACTGCTAAAGGACTGCTAAAGGTACTACTAAAGGTACTGCTAAAGGTACTGCTAAAGGTACTGCTAAAGGTACTGCTAAAGGTACTGCTAAAGGTACTGCTAAAGGTACTGCTAAAGGTACTGCTAAAGGTACTGCTAAAGGTAGTGCTAAAGGTACTGCTAAAGGTACTGCTAAAGGTACTGCTAAAGGTACTGCTAAAGGTACTGCTAAAGGTACTGCTAAAGGTACTGCTAAAGGTACTGCTAAAGGTACTGCTAAATGTACTGCTAAAGGTACTGCTAAAGGTACTGCTAAAGGTACTGCTAAAGGTACTACTAAAGGTACTGCTAAAGGTACTGCTAAAGGTACTGCTAAAGGTACTGCTAAAGGTACTGCTAAAGGTAGTGCTAAAGGTACTGCTAAAGGTACTTCTAAAGGTACTGCTAAATGTACTGCTAAAGGTACTGCTAAAGGTACTGCTAAAGGTACTGCTAAAGGTACTGCTAAAGGTACTGCTAAAGGTACTGCTAAAGGTACTACTAAAGGTACTGCTAAAGGTACTGCTAAAGGTACTGCTAAAGGTACTGCTAAAGGTACTGCTAAAGGTACTGCTAAAGGTACTGCTAAAGGTACTGCTAAAGGTACTGCTAAAGGTACTGCTAAAGGTACTGCTAAAGGTACTGCTAAAGGTACTGCTAAATGTACTGCTAAAGGTACTGCTAAAGGTACTGCTAAAGGTACTGCTAAAGGTACTACTAAAGGTACTGCTAAAGGTACTGCTAAAGGTACTGCTAAAGGTACTGCTAAAGGTACTGCTAAAGGTAGTGCTAAAGGTACTGCTAAAGGTACTTCTAAAGGTACTGCTAAATGTACTGCTAAAGGTACTGCTAAAGGTACTGCTAAAGGTACTGCTAAAGGTACTGCTAAAGGTACTGCTAAAGGTACTGCTAAAGGTACTGCTAAAGGTACTGCTAAAGGTACTGCTAAAGGTACTGCTAAAGGTACTACTAAAGGTACTGCTAAAGGTACTGCTAAAGGTACTGCTAAAGGTACTGCTAAAGGTACTGCTAAAGGTACTGCTAAAGGTACTGCTAAAGGTACTGCTAAAGGTAGTGCTAAAGGTACTGCTAAAGGTAGTGCTAAAGGTAGTGCTAAAGGCACTGCTAAAGGTACTACTAAAGGTACTGCTAAAGGTACTGCTAAAGGTACTGCAAAAGGTACTGCTAAAGGTACTGCTAAAGGTACTGCTAAAGGTAGTGCTAAAGGTAGTGCTAAAGGTACTGCTAAAGGTAGTGCTAAAGGTAGTGCTAAAGGCACTGCTAAAGGTACTACTAAAGGTACTGCTAAAGGTACTGCTAAAGGTACTGCAAAAGGTACTGCTAAAGGTACTGCTAAAGGTACTGCTAAAGGTAGTGCTAAAGGTACTGCTAAAGGACTGCTAAAGGTACTACTAAAGGTACTGCTAAAGGTACTGCTAAAGGTAGTGCTAAAGGTACTGCTAAAGGTACTGCTAAAGGTACTGCTAAAGGTACTGCTAAAGGTACTACTAAAGGTACTGCTAAAGGTACTGCTAAAGGTAGTGCTAAAGGTACTGCTAAAGGTACTGCTAAAGGCACTGCTAAAGGTACTGCTAAAGGTACTGCTAAAGGTACTGCTAAAGGTACTGCTAAAGGTACTGCTAAAGGTACTGCTAAAGGTACTGCTAAAGGTACTGCTAAAGGTACTGCTAAAGGTACTACTAAAGGTACTGCTAAAGGTACTGCTAAAGGTACTGCTAAAGGTACTGCTAAAGGTACTGCTAAAGGTACTGCTAAAGGTACTGCTAAAGGTACTGCTAAAGGCACTGCTAAAGGCACTGCTAAAGGTACTGCTAAAGGTACTGCTAAAGGTACTGCTAAAGGTACTGCTAAAGGTACTGCTAAAGGTACTGCTAAAGGTACTGCTAAAGGTACTGCTAAAGGACTGCTAAAGGTACTACTAAAGGTACTGCTAAAGGTACTGCTAAAGGTACTGCTAAAGGTACTGCTAAAGGTACTGCTAAAGCTACTGCTAAAGGTACTGCTAAAGGTACTGCTAAAGGTACTGCTAAAGGTACTGCTAAAGGTACTGCTAAAGGTACTACTAAAGGTACTGCTAAAGGTACTGCTAAAGGTACTGCTAAAGGTACTGCTAAAGGTACTGCTAAAGGTACTACTAAAGGTACTACTAAAGGTACTGCTAAAGGTAGTGCTAAAGGTACTGCTAAAGGTACTACTAAAGGTACTACTAAAGGTACTGCTAAAGGTACTGCTAAAGGTACTGCAAAAGGTACTGCTAAAGGTACTGCTAAAGGTACTGCTAAAGGTACTGCTAAAGGTACTGCTAAAGGTACTGCTAAAGGTACTGCTAAAGGTACTGCTAAAGGTACTGCTAAAGGACTGCTAAAGGTACTACTAAAGGTACTGCTAAAGGTACTGCTAAAGGTACTGCTAAAGGTACTGCTAAAGGTACTGCTAAAGGTACTGCTAAAGGTACTGCTAAAGGTACTGCTAAAGGTACTGCTAAAGGTACTACTAAAGGTACTGCTAAAGGTACTGCTAAAGGTACTGCTAAAGGTACTGCTAAAGGTACTGCTAAAGGTACTGCTAAAGGTACTGCTAAAGGTACTGCTAAAGGTAGTGCTAAAGGTACTGCTAAAGGTACTACTAAAGGTACTGCTAAAGGTACTGCTAAAGGTACTGCTAAAGGTACTGCTAAAGGTACTGCTAAATGTACTACTAAAGGTACTGCTAAAGGTACTGCTAAAGGTACTGCTAAAGGTACTACTAAATGTACTGCTAAAGGTACTGCTAAAGGTACTGCTAAAGGTACTGCTAAAGGTACTGCTAAAGGTACTGCTAAAGGTACTGCTAAAGGTACTGCTAAAGGTACTACTAAAGGTACTACTAAAGGTACTGCTAAAGGTACTGCTAAAGGTACTGCTAAAGGTACTGCTAAAGGTACTGCTAAAGGTACTGCTAAAGGTACTGCTAAAGGTACTGCTAAAGGTACTGCTAAAGGTACTGCTAAAGGTACTGCTAAAGGTACTGCTAAAGGTAGTGCTAAATGTACTGCTAAAGGTACTGCTAAAGGTACTGCTAAAGGTACTGCTAAAGGTACTGCTAAAGGTACTGCTAAAGGTACTGCTAAAGGTACTGCTAAAGGTACTGCTAAAGGTACTGCTAAAGGTACTGCTAAAGGTACTGCTAAAGGTACTGCTAAAGGTACTGCTAAAGGTACTGCTAAAGGTACTGCTAAAGGTACTGCTAAAGGTACTGCTAAAGGTACTACTAAAGGTACTGCTAAATGTACTGCTAAAGGTACTACTAAAGGTACTGCTAAAGGTACTGCTAAAGGTACTGCTAAAGGTACTGCTAAAGGTACTGCTAAAGGTACTACTAAAGGTACTGCTAAAGGTACTGCTAAAGGTACTGCTAAAGGTACTGCTAAAGGTACTGCTAAAGGTACTGCTAAAGGTACTGCTAAAGGACTGCTAAAGGTACTACTAAAGGTACTGCTAAAGGTACTGCTAAAGGTACTGCTAAAGGTACTGCTAAAGGTACTGCTAAAGGTACTGCTAAAGGTACTGCTAAAGGTACTGCTAAAGGTACTACTAAAGGTACTGCTAAAGGTACTGCTAAAGGTACTGCTAAAGGTACTGCTAAAGGTACTGCTAAAGGTACTGCTAAAGGTACTGCTAAAGGTACTGCTAAAGGTAGTGCTAAAGGTACTGCTAAAGGTACTACTAAAGGTACTGCTAAAGGTACTGCTAAAGGTACTGCTAAAGGTACTGCTAAAGGTACTGCTAAATGTACTACTAAAGGTACTGCTAAAGGTACTGCTAAAGGTACTGCTAAAGGTACTGCTAAAGGTACTGCTAAAGGTACTGCTAAAGGTACTGCTAAAGGTACTGCTAAAGGTACTGCTAAAGGTACTGCTAAAGGTACTGCTAAAGGTACTGCTAAAGGTAGTGCTAAATGTACTGCTAAAGGTACTGCTAAAGGTACTGCTAAAGGTACTGCTAAAGGTACTGCTAAAGGTACTGCTAAAGGTACTGCTAAAGGTACTGCTAAAGGTACTGCTAAAGGCACTGCTAAAGGCACTGCTAAAGGTACTGCTAAAGGTACTGCTAAAGGTACTGCTAAAGGTACTGCTAAAGGTACTGCTAAAGGTACTACTAAAGGTACTGCTAAAGGTAGTGCTAAAGGCACTGATAAAGGTACTGCTAAAGGTACTGCTAAAGGCACTGCTAAAGGTACTGCTAAAGGTACTGCTAAAGGTAGTGCTAAAGGTACTGCTAAAGGTACTGCTAAAGGTACTGTTAAAGGTACTGCTAAAGGTACTGCTAAAGGTAGTGCTAAAGGTACTGCTAAAGGTACTGCTAAAGGTACTGCTAAAGGTACTGCTAAAGGTACTGCTAAAGGTACTGCTAAAGGTACTGCTAAAGGTACTGCTAAAGGTACTACTAAAGGTACTGCTAAAGGTACTGCTAAAGGTACTGCTAAAGGTACTGCTAAAGGTACTGCTAAAGGTACTGCTAAAGGCACTGCTAAAGGCACTGCTAAAGGTACTGCTAAAGGTACTGCTAAAGGTACTACTAAAGGTAGTGCTAAAGGCACTGCTAAAGGTACTGCTAAAGGTACTGCTAAAGGTAGTGCTAAAGGTACTGCTAAAGGTACTGCTAAAGGTACTGTTAAAGGTACTGCTAAAGGTACTGCTAAAGGTAGTGCTAAAGGTACTGCTAAAGGTACTGCTAAAGGTACTGCTAAAGGTACTGCTAAAGGTACTGCTAAAGGTACTGCTAAAGGTACTGCTAAAGGTACTGCTAAAGGTACTGCTAAAGGTACTGCTAAAGGTACTGCTAAAGGTACTGCTAAAGGTACTGCTAAAGGTACTGCTAAAGGTACTGCTAAAGGTACTGCTAAAGGTAGTGCTAAAGGTACTGTTAAAGGTACTGCTAAAGGTACTGCTAAAGGTAGTGCTAAAGGTACTGCTAAAGGTACTGCTAAAGGTACTGCTAAAGGTAGTGCTAAATGTACTGCTAAAGGTACTGCTAAAGGTACTGCTAAAGGTACTGCTAAAGGTACTGCTAAAGGTACTGCTAAAGGTACTGCTAAAGGTACTGCTAAAGGTACTGCTAAAGGTACTGCTAAAGGTACTGCTAAAGGCACTGCTAAAGGCACTGCTAAAGGTACTGCTAAAGGTACTGCTAAAGGTACTGCTAAAGGTACTGCTAAAGGTACTGCTAAAGGTACTACTAAAGGTACTGCTAAAGGTAGTGCTAAAGGCACTGATAAAGGTACTGCTAAAGGTACTGCTAAAGGCACTGCTAAAGGTACTGCTAAAGGTACTGCTAAAGGTAGTGCTAAAGGTACTGCTAAAGGTACTGCTAAAGGTACTGTTAAAGGTACTGCTAAAGGTACTGCTAAAGGTAGTGCTAAAGGTACTGCTAAAGGTACTGCTAAAGGTACTGCTAAAGGTACTGCTAAAGGCACTGCTAAAGGTACTGCTAAAGGTACTGCTAAAGGTACTGCTAAAGGTACTGCTAAAGGTACTGCTAAAGGTACTACTAAAGGTACTGCTAAAGGTAGTGCTAAAGGCACTGATAAAGGTACTGCTAAAGGTACTGCTAAAGGCACTGCTAAAGGTACTGCTAAAGGTACTGCTAAAGGTAGTGCTAAAGGTACTGCTAAAGGTACTGCTAAAGGTACTGTTAAAGGTACTGCTAAAGGTACTGCTAAAGGTAGTGCTAAAGGTACTGCTAAAGGTACTGCTAAAGGTACTGCTAAAGGTACTGCTAAAGGTACTGCTAAAGGTACTGCTAAAGGTACTGCTAAAGGTACTGCTAAAGGTACTACTAAAGGTACTGCTAAAGGTACTGCTAAAGGTACTGCTAAAGGTACTGCTAAAGGTACTGCTAAAGGTACTGCTAAAGGCACTGCTAAAGGCACTGCTAAAGGTACTGCTAAAGGTACTGCTAAAGGTACTGCTAAAGGTACTGCTAAAGGTACTGCTAAAGGTACTGCTAAAGGTACTGCTAAAGGTACTGCTAAAGGTACTGCTAAAGGTACTGCTAAAGGTACTGCTAAAGGTAGTGCTAAAGGTACTGTTAAAGGTACTGCTAAAGGTACTGCTAAAGGTAGTGCTAAAGGTACTGCTAAAGGTACTGCTAAAGGTACTGCTAAAGGTAGTGCTAAATGTACTGCTAAAGGTACTGCTAAAGGTACTGCTAAAGGTACTGCTAAAGGTACTGCTAAAGGTACTGCTAAAGGTACTGCTAAAGGTACTGCTAAAGGTACTGCTAAAGGCACTGCTAAAGGCACTGCTAAAGGTACTGCTAAAGGTACTGCTAAAGGTACTGCTAAAGGTACTGCTAAAGGTACTGCTAAAGGTACTACTAAAGGTACTGCTAAAGGTAGTGCTAAAGGCACTGATAAAGGTACTGCTAAAGGTACTGCTAAAGGTACTGCTAAAGGTACTACTAAAGGTACTGCTAAAGGTAGTGCTAAAGGCACTGATAAAGGTACTGCTAAAGGTACTGCTAAAGGCACTGCTAAAGGTACTGCTAAAGGTACTGCTAAAGGTAGTGCTAAAGGTACTGCTAAAGGTACTGCTAAAGGTACTGTTAAAGGTACTGCTAAAGGTACTGCTAAAGGTAGTGCTAAAGGTACTGCTAAAGGTACTGCTAAAGGTACTGCTAAAGGTACTGCTAAAGGTACTGCTAAAGGTACTGCTAAAGGTACTGCTAAAGGCACTGCTAAAGGCACTGCTAAAGGTACTGCTAAAGGTACTGCTAAATGTACTGCTAAAGGTACTGCTAAAGGTACTGCTAAAGGTACTGCTAAAGGTACTGCTAAAGGTACTGCTAAAGGTACTGCTAAAGGTACTGCTAAAGGTACTGCTAAAGGTACTGATAAAGGTACTGCTAAAGGTACTGCTAAAGGTACTGCTAAAGGTACTGCTAAAGGTACTGCTAAAGGTACTGCTAAAGGTACTGCTAAAGGTACTACTAAAGGTACTGCTAAAGGTACTGCTAAAGGTACTGCTAAAGGTACTGCTAAAGGTACTGCTAAAGGTACTGCTAAAGGTACTGCTAAAGGTACTGCTAAAGGTACTGCTAAAGGTACTGCTAAAGGTACTGCTAAAGGTACTGTTAAAGGTACTGCTAAAGGTACTGCTAAAGGTAGTGCTAAAGGTACTGCTAAAGGTACTGCTAAAGGTACTGCTAAAGGTACTGCTAAAGGTACTGCTAAAGGTACTGCTAAAGGTACTGCTAAAGGTACTGCTAAAGGTACTGCTAAAGGTAGTGCTAAAGGTACTGCTAAAGGTACTGCTAAAGGTACTGCTAAAGGTACTGCTAAAGGTACTGCTAAAGGTACTGCTAAAGGTACTGCTAAAGGTACTGCTAAAGGTACTGCTAAAGGTACTGCTAAAGGTACTGCTAAAGGTACTGCTAAAGGTACTGCTAAAGGTACTGCTAAAGGTACTGCTAAAGGTACTGCTAAAGGTACTGCTAAAGGTACTGCTAAAGGTACTGCTAAAGGTACTGCTAAAGGTACTGCTAAAGGTACTGCTAAAGGTACTGCTAAAGGTACTGCTAAAGGTACTGCTAAAGGTACTGCTAAAGGTACTGCTAAAGGTACTGCTAAAGGTACTGCTAAAGGTACTGCTAAAGGTACTGCTAAAGGTACTGCTAAAGGTACTGCTAAAGGTACTGCTAAAGGTACTGCTAAAGGTACTGCTAAAGGTACTGCTAAAGGTACTGCTAAAGGTACTGCTAAAGGTACTGCTAAAGGTACTGCTAAAGGTACTGCTAAAGGTACTGCTAAAGGTACTGCTAAAGGTACTGCTAAAGGTACTGCTAAAGGTACTGCTAAAGGTACTGCTAAAGGTACTGCTAAAGGCACTGCTAAAGGTACTGCTAAAGGTACTGCTAAAGGTAGTGCTAAAGGTACTGCTAAAGGTACTGCTAAAGGTACTGTTAAAGGTACTGCTAAAGGTACTGCTAAAGGTACTGCTAAAGGTACTGCTAAAGGTACTGCTAAAGGTACTGCTAAAGGTAGTGCTAAAGGTACTACTAAAGGTACTGCTAAAGGTACTGCTAAAGGTACTGCTAAAGGTACTGCTAAAGGCACTGCTAAAGGTACTGCTAAAGGTACTGCTAAAGGTAGTGCTAAAGGTACTGCTAAAGGTACTGCTAAAGGTACTGTTAAAGGTACTGCTAAAGGTACTGCTAAAGGTAGTGCTAAAGGTACTGCTAAAGGTACTGCTAAAGGTACTGCTAAAGGTACTGCTAAAGGTACTGCTAAAGGTACTGCTAAAGGTACTGCTAAAGGTACTGCTAAAGGTACTGCTAAAGGTACTGCTAAAGGTACTGCTAAAGGTACTGCTAAAGGTACTGCTAAAGGTACTGCTAAAGGTACTGCTAAAGGTACTGCTAAAGGTACTGCTAAAGGTACTACTAAAGGTAGTGCTAAAGGTACTGCTAAAGGTATTGCTAAAGGTAGTGCTAAAGGTACTGCTAAAGGTACTGCTAAAGGTACTGCTAAAGGTACTGTTAAAGGTACTGCTAAAGGTACTGCTAAAGGTACTGCTAAAGGTACTGCTAAAGGTACTGCTAAAGGTACTGCTAAAGGTAGTGCTAAAGGTACTGCTAAAGGTACTGCTAAAGGTACTGCTAAAGGTACTGCTAAAGGTACTGCTAAAGGTACTGCTAAAGGTACTGCTAAAGGTACTGCTAAAGGTACTGCTAAAGGTACTGCTAAAGGTACTGCTAAAGGTACTGCTAAAGGTACTGCTAAAGGTACTGCTAAAGGTACTGCTAAAGGTACTACTAAAGGTACTGCTAAAGGTACTGCTAAAGGTAGTGCTAAAGGTACTGCTAAAGGTACTGCTAAAGGTAGTGCTAAAGGTACTGCTAAAGGTACTGCTAAAGGTACTGCTAAAGGTACTGCTAAAGGTACTGCTAAAGGTACTGCTAAAGGTACTGCTAAAGGTACTGCTAAAGGTACTGCTAAAGGTACTGCTAAAGGTACTGCTAAAGGTACTGCTAAAGGTACTGCTAAAGGTACTGCTAAAGGTACTGCTAAAGGTACTGCTAAAGGTACTGCTAAAGGTACTGCTAAAGGTACTGCTAAAGGTACTGCTAAAGGTACTACTAAAGGTAGTGCTAAAGGTACTGCTAAAGGTATTGCTAAAGGTAGTGCTAAAGGTAGTGCTAAAGGTACTGCTAAAGGTACTTCTAAAGGTACTGCTAAAGGTACTGCTAAAGGTACTGCTAAAGGTACTGCTAAAGGTACTGCTAAAGGTTCTGCTAAAGGTACTGCTAAAGGTACTGCTAAAGGTACTACTAAAGGTACTGCTAAAGGTACTGCTAAAGGTACTGCTAAAGGTACTGCTAAAGGTACTGCTAAAGGTACTGCTAAAGGTAGTGCTAAAGGTACTGCTAAAGGTACTGCTAAAGGTACTGCTAAAGGTACTGCTAAAGGTACTGCTAAAGGTACTGCTAAAGGTACTGCTAAAGGTACTGCTAAAGGTACTGCTAAAGGTACTGCTAAAGTTACTGCTAAAGGCACTGCTAAAGGCACTGATAAAGGTACTGCTAAAGGTACTGCTAAAGGTACTGCTAAAGGTACTGCTAAAGGTACTGCTAAAGGTACTGCTAAAGGTACTACTAAAGGTACTGCTAAAGGTACTGCTAAAGGTACTGCTAAAGGTACTGCTAAAGGTACTGCTAAAGGTACTGCTAAAGGTACTGCTAAAGGTACTGCTAAAGGTACTGCTAAAGGTACTGCTAAAGGTACTGCTAAAGGTACTGCTAAAGGTACTGTTAAAGGTACTGCTAAAGGTACTGCTAAAGGTACTGCTAAAGGTACTGCTAAAGGTAGTGCTAAAGGTACTGCTAAAGGTACTGCTAAAGGTACTACTAAAGGCACTGCTAAAGGCACTGATAAAGGTACTGCTAAAGGTACTGCTAAAGGTACTGCTAAAGGTACTGCTAAAGGTACTGCTAAAGGTACTGCTAAAGGTACTACTAAAGGTACTGCTAAAGGTACTGCTAAAGGTACTGCTAAAGGTACTGCTAAAGGTACTGCTAAAGGTACTGCTAAAGGTACTGCTAAAGGTACTGCTAAAGGTACTGCTAAAGGTACTGCTAAAGGTACTGCTAAAGGTACTGCTAAAGGTACTGCTAAAGGTACTGCTAAAGGTACTGCTAAAGGTACTACTAAAGGTACTGCTAAAGGTACTGCTAAAGGTACTGCTAAAGGTAGTGCTAAAGGTACTGCTAAAGGTACTGCTAAAGGTACTACTAAAGGTACTGCTAAAGGTACTGCTAAAGGTACTGCTAAAGGTACTGCTAAAGGTACTGCTAAAGGTACTGCTAAAGGTACTGCTAAAGGTAGTGCTAAAGGTACTGCTAAAGGTACTGCTAAAGGTACTGCTAAAGGTACTACTAAAGGTACTGCTAAAGGTACTGCTAAAGGTACTGCTAAAGGTACTGCTAAAGGTACTGCTAAAGGTACTGCTAAAGGTACTGCTAAAGGTACTGCTAAAGGTACTGCTAAAGGTACTACTAAAGGTACTGCTAAAGGTACTGCTAAAGGTACTGCTAAAGGTAGTGCTAAAGGTACTGCTAAAGGTACTGCTAAAGGTACTACTAAAGGTACTGCTAAAGGTACTGCTAAAGGTACTGCTAAAGGTACTGCTAAAGGTACTGCTAAAGGTACTGCTAAAGGTACTGCTAAAGGTACTGCTAAAGGTACTGCTAAAGGTACTGCTAAAGTTACTGCTAAAGGTACTGCTAAACGTAGTGCTAAAGGTACTGCTAAAGTTACTGCTAAAGGCACTGCTAAAGGCACTGATAAAGGTACTGCTAAAGGTACTGCTAAAGGTACTGCTAAAGGTACTGCTAAAGGCACTGCTAAAGGCACTGATAAAGGTACTGCTAAAGGTACTGCTAAAGGTACTGCTAAAGGTACTGCTAAAGGTACTGCTAAAGGTACTGCTAAAGGTACTACTAAAGGTACTGCTAAAGGTACTGCTAAAGGTACTGCTAAAGGTACTGCTAAAGGTACTGCTAAAGGTAGTGCTAAAGGTACTGCTAAAGGTACTGCTAAAGGTACTGCTAAAGGTACTACTAAAGGTACTGCTAAAGGTACTGCTAAAGGTACTGCTAAAGGTACTGCTAAAGGTACTGCTAAAGGTACTGCTAAAGGTACTGCTAAAGGTACTGCTAAAGGTACTGCTAAAGGTACTGCTAAAGGTACTGCTAAAGGTACTGCTAAAGGTACTGCTAAAGGTACTGCTAAAGGTACTGCTAAAGGTACTACTAAAGGTACTGCTAAAGGTACTGCTAAAGGTACTGCTAAAGGTACTGCTAAAGGTACTGCTAAAGGTACTGCTAAAGGTACTGCTAAAGGTACTGCTAAAGGTACTGCTAAAGGTACTGCTAAAGGTACTGCTAAAGGTACTGCTAAAGGTACTGCTAAAGGTACTGCTAAAGGTACTGCTAAAGGTACTGTTAAAGGTACTGCTAAAGGTACTGCTAAAGGTACTGCTAAAGGTACTGCTAAAGGTAGTGCTAAAGGTACTGCTAAAGGTACTGCTAAAGGTACTGCTAAAGGTACTGCTAAAGGTACTGCTAAAGGTACTGCTAAAGGTACTGCTAAAGGTACTGCTAAAGGTAGTGCTAAAGGTACTGCTAAAGGTACTGCTAAAGGTACTGCTAAAGGTACTGCTAAAGGTACTGCTAAAGGTACTGCTAAAGGTACTGCTAAAGGTACTGCTAAAGGTACTGTTAAAGGTACTGCTAAAGGCACTGCTAAAGGTACTGCTAAAGGTACTGCTAAAGGTACTGCTAAAGGTACTGCTAAAGGTACTGCTAAAGGTACTGCTAAAGGTACTGCTAAAGGTACTGCTAAAGGTACTGCTAAAGGTACTGCTAAAGGCACTGCTAAAGGTACTGCTAAAGGTACTGCTAAAGGTACTGCTAAAGGTACTGCTAAAGGTACTACTAAAGGTACTGTTAAAGGTACTGCTAAAGGTACTGCTAAAGGTACTGCTAAAGGCACTGCTAAAGGTACTGCTAAAGGTACTGCTAAAGGTACTGCTAAAGGTAGTGCTAAAGGTACTGCTAAAGGTACTGCTAAAGGTACTGCTAAAGGTACTGCTAAAGGTACTGCTAAAGGTACTGCTAAAGGTACTGCTAAAGGTACTGCTAAAGGTACTGCTAAAGGTACTGCTAAAGGTACTGCTAAAGGTAGTGCTAAAGGTACTGCTAAAGTTACTGCTAAAGGTACTGCTAAACGTAGTGCTAAAGGTACTGCTAAAGTTACTGCTAAAGGCACTGCTAAAGGCACTGATAAAGGTACTGCTAAAGGTACTGCTAAAGGTACTGCTAAAGGTACTGCTAAAGGTACTGCTAAAGGTACTGCTAAAGGTACTACTAAAGGTACTGCTAAAGGTACTGCTAAAGGTACTGCTAAAGGTACTGCTAAAGGTACTGCTAAAGGTACTGCTAAAGGTACTGCTAAAGGTACTGCTAAAGGTACTGCTAAAGGTACTGCTAAAGGTACTGCTAAAGGTACTGCTAAAGGTACTGCTAAAGGTACTGCTAAAGGTACTGTTAAAGGTACTGCTAAAGGTACTGCTAAAGGTACTGCTAAAGGTACTGCTAAAGGTACTGCTAAAGGTACTGCTAAAGGTACTGCTAAAGGTACTACTAAAGGTACTGCTAAAGGTAGTGCTAAAGGTACTGCTAAAGGTACTACTAAAGGTACTGCTAAAGGTACTGCTAAAGGTACTGCTAAAGGTACTGCTAAAGGTACTGCTAAAGGTACTGCTAAAGGTACTGCTAAAGGTACTGCTAAAGGTACTGCTAAAGGTACTGCTAAAGGTACTACTAAAGGTACTGCTAAAGGTACTGCTAAAGGTACTGCTAAAGGTACTGCTAAAGGTACTGCTAAAGGTACTGCTAAAGGTACTGCTAAAGGTACTGCTAAAGGTACTGCTAAAGGTACTGCTAAAGGTACTGCTAAAGGTACTGTTAAAGGTACTGCTAAAGGTACTGCTAAAGGTAGTGCTAAAGGTACTGCTAAAGGTACTGCTAAAGGTACTGCTAAAGTTACTGCTAAAGGTACTGCTAAACGTAGTGCTAAAGGTACTGCTAAAGTTACTGCTAAAGGCACTGCTAAAGGCACTGATAAAGGTACTGCTAAAGGTACTGCTAAAGGTACTGCTAAAGGTACTGCTAAAGGTACTGCTAAATGTACTGCTAAAGGTACTGCTAAAGGTACTGCTAAAGGTACTGCTAAAGGTACTGCTAAAGGTACTGCTAAATGTACTGCTAAAGGTACTGCTAAAGGTACTGCTAAAGGTACTGCTAAAGGTACTGCTAAAGGTACTGCTAAAGGTACTGCTAAAGGTACTGCTAAAGGTACTGCTAAAGGTACTGCTAAAGGTACTGCTAAAGGTACTGCTAAAGGTACTGCTAAAGGTACTGCTAAAGGTACTGCTAAAGGTACTGCTAAAGGTACTGCTAAAGGTAGTGCTAAAGGTACTGCTAAATGTACTGCTAAAGGTACTGCTAAAGGTACTGCTAAAGGTACTGCTAAAGGTACTACTAAAGGTACTGTTAAAGGTACTGCTAAAGGTACTGCTAAAGGTACTGCTAAAGGCACTGCTAAAGGTACTGCTAAAGGTACTGCTAAAGGTACTGCTAAAGGTAGTGCTAAAGGTACTGCTAAATGTACTGCTAAAGGTACTGCTAAAGGTACTGCTAAAGGTACTGCTAAAGGTACTACTAAAGGTACTGTTAAAGGTACTGCTAAAGGTACTGCTAAAGGTACTGCTAAAGGTACTGCTAAAGGTACTGCTAAAGGTACTGCTAAAGGTACTGCTAAAGGTACTGTTAAAGGTACTGCTAAAGGTACTGCTAAAGGTACTACTAAAGGTACTGTTAAAGGTACTGCTAAAGGTACTGCTAAAGGTACTGCTAAAGGTACTGCTAAAGGTACTGCTAAAGGTACTCCTAAAGGTACTGCTAAAGGTAGTGCTAAAGGTACTGCTAAAGGTACTGCTAAAGGTACTGCTAAAGGTACTGCTAAAGGTACTGCTAAAGGTACTGCTAACGGTACTGCTAAAGGTACTGCTAAAGGTACTGCTAAAGGTACTGCTAAAGGTACTGCTAAAGGTACTGCTAAAGGTACTGCTAAAGGTACTGCTAAAGGTACTGCTAAAGGTACTGTTAAAGGTACTGCTAAAGGTACTGCTAAAGGTACTGCTAAAGGTACTGCTAAAGGTACTGCTAAAGGTACTGCTAAAGGTAGTGCTAAAGGTACTGCTAAAGGTACTGCTAAAGGTACTGCTAAAGGTACTGCTAAAGGTACTGCTAAAGGTACTGCTAAAGGCACTGCTAAAGGTACTGCTAAAGGTACTGCTAAAGGTACTGCTAAAGGTAGTGCTAAAGGTACTGCTAAATGTACTGCTAAAGGTACTGCTAAAGGTACTGCTAAAGGTACTGCTAAAGGTACTACTAAAGGTACTGTTAAAGGTACTGCTAAAGGTACTGCTAAAGGTACTGCTAAAGGTACTGTTAAAGGTACTGCTAAAGGTACTGCTAAAGGTAGTGCTAAAGGTACTGCTAAAGGTACTGCTAAAGGTACTGCTAAAGGTACTGCTAAAGGTACTGTTAAAGGTACTGCTAAAGGTACTGCTAAAGGTACTGCTAAAGGTACTGCTAAAGGTACTGCTAAAGGTACTGCTAAAGGTAGTGCTAAAGGTACTGCTAAAGGTACTGCTAAAGGTACTGCTAAAGGTACTGCTAAAGGTACTGCTAAAGGTACTGCTAAAGGCACTGCTAAAGGTACTGCTAAAGGTACTGCTAAAGGTACTGCTAAAGGTAGTGCTAAAGGTACTGCTAAATGTACTGCTAAAGGTACTGCTAAAGGTACTGCTAAAGGTACTGCTAAAGGTACTACTAAAGGTACTGTTAAAGGTACTGCTAAAGGTACTGCTAAAGGTACTGCTAAAGGTACTGCTAAAGGTACTGCTAAAGGTACTGCTAAAGGTACTGCTAAAGGTACTGCTAAAGGTACTGCTAAAGGTACTACTAAAGGTACTGCTAAAGGTACTGCTAAAGGTACTGCTAAAGGTACTGCTAAAGGTACTGCTAAAGGTACTGCTAAAGGTACTACTAAAGGTACTGCTAAAGGTACTGCTAAAGGTACTGCTAAAGGTACTGCTAAAGGTACTGCTAAAGGTACTACTAAAGGTACTGTTAAAGGTACTGCTAAAGGTACTGCTAAAGGTACTGCTAAAGGTACTGCTAAAGGTACTGCTAAAGGTACTGCTAAAGGTACTGCTAAAGGTACTGTTAAAGGTACTGCTAAAGGTAGTGCTAAAGGTACTGCTAAAGGTACTGCTAAAGGTACTGCTAAAGGTACTGTTAAAGGTACTGCTAAAGGTAGTGCTAAAGGTAGTGCTAAAGGTACTGCTAAAGGTAGTGCTAAAGGTACTGCTAAAGGTACTGCTAAAGGTACTGCTAAAGGTAGTGCTAAAGGTACTGCTAAAGGTACTTCTAAAGGTACTGCTAAAGGTACTGCTAAAGGTACTGCTAAAGGTACTGCTAAAGGTACTGCTAAAGGTACTGCTAAAGGTAGTGCTAAAGGTACTGCTAAAGGTACTGCTAAAGGTAGTGCTAAAGGCACTGCTAAAGGTACTGCTAAAGGTACTGTTAAAGGTACTGCTAAAGGTACTGCTAAAGGTACTGCTAAAGGTACTGCTAAAGGTACTGCTAAAGGTACTGCTAAAGGTAGTGCTAAAGGTACTGCTAAAGGTACTGCTAAAGGTACTGCTAAAGGTACTGCTAAAGGTACTGCTAAAGGTACTGCTAAAGGCACTGCTAAAGGTACTGCTAAAGGTACTGCTAAAGGTACTGCTAAAGGTAGTGCTAAAGGTACTGCTAAATGTACTGCTAAAGGTACTGCTAAAGGTACTGCTAAAGGTACTGCTAAAGGTACTACTAAAGGTACTGTTAAAGGTACTGCTAAAGGTACTGCTAAAGGTACTGCTAAAGGTACTGCTAAAGGTACTGCTAAAGGTACTGCTAAAGGTACTGCTAAAGGTACTGCTAAAGGTACTGCTAAAGGTACTACTAAAGGTACTGCTAAAGGTACTGCTAAAGGTACTGCTAAAGGTACTGCTAAAGGTACTGCTAAAGGTACTGCTAAAGGTACTGCTAAAGGTACTGCTAAAGGTACTGCTAAAGGTACTGCTAAAGGTACTGCTAAAGGTACTGCTAAAGGTACTGCTAAAGGTACTGCTAAAGGTACTGCTAAAGGTACTGCTAAAGGTACTGCTAAAGGTACTGCTAAAGGTACTGCTAAAGGTACTGCTAAAGGTACTGCTAAAGGTACTGCTAAAGGTACTGCTAAAGGTACTGCTAAAGGTACTACTAAAGGTACTGCTAAAGGTACTGCTAAAGGTACTGCTAAAGGTACTGCTAAAGGTACTGCTAAAGGTACTGCTAAAGGTAGTGCTAAAGGTACTGCTAAAGGTACTGCTAAAGGCACTGCTAAAGGCACTGCTAAAGGTACTGCTAAAGGTACTGCTAAAGGTACTGCTAAAGGTACTTCTAAAGGTACTGATGCATACCTATTGCTACAGATAGCACGACTACTGATTAATGTAATGATAGTCTATAGGCTATAGCCGTGGTAGCTGTTAGATATAGCTTACGCAACACACACACACACACACACACACACACATATATATATATTAACTATACGTATAATAACACTAAAACAAAAAGTATATAATTATAAAGTTAGGAATATGAGATATTGAATATATAATATTGTTAGTTTTAAAAATATTATAATATTTTACAATAGTTTTAGATATGGAATATATATATAGGTATATATTAGTTTATGGTAGACATTAATATACTATGGTGTTATTTAAATAAATGTGACATTTGTTAGGGGGAAGAATAAAAGTAGAGTTCTCAAAACTAGACCTATACCAATGTAGACCCTACTATAGGATCACATTTAGATGTTAGTTTTATAGTCCATTATTGTATAATATAGTCTGGTTGTTTATGTGGTATTACATTATGAATAAATATATGTGATTTATGAATTCTATAGTTGAAGGGAGGCACATGAGAATATTTAACAAGTGGATACATATATTAGCAAATTGATCTATTATCATTGGACATATACCGAGCTATATAGTTGTACAGTAGTTGTATTTTATTAAGTCGGAAAGTTGGAGATAAAGAATAAGAGAGAGTATACTCTATATTATACCTATATATATAGGTTGTTAGAATAGTATAGATAAAGGAGAACGTAATCATATGCACAATTTATTGGATTTTAAGCACGAATATTTCAAAGGGAGTGAAGATTATTTGTTATTTGATTAATACTGGATTCTGACGATTAAATGACAAATTGATGTTATAATATACTTTAGTATATCATAGGTTTATTATTATTGGGGAATACATAATATAAATATTGTTATATAACATAAATAGTGGAGCACATATTGGTAATAGATCACTAGAAAGCTTGATGCGAATAACATCAGTGTCTGTGACATTAATATAGAGAATCTTTACTATGATTCATCGTGATAGTAGCAACCTAAACAGAATATTCATATATGCGTATATATTGATAGCTATAGCTAAATATATATATATATATATATATATATATATATATACATACATATGCATGAATATGGAAGTAAATTCAATTAATATATAAACAAGTAGTAATATATAGGTATATATCTATATATCTATAGATTAACCATGGACCTATCCATTGTACCCTATACCGATTCCTTACGTTAAGCCTAGTGGGATGGGGCGAATAAGTAGTGACATGCTATTGCATAGAGCAGAATAATCACGATGTGATACATATGATTTGAACCATAATATGACATATCACAAATTACTATATTTGAAAAACAGGATAAAAGTATATTATTGTAACTAATATGATATATAGTTTTTGCATAGAGTTTACTTTATATAGAACTTTCCATATAACTACAATAGTGAATCATTTATTATTTAAGAATAGAAGAAGACCAGATGTTACAATTGTAAGGTCAGTTTCTATAGATGTAGGCCCCTAGTAGGGAATAAAGAACTTTATAAGTAATTCGATATTATTATCAACAATATAAGATATACGTTGTAGAGAAATAATAAGTGCAAGTGTTTACAGAAAAACTTATACATTTTAGATGGGGCAATGGTTTTGTAGGGATTATGGGCTTTCGTTAGTTTTATTTAAATACTGGGAAGATAAGTTCGATTTAAATCAGAAGAAGAGAATATACAAGTGTTTTAATCAGTAAGAATAAGAAGAATAAGTATAGCTAAATCGGTAAGTAATTGAATTGTGATAATAACTTGTATACTATACCATTGTGGGTACACATGGAAGTAGGGGTTAACTTCTCTAATTAGACGAGCTAATATGGGTGTATCTAGATTATACACATACTTCATCAAGAACAATAAAGAGGGGTATATTTTAGCCGTAATTAATATTATTTTCTGATTAATAAAAATTAAATTGTGTATATTTCATTTGTAAATCATTTTTATCTATATATTTGCTTTTCGATATATTTGGGGTGGGCGTATTTATAGACCATCGGCGTTTCTATTTTATTTTCACTCTTCTTATCATTGAATAACATAATCAAATAGTTTGTAGTAAACGATATATTATTTATCATTAAAATAGAAGCATATTCATTTGAATAAATATACAATTTGCTTTATTTAAAACATAAATAGTATCAGTACTTATGTTCATTAAATAATCCATCATGATACGTCTATATAGCTAGGAAGTATAAACAATAACAATTATAATTTGTTATGTAACTATTTAATTTACAATATATCTTTGAATTGTTTTCTAATGTTATTTATTACAACATAATTATATATATATATATATAATATATTTTGTTGGTTAGTTTGAATATTTTAATTAGCTTATTAGATATACATTTAAAGAAAGATCGTTTCATACTGCCACTCCCATATAAGATGTATACATCTGCATGTATGCTACTTATTTGAAAATAATACATTGAATAAAATTGAATGTAAAATAAATTATTTATAAATTAATATTAAAAAATAAATAAATTTAAAATAATTTATTTTTAACAAATAAATAAACAGAGATAATATAATTCATACGTATATAAACATCGTATATAACACCCTGTTTATAATTTAATTATGGCAAATAAAGTAAATTTAGGTTTCTTTATACTAGTTGTATTAATATTGTATGTTAATGTTGGAGGTGAAAGTAAGGAAGACGCTAAAGACAATACGAGCTTTGTCGTTAGTTTATTGTTTTATATGTACATTATTAAATATATTACAATATTTACTGTTAATTCATTATATATACACACACACATATATATATTGTTATTTTGGTGGAGTCCTTTCATCCCATCTAGGAACTTAGATGACGTTTTTACTTATAACAATATGGCTCTATAAGGGCATTATAATGCCAATTCGAAGCCGCTCTCATATTAATGCATCTATAGTTTTAATGAGAGCCGACCATTTATGTATACATAATTACTAATTATTAATTATATACGATCACCTTTAAATATTATTTTAAGACCTGTTTTAATATTATGTATAGGGTTTGAAGTTCAAACTTTGAACCCATTTACTACTGCATTTGTCTGATGCCTTAGCTAATATACAGTTTATATATATATATAGTATGTATGCTAATAGTTAATTAAATACATATATGGTATATATAAATTTAAATTAATAAGAGAACTACTGTGATAGGTAGTTAAATGTAAATAATCGATATATTATGTGATATTATTTAATTATTGATATTTATTGTTTACACCATTTTTGTTTTTCAATTTCTATTTTTATCATGTGAGATATTTATTAAATAAATCATGAATTAGTGACAGTACCATATCAAAAGTTATTGAACGTGTTGTGTGTAAATAAACTCATTAACTATCTAATCACCAATGCCATTATTGATCTTTACCAGAGTGATTATTTATCTCATAGTAGTAACCGACCTAAATCGGGTATTAGGTAAACCTAAATGATTGCAATAAATATTATATATTATTCAGTATTGCAATCTATTCTTTTTGATTTACCAAGTACATTTGATATACTTAATCATGATACACGATTACATGAGATCGGTATACATGGCTAAGTTCATGCATGGTTCGTGACCTTTATAACAAATCTAGAATGTTATATAAAGATTAATAAATCAACATATAATTATTACTCACAGAAACATGATGTCCCTCAAGGCAATGTACTTAGTCCCATACTTTTCCTTATATAAATTGTTCCGTTAACATCGTTTTTTTTCTCCAAATATCAATCGATTCATTATAATCTCTATTCTGGTGACCTTCAAATATACCTATCCTTACATATTATATATATTCTGATGTGCTTCAAATGTATCTATCCTTCAATATATTTCTCTCTCCCTTATGCTATACTACTTACCCAAAATAAATATATGTATGATATACTTACATGGTTCTCTATAGAGATCATATAGAGTTAATATTCAAATAGCTATCGCTGGATCTTTAAAAATATATCCTATATCCTTATCAGATCTATGCCTACTACACATCCATCACCAATCATTACTAACCTCTAACCCCTATAACACTTTATTTATCTATCACCACTCTTGATATTCTGTTTACTTCTAACATGTCTCTATACAGCCTTACATCTAATATACCTATAGGTATTGGTAGCAATAGTATACTATTGTTACCACTTTAATATCTCAACATATCGCAATAACTTTTTGTCCATCTTGCATTAATACATTCGCTCATTACTTAAGATTTAACTATTATATATCTATTGTTCATATAATACAAAATGTAATACGCATATTATTCAACCTCAATAGAAGTTGCGATGTATCAATACCAGCCATTATACTATCACTCCTATGGCTGAAATTCACATCATTATGTAAATAGAGATTATTGTGCTTTTCTCACAAATATATTTAGATAAATTTGGCGTCATATCTAGACGACACTCTTAATATAATACCTAATAACCGACCCAGACGTGGGTAATATACAATGTTATTGAGCTGTCAATCTATTTGAATGGTGATACTTCTCTTGCTATTGCGGTATCTATATTAAGGAATGCTTCACCAGTTACTATTAGATGTTTTAAAAACTGTATTGCTTTAAACGCCGACTTTTCAACTATTTTCTTGAGCCAATATAGATATTAATAATAATAATACTAATAATAATAAACACTACATTTATTAATGATACATGCATTGCTCTTCGTGTAAAGATGTAAACATGTCACCTCTTAATGCTTATACATAAGTTAATGCGTATATACTAGGGATGTAAATGATGCTCAAATCTAAAGCATGATGCAGTCTCAGTCTCGGCTACCCAAAGCATCGATGCAGTCTCAGTATCGGTTACCCAAAGTATCGATGCAGTCTCAGTCTCAATACTTAAAGCATCGATTAAGTCTCAGTGTAAATAACAATAGCATCGTTTATTTCTCAGAATGGGTTACCTAAAGTATCGATGTAGTCTCAGTCTCTATAAAATGGATTGCTATTAACTCGTGCTTATTAAAGGCATCATTTAAGTGTTAGTCTCAGTTTTCATAAGCTCAATATAGTTTCAGTGTCAGTTATCATCTGCAGAATCATTGTTTTGTATATCAAACGAAAATAATGTCATTACAATACAAACTATCAGATAAGTATCATAAATAATTACCAGGAGTGTTAATTGATAAGAATCTTAATATGTTCATAAACACAAAAAGTCAAATCAGCTAACTATCAATTGCATAATATTAGAATTACAAGAAGAAATATAAATTGTAATACATGTTAATTGTTAAATCAAATCTATATTGTTACATAGTTACATAGTTACAATTTGTAACATACTTTTAATTAATTTACCTCCTTATCAGTTAATGACATTAAATAAAATAATTCGATCGTCATTCGATTATTATATAAATTAACACCGAGATCAATAGACGATCAGAATAACTGATCTGATGCGACAACAACTCCTAGGTTAAACTACTACTATCTAACACATACTATCAATTAATTTCCACATTATTTATAAATTACTGGTAACTACACATTTTGCATATCATCACAAGACACCAACATACCTCGCGAAATTAATAAAGCCAAATTCAAGTCTGAGAGTACATAGAACAAATAATCTACATCAAATTAAAAATATATTAATATCATATACAAAATAGCCACCTATCGATACATATAATTAATATTATGTCACATGAAATAGGAAACATTAATACAAATATGGATAAATATATAAAAATTATGTTTAAAATGTAACATCAAAAAGCATCATTTCGGCTCGTTTATGTTTTGTAAGAGTCTCATCTCGGCTTGGGATCATTTGACTAGAGTCTCGGCTCGTTTGACTAAAATCTCGGCTCGGCTTGGGCTCGTTTAGCTAAAGTCTCGGTTCGGCTCGGGCTCGTTTGGCCTGAGTCTCGGCTCGGCATGGGCTCGTTTTTTTTCTTTCCGAAAATGAAAGTCTCGGCTCGGCATCAAAAACCAATAGTCTCGGCTCGGCATCAAAAACTCGGCATCATTTACATCCCTAGTATATACATGTAAAGTATAATCTCTTAAACACGCCCACTAAAGTATCCATACAAGTTACCACTAGGGGGTAGTAGTAGTAGTGAACGATTCCCTCGCAGCAGTTACCATGACAACCTACATTAACTACGGGTACCTATCACACATCACCTGGTTAGTTAAATGTACTGGATCCACTACATATTTGAATACGTATTAACACGGCAGGTGATACACTCACGTCAACGACACCGGTATCAACTACTGCTTAACTCGCTTATCTGTGTGTGTCATTACGACAGATCTGTTACTTAACATGTACACTGTAGGCATACACATAAAGGTGTATCCCTATAGTGTGTAGAGGTGTAGGTGCAATACACGTTTGTACACTAATATACTAGTGAAATGTCACGTGGTAACTATTCATAACTTATACCCGGATGTCTATATATATGGTATTAGATACAAACGTATTTTACTCTATGTGTATGTGTTTGTATAGTATGCGTGTATGTTTATGTGTGCGTGTGTACTTTATAAAAATACAACTATAGTATACTATAGTATAATATAGTATACACTATAATCAGTGTTGGGCAAAGTTCCTTTTTTAGCGCTATCCGTTCGCGTTCGCGTTCCCGTTCCCGTTCCTGTTTCTTTGATATATAACGTTCCAGTTTCAGTTTTTTATTATTCATAAAATATAGTATACAATTTATACTTCACAATGTACAATATACAGTATACATTATACAGTACCTACTAAACAGTGTATATTGAATATTGTACGGAATAAGTCCAACTGTAAGTACACAATATTACCGTATTATACGGTAAATTGGTGTAAAATATACATAATCTATATAGTATAATCTAAAATTATTAAATTATTAAAAGTTTATAGTTCAAACAAATGGACTTAATTAATAATACACTAATCAGTATGATTTGAATCTTTCAAACCTAATTGGTAAATTACCAATTAATTTATTACCAATGATAATAAACTCAATTAGTTTGATTATCCTTTTATTATCAGTTGATTATATTATCAATTGATAATTTTCAATGGACACGCAATCACTTAAAAGAATATATACCGAAACGTTATTATTGGATATTAATATCACGTGTAATTATTTACATTGTAATTATAATCTTGAAATATATTACACATATTTCAATATACAAATATTTATCAAATATAATGGTATATTGCCATCTTCAGCACCTGTCGAACGAATGTTTTCGCTAGCAACACATGTTAACAGTGCAAAAAGAAATAGAATTGGCGATAACACATTCGAGTATATATAGTATATGATAGGTGGTTAGGTGGTAATATTTATATATATGTGTATTTATTATTATTATTGTATATTTGTTTATTATATTAAATTTTGTATTATAATTGTAATGCTAATCGTTGTACTTCTTTATTTATATTGTAATAGATTATAAAATAAATATAACAAATATCTTGAATTAATACTATATAAATCTCCGTACTTGTAAAGGAACGCGTTCCACTGGAACTAGTTCCCATATTTCTGTCTAAGCGTTCCCGTTCCTCGTTCCTGTTTATTATTCTGTATCCGATCCTTTCTGCGTTCCCGTTCCCGTTCCTATTTTTATATCCGTTCCCGTTCCCGTTTTAAAAGGCGTTCCTGGAATGCCGTTCCAGGAACGGGAACGACGCCCAACACTGACTAGAGTACATTATTGTATACGTAATAATTATAGTTTAATTATTAATATTAACTTTATTTTCATTACAATAAAATTACTCCTTCGCTCCTACAGGAACAAGTTATAAATATGATCATAAGATGGAAAGAGGTGTTCTCCATGGTGATAACCTTAATTTTGTTCAAGCTATCAATAAAACTTGCAAGGAAGCTGCAGGCTAGGTACGTACAGAGAATTGATTTAGAGAATGGAATGTTCTACAAAGATTGTGAAGGAAATAGTTATGAATGCATCACTCAATATGATGCTACGTACGATGATAACGAACTACTTGAAATCAAAGTAGAATAGTAAATAGGTATAGAGTATAATATAAGGATGAAAGATGAATACATGATTTCAATAATAGAATTAATATAACTAGAATAAATTTAAGAATAACAAAGGAATTGATATAGAGGATATAAATACACTGATACAATTGATATACATACATTAAATGAGGATATTCTACCTATTATATATGATGTGTACTTGTATGTAGATGTATGGGTAGTTGTATGTGTGTGGATAGCAAATGTGAGTTAAAAAGAGCTATGTTGAATGTGAACTTGAACTGAATGTGAGCTATGTTATACTATATAAATATTACTATATATATACATCTCTTATTTGTATATATTTTTATTTTTGATACTATTTATATATTATATATTTTTACTTTTGATACTTTTATATTTTTACTTTTGATACTTTTACTATATTATATTTTTACTTTTGATACTTTTATATATTTTTACTTTTTATACTATTTATATATTTTTACTTTTGATACTTTTGCTATATTATATTTTTACTTTTGATACTTTTATATATTATATATTTTATTTTTGATACTATTTATATATTTAATACTATATTTTTTACTTTTTATACTATCTATATAATATATATTATATATTTTTACTTTTTATACTTATATATTGTGTTTTATTGTTTTTTACTTTTTATACTATTTATATATTATATTTCATGCATTTTATTTTATTCTATACTATTTTATACTAATTATATATAATATATTATTTCATATTTTATTATTTTCTATTATTTATGTACACATGTATTTCTACAATAATACTTATATATATTATGATTTTATTACCCTATATATTCTGGTAGAGTGAGTTTAGTAACAGTATTATATATTATGTTTTGTTAATAATTATCGGTAAATATGAATAACGTAAACAGTAGAATATCCTTGTTTAGTGGTGTGTATTAATTTACTTTAGTGTCTTTACAAATCTATATCAATTCCTTTGTTATTCAATCCGGTATGCATGTGTTGATTTATGAAGATGTGAAGAAAGGGAGGACGTAATTATTAAATTAATTCTCATTAATAAATATTTAATTAGTGTGATTTATTATATGTTTTATTTCATTCATTATTATAATATATTATATATATTTTTTATGTTTTATATAATGCATATATGTATATTAATGCGTATATTTTTTTAAATTAACGAACCCATATATGTATTCTAAATATTTAATATATTTAGGATATTATTTAGAATTAATGTTCCGTATATGGACGCACTTGATGAATTGATCAAACTCCTTCTTTACCAATAGTCACTCTGATTTCCTCGTGTATTGGAAGGATATCCTATCACTATATATAGTATCTTATAAGATGTATTTTCTGATTTCTTAGTGTACCTTCCTCTTCAACCAACCATATTTACTGTAACAGTTCCTTGAAGATTGGTATTCAAACATTGTATTCTAGTCATATCATATCACACGATATCGTTTCCCTTCAGTTTTGATACTCACTGCCAGTAGGTATACAGATATACACACACATACACACTAACGCACACAGACACATACATACATGCTATTCACCACACGACCCAATTCCTCTATACTTAATAAAAAAACTAGCATAATCTCTGACTCTGACTTACAAAAATATAATTTATGACTCAATTATAACAGTAACTATTCCAAATTTACTGAAAAACGCAATAATTACGACAATAATAAAAAAACCTAATCTTAACTCATCTGAATTTTCAAATTACGGACCATTATCTCAACTAACTCTACTAACTACAATTCTTGAAAAAAACGGTTTATACTCTTATATTTTTATAACTATTACACTACTTAACTGAAAATATGTTGCTGGACATCAGACAAAACGTATTCCGTAAACTCCATAGTACTGAAACCACCGTACTCTCCCTATTTGACGAATTATATAATTCACTAGATACTGGATAACCCATACAGCTAATACTACTTGACTTATCCTCTGCATTCGACACCATTAGACATGAAATACTGTTAGAAAGACTTAGAAACATTGGAATACAAGATAAAACAATGGTTTTCTAATTTTATTAAAGATAGAAATTATTCCATAAAAATAAGAAATAACTACTCTACCTCATATATTATCGACTACGGTTTCCCTCAAGGTTCAATACTTTCTTCCATTCTCTTCTCTATATATATTATTTCATTACAAACAATTATAACTTTATCTATCTATTACTTACTACTTATACGCAGACGACATAGAACTACACGCAACGATAACAAACTCTACCCAACTACAAGACTGTTTAAATGAACTACAAAAATGGCTAACAAATAATAACTTACTACTAAACCACAATAAAACTGAACTATTAAATATCACTAATGAGTCATTAGTAATGACCCAAATACTTACTTCCCTAACATTATTATTTATAAACACAAAATCATTCCCACCAATTCTGTTAAATACCTAGGCGTCAATTTTGTGCAAAACTTAATCTAGATAAACAATTCAGCTTATAAGCAAGTAACTATAGTTACTCAATCTATGAATGTATAGCTATTTAATCTTAAAAAAATAAGACCATATTTATATAAAAAATACTACAAAACTACTGACTCAGACTCTCATACTATCCAGACTACAATACTCTAATTCACTATTATCAGGATCTGGAAAACTGAAAATAGATAAATTAGACAATATAATTAACCGCTCAATTAGAAATATATTCCGACTACAGAAGACTGACTATATAACTATAGTTACTATACTAATACTATAGTATTACTAACTTACGTAACAAACTTAACTGGCTAAACACTGAAGACTCTATCAACTGCAAAATACTTACAATACTTAAAAAGACTATTACTTATAACTTACCCTATAATTTACAAAGAAAAATAAAACGTAAACCAAACACTAGACTTTTACGTAATAACAATTCCATTAAACTACACCAACCGATTACATATTGCATAAAATACGAAAGGAAAAAAATGCAACTCCGCATCAACAATTAGATGGAACAAACTACCCCCACAACTTAGAAATGAAAATCTAACGATTAATAACCTTAAAAAGAAATTAAAAAACTTTCTCATCGCCCAACATTTAAATTATATACGAACATAATAATGTTCGTTTCGCATTATACTAGTATCGTGCGAATTATATACATTCGCTATTTGTATCTATATGTGATATATAATGTTCGATACACATTATAGAATTATTATTATTAATTATGTGTTTAAATAAATACATTCAACAACAGCAACACGCACATACACACATACATACACACTCACATACATGCATACCTACACATATACACACACATACATATATTATCACGTGCCTTTTTATCGTGTATTAGATATTCGCGATCTCTGTAATTTACATTTAATAATATTCGAAGACAATGTAAATCATTAGATATCGATGTTAAATAGTGTTGTTAACAAGTGTACATATAATATAATATAGCAAATATGTATACATTATATATATATATATATATATATATATATATATATATATATATAATGTATACTTTATATATATATATATATACAATGTATGTCATATATATAATATAAAAAATTTTATGTATATAGAAAATTCCAATTTACAAATTATGGCATGTTTGATTCAGCAATTATCTATTTCCAATCATGTTATAAGTCATTACATATCGGATTTGGTTTATGCAAATGTATAATTGTTCAGACTATAGTCACAACTATAGTTACAAATGTCTATAGTTTAGGATAAATGTCAACAATAATATAACTGAGATATGGGAATTAATTCAATTAAACAATTGAACAATTTCGACTGTATTTGTTAAACAATATCGACTGCATTTTGATTTACTTTATAAGGTTCGGATATACCAATAATATTTAGGATTTGAATTTGAAAAATTTATTTGGCATGCAAATTATATTCTTTAAAGTTATCTCCTAATATATTATTTCTATTATATTGATGTTTGATCAATTTTCAATTAGATTTGATACTTAATTTGTATTACCTACCTTTTAAACTATTGATATCATTAAAATTAAAGATACCTTCTGTTTTAATATAACCAAAGATTTTCCGAAAGAAAGCTATGTCACTTGTATCTTTTTACGTGAAATACATGTGTGTAGTATATATCCGGCCATATAGATGGCCCTACTTGTCGTGATTAAAGATATTTACCGGATATTTACCGGATTTTAATTTAATTTGTAAAATATTTGTATAATATATATATATATTAGTATAATGAATATGAAATATTTATAAAATATTTACCTTCTCATTTGAGCATATGGATCCGTGTTAAATATTATTATTAATTAAATTTAAAATTAATATTTTCGAATTTTCAAATATTGCATGTTACAAAATATGTATAATTTTACATTGGAAATGGATCTAATGATTTATTATATTTATCGAATATGATTATATATTTTAAGAAAAATGGTTCTAATTATAAAATAATGCTATATTCTTAAAAAAAACACTATAAATTAAATATGTATTGTATTCAAAAATGTACATAACTATTCATTTATAATAGTCATATATTTTTAAAATTTACATATAAACAAAGATAAACTAAAAATAGGATTAAAATGCTAGTCTTTCTTTATAGGTGGAGCTAGTAACATTCATTTTAAAAATGTTCACTAATTCATCAGAGTGACATATCTTTTGCTTCGCAAAATCTTTGATATAACGTTATTACTTAATATTAATTAATACGTGTATGTGCAAACATAGTATCGACAAGATTAAGTAGGAGTAAGCAACCTTATATTTTAACAGTTTTGTTTTGAATATAATATCCATAATATCCATACTACTATACTTACTACATTCTTATAGCCCCACTACTTTCTGTTTATATTTAAGTATATGTTGGCCAATGTTATCGAAATATGGTGATATGTCAAGTAATATACGTAGTCAAGTAAATCATCTTGTACGTATAATGAAGCTGTTTCTATATTTTTTATTTTTCTCTAGACACTGTGATATTGGTTTTAAATAATTAAATGTAATATATGTATTTATATATATATATATATATATATATATATATATATATATATGTTTGTATACTGATTATAATCAGTAAAAAGCAACGATAACTATATTATATTATTTTCATTATTTTAATCATCCCTCATATGATTATTAGAAATATAATTTGTAATATTAAATATTTCACATAATATATAATAATTTATGCCTGGAATGTAAGTTATAATACTATTTTTGTAGTCGAATTTTTTATTAATTATTAAGGATTATTTATAAATGTGTTCATAATTTTATTATTTTATCTTGAAAATGTGTATTAAGTTTATTATAGTAACAACTAATTAGAATGATCTTTAACTTAATAAATGTTGTACTATTAATATTTGAGCGGGCTCAATACTAAATATGGTATGATAGAATATTCGGAAAAGTTAAAATATCTATTAATAATCCGTAATAAAAATATGAATCTAGAAATAAAATATCTGATATCTGCATTTATCCATTACAATATTAGAAAGAATAACTATAAGTTATTGTAATTGATAAAATATAAAACAATTCAAGTAAAATGTAATAATAAATGTAAAATTAATATAAATTAACTATAATAATGTTACGAATTTCTATACAACAATGTAATATTAGTTCTAGTTCTATATAGTTAGCATTATGTGATAAAGAAACATGTAATTATAGTATACTCATTATGTATATATATATATATAAAATGAGGTTTCATCCATTTATTGATGCTCATAATTACTTATAGTGATCACTTGTTCGATGTGTTGGCTAATATTATTATAAAAAAATGTTTAAATATCTTTAAAAAATATAATTGTTATATAATATATTATGCATATGGCATTATTAAGGTCAAATACCTCGAAAGTCTTCTGACTATTTTATTTGTCCATGTATTGTTATTCTTTTATAGTGATTACAATAATAAAATGTATCTTATCTTATCTTATCTAATATATATATATAATTCTTCTATGAATAAACTCAAGATATAAATATAATAACTAGTCAGTTGTGCAGATATATACTGTATATAATGGATACCATAAATTGTAGAGATTGGGTTAACCCAATAACCCTTAAAATATAATTATATTTTAAGAGTACATGATAATTTATAAATGACATATATATTTCATAAGTTTTATAAAAAAAACTAGGTCTATCAGTTGACCTAATTTTTCTTTCTAAATTTAGAAAGAAAATAAATATATTTTTATTTAATCTTTATTCTGATAATATGAATTAATTCTGTAGTTTAATTAATTTTAGTTCAGTTATATATATATATATATATATTAAGAATACAATGATAGTTTATCTATTAACTATCGATAATTATTTAATGTTACCAATAATATAACTAGTAGGAACCAAGATTACCTAACTTATTAATCGACAAATGTTCTACATTTATTTAATATTTGAATTATAAAATTGCGTTTAAAAAGTTCTCTTTATAACTCGGTATTATCCGATAATATTATTACATATGCTGACATATAGTTCAGTTATAACTTCTTTAATGAAAAAAAATTCTATAGATTACAATTAAGATTTTTTAAATTAGACACTAATTATAATTACAAACTTATATCGCATTACTTTTACGTAATAAGATAATTGAGAACATTATTAGTTGATACATTGTAGCCTAAATTACTCATCATCCACTAATTATTCTTAATGACTAATTAAATGCATATAGAACAGGTCATAATACTGAAACTACGCTACTTACTTGGTTAGCAGATGATATAATCAATTAGTACTTAATTATATACTTCTGAACGTCGTACAATTAATACTTATAGATCGTTCGTCGGCATTTTCTAGGTTATACTATAGTCTTCTGTATACAGTATTATAACTGATCGAATTAAATATATTTATTTACTGGTTCATCTTTAGACTGTATAATTTCTTATTTATCTAATAGAACATATTACATAAACATAAAGAATTATATTCACCTCTTGGAAATTTACTCAATGGAGTAGCACAATTCACTATTCTAGATACCATGTTAGTCTATATATATAAAGGAGATTAATATATTATTCCCATTTCTTTAGTTTTCAAGCATTTCTCCAATATTCATATGCAGATGACATACAATTATACTGAAAAGTAAATAACAATATTAATACATTTAAATAGAGTTAAATGATTGTGTTGAACAAATTAGAATATGGCTCAATTTTAATATGGCTTTTTTCGTACACTCAAATTCGTCCAAGACTAAATATATTAATATCATTACAAAACAATTTATAATTTCCCTACTATAATTTTTGAATACACTATTATAGAACCTAGTTATCATGTTAAATCACTTGGCATTGAATTATATTTGCAACTTTTGTTGTCACGTTTCATATCATCTATTTATATATCTGTAAATTACAACATATTTAATAATCGTAAAATAAGGAAATATTTAACTGTATCATCAACAATTTATTTAGTATAATCACTAGTTTTTTCTGTAAATTACGTTATTATCCCTGTATTTACTGATAGCGTCATTCAGTTATAAAAATAATATATATTTTTATATATAACATATATGTGTATATATATATATATATATATATATATATATATATATAATTAGTGTATACATATTTATAATGAGAATAAATATGTACTTATATATAAATGTGTTTTTTATTGCTATATTATCAGTTATGCCATATTATATCCAACAATATATATGAAAATCATCATAAATTTACCATAAAAATAACTATTTACTTTGAACTCGATTTTCTCATAACTTTATTTTCTCATGCATACCAACTTTAAAAACCCTAAGGCTTTCCCCCCTTTATTGAATGATATCCAAATCTACACCATTAAAAGATATTTAATTTTATTTATATTAAACAGTGGTATATTTTTATTTTAGTTATAATGAAAATATATAATACAAATAGTTTAACATAAAAATTAAAGAATAATTAGGTTTATAAAACATAAAATAAGTTATAATTACTAATTGAAATAAAAAAAGTACCACTGTATTCATATAGAATAGAATAAACTCTATACAATAAAACAATTTAATGTATAACTATATTGTATAAAAAGCCTTCGGGGTTTTAAAACATGTACCAATTCCCTATCTCCTACATGTTAAAATCTATGTATACATATATATACATACTATATATAGACCGGCGCTCGTCCTCTTAATATATATGTATTGATAGAATTACTCTATATTCAACAAATAATATGATAAAGTTAACCTCATGTTAAAATTTTCAATAATATCGATACGTCATATAAAAATAAAGTATTATATTTTTCATTATCAAATGAAAATCATTATCAAATGGTTAAAGTTATTTGCATAATATTTATTATTTTTCTAACAAAATTAGCTAACAAATTACGTTATCAATGGAATAATTATTTCAAAAGGAATCCGTATTGTGAATATTATACAATAATGTTTGAAATTCATTCGGTTTAAGTGTCCATATGATATATCATAATATATTATAATTATATTATAATATATTAAATAACTTATAAGTACACCTAGAAAACCTAGAAATATGAACTGTCATTAACTTTTAAGATACACTTACGTAATTATTAATTAATATATGATTTATAATATTTTCTTCCAATATTTATCCATTCATTCTGAACTTTGCATGTACATATTCATCTCTGCTGTTTACCATGGTGTTACTCTTTTCAGAGCTAATTTCCATACCATAATCACTCGCTTGTTTTGAGAGAATATTGGTAAGTTGTTGTAGTTCTTCGTTGCTGCCACTTATTAGATCAATGTAATCAGCGAATATAATGTTGAATATTTCTCTACCGCCTATGGAGATACTGGAATGGGGATTTATCAGGGTATCTGATATAATTTATTCGAGGAAGATATTAAATAAAACAGGGAATAGGGGACATCCTTGTCGTACTCCCACAGAAGTTTTGAAGGGACCTCCAATATTAATTTCCAGTAAGACTGCACGTTCTGAGTTTGCAACAATGTTTTAAACCATGGTTTATGTTATATCTTGTGATATACCAACATTATCTATAGAATTCCATAGTCCTTCGCCGTACACGATCGAATGCCTTTTTAAAATCAATGAAATTATAAAAAAGATTTGTATCTAGATATTTTTCAATGATCATTCGGCAATCTACGATTTGTTCGACTGTATTACATCCTAGTTCTAGAGCCTGCTTGTTCTACTGAAAGAACATGTTCAGCTTGTGGGTTTAATCTTTCCAGAAGTATTTTTAACATGATGTTGCATGGATAATTATACTAATTATTCGATAGTTAGAGCAATTTCTTGAATCACCTTTCGTTTGAAAGTGGATGATTAATGATATGATTATGCTTGCCTCTCTTTTTTCTCAAAATATTTTGACATATTGAAGTCATGATATCTAATAGCTTATCACGGGCGGATACAGGCATTTTTCAAGGTGGGGGCTGACATTCAAATAAAAGTATATTTTTAAAATGAGACATTTATTATGATAATATTAAATTGAATAATATTTGTGTATATATATATAAATTAAATACTATATTAAATTAAATACAATAATATTTTATATTTTATTGAATAAAAACTATTAATCCAATATATTAATCAATTGCATTCTTCTTGGATTATGCAATGCAAATTTGGAAATAATATAATCACAATCGATCTCTATGTATTTATGTATATATAATAAAGAAAGTCTATTTAGTCGATCTTCACTCATAGTCGAAGGTAAATATGTCTTTATTATTCTTAATCAGTTAAATGAACGTTCACATTCACACAAGGTAACGGGGGTATTAGCCATCAATAAACGCATTTCATAGATATTAGGAAAGAGTTTATATAATAATATATATAAATTATAAATTATTTTATAATTTCAATTTACCTTGACATGTTATCGATAGTACTTAAGTACTTAACAATTGTTATTGAATTAGGTATACATATATCTATATATCTTTATTCGCTGTCCATTTAACTTCCCAGCAAATCAATTCGGTTTTTATTAAATGTATATTTGGTAAATCATCTTTTACTAATTCATAAAACTTTAATATATATTCTTTCCATGAATCCTTGTTTTCATTGATTACTTTTGGAATTAATAATGCTCCAAGAGATATATACAATATGTATTTATTGAATATTTCTCTCATCTCCATTATCAAATGATCTAAGAATTTAATATATATTACTTTTTTTAAAATACTCTTCAGATGATGAAGCAGGTGTCTTTTATTTAACCTTGGTAAATAAATTCCTTCATTTGAATATGATAATAAATGTGATGCTTCTTCATTCCATTATAATTGTACTTCATCAATATTATCTATACAAACTTGTATCCCTTTAATTACACTTTGAATATCATGATTTGCCTTATTATTATTTGACCTACTCTAGAGAGCATTTGTTAAATTGTCTATGAAATTAATTGAATTATTACATACAATTAATGGCATGCTAAATTGTGTATTAATCATAGAATTGTAAAATCCGTTAGCTTTTGTAATACTTTCTGAATTCCATGTTTTATCTTCATATATGTCTAACATTTTTTTCAAGTATTGATTGATACAATTCGATAAATACTCGCAAAGCATCATGTCTGGCAACCCATCTCGTTTTACTTTAACTAATTTCTTTTTAGAAGATTCAACACAAATTTGTGTAATATTTTCTTTTAATAAACCTTGCCTCTTAGCAGAATATTTAAAAAATATGCAGATTTTTAATAATATGCCCATCATATTTTGAATTAATGGTATTTTGCATTCATTTACTATTGATAGATTTAATACATATGATCTATAGTGTACATATGTTACTTTAGTGTTCTTATTCAGAATTATAGTTGACGCTCCTTTTACTTTGCCTGACATAGTATCCTTGCCCTCTTACATTTTCAATATTGAATTCAGCTTTATTTAGTGTATCCATAATCAAGTTAGCTAACTTTCTCCACTAAGATTTTCACATATTGTGAAAGAATTACACTTTTCAGTGATACACTTACCATTATAATATATAATTTCTAAATCCATTTGTTCAGTATTAGATACATCTGTGGTTTTATCAGCTAGTACACCAATATAGTTAGCTTTTTGTATATAATCAATTATAATTGAAGAATAATTATTCTTTCTTTAATATATTCACCACATTCAAATATCAATTCATTATGTGTTGTTTTTGATTTAATATAAGTTATCCCCTCAACACTTTATTAGCTCACCGGGTATATTAATATTAACGTGATCTTTTCCATTTGCCAGAGTGTTTATAGTATTTCTTACTTCTGATTCTAGTATAGATATTGCAGTATCAATCTGGGATATTGTTATGTCTTTAATTAGTTCTTCATTTATCTTTATAGGGTAGTTGTATAGTTCATTGCAGTATTCGGTCCACCTTCTCATTAGTCCGTTGTCCGCTAATGGTTTATAATTGTTATCAAAGATAATCATCATCTTCTTATGACTTGGTTTAGTGATCATTTGTAATGTTTTATAGGCTCTTTTATTTGATCGGTTTCTTGACATATATTCTTTTATATAATTACATTGTTCTTCTATCCATTCTTCTTTAAAATATGCATATGTTAATTAAATAATTACTTAAATATATCTTAAAGATCATGAATATATACTCTCATTTATTTGAATTCTAATTTTATTACTCTTAGTACTTTTCTTTTCATTTCGCTTTACATGTTTACACTCGTATGATTGTACTTAATACAACTTACTTTTACTACTTATTAATTTAATTCTTTAATTTAATTTAATACAATATTTTAAATAAATATTTACCCAGAGTAAAATATCCAAATACGAACACTCTCGGTATCTCAGAAACTATAAATCCTACAAAATAAAGTTTAAAATGAATACAATATATATAACTATATAAATAGTCTAATAAGAAATGTTGTTATTTTTAAATTATTTAACATAATGCTTTATTTAAATTATTTAAATTGCAATTAAACTGATTTTTTGAAGTATTTATATTTATGAAAATATATCAACCTTCTCAAATACATAAAACATAATACTATATTATTAATAACTAAAGAAATTTAAACATTGTATATATAATTTATATTTGTTATCATCTATTAATTAAGTTATGAGCATATATCTAGAGGTCATATAAATCTTAATACGAACAGTGTCTATCATATATTACATTTACATCGTATACTATAGTATATATATATATACTATAGTGTATTAAAAAATGTTATATGTATATATATATATATATATATATATATATATATATATATGTTAATATTTGTATCGGCATTAATGATGATACATAATCAGAGATACATATATAGAATTCTAAATTAATAATTTAATATATTAATAAATGACATTATAAAATAATAATTAACATATTTATAATTGATATATTAAAATATTATTAATTAATATATTACATTATTAATAATTATTACATTACAATATTTATAATAAATGTATTAAAATATTAATAATTCGTATATATATATATATATATATATTCATATTCATATTTCGTAACATGCTTATTTTAATTAATGTTGTGAATACTATTTTATTAATATATCTCATTTTTATTACTACTATTTTTATTCATACTTCACTTGTAATTATAAAATAATACAAATTAATAAATTAATTATTAATTAAATTATATTAAACTATTCAAAACATTAATTATATGTTATGATTGATTCATCACTACAGTGATACTATATTATATAATATATCCACCTAGTATACTATAGTATATTGTGTGTCCATATTATTATTATGTTAACACAGGGTTTCAGTATGGGTATTCGGCAATGGGTACCGAATACAGAAACCCAAATTATTTATTAAATAAAAAGATAACATTATAAACTTAAAATATTTATAATAGGGATATCTATCTATAATCATATAATATAAATATAGTGTAATTGTTGAATACACATATTGAATTATAAAATGGTGAGGCCATTTATTGTTAGTGTCCATATTAGGATACTTTCTCTACTTATAAGTATACTTATATATATATATATATATATATATATATACAGTCAACTCCCGATAAGTCGGACTCGCAAGGGACCAGGAAAAGTGTCCGACTTAACGATATGTCCGACTTAGCGTTATGTCCGACTTAGCGATATGTCCGACTTATCCGAGATTCAGAATATCATGCAAATAAGACATGAAATGCGCAGCGCCAGTTAAATGGTTACCGAAATGTGGAATTATGCAACAATCAACAACATAAAATGTTGTATTCAATAATATTACATAATTTAAATATATTCATATAATATATATAATATAATATATTATAATATTCATTATTTAAAGTAATTATTTCTGACAATTTATAAAAAGTCCGACTTATCCAGTATAGAATCATATAAATAACAATAATATGTGTCCGACTTATAGAAAAGTCCGACTTATCCAATCCAACTTATCAGACTTATCCGATTAATTTAACATGGAATTAGATACAAATCCAACCAAACCATCTAAATGTGTCCGACTTATCGAGAATTCCGACTTATCCGTAGTCCGACTTACCGAGAGTTGACTGTATATATATATATATATATTGTGTATTTACAGTATGTGCTCACATTATGATATACTCGGTAAATCGAAGTCCTATTCACTACATAATTAGATACTTAATAATAAAGCAATATATTTAGCATGTCGGTTCATCGCGTAAATCTATTACTACCGTATCGAGGACATAACCGCCGTCCTTCACCGGCATATGTGGGCCATTGTTCCCGATAAATGATAGCTAACAATGCTCTAACTCTATACGGCGGCGGTTCGTTTGAACTTCGATTAACGGTGAATCGAGAGCAACTAGCTCCACCTATACTCGCGTATACGCTTATACTATAGTCTATATATAGCCGCTGGTCGATAATTTTAATCAATCAAGCGGTGGAAATTCTCCACCCGTGGAAGTACTACTACTACTACTACTACTACTACTACTAATACCTCTAATGTTGACTTTCGCTCTCCTCTTCTCGCGCGGTATCTCGCCGAATCTACGTTTTCTCGCGGTATCTCGCCGGCGTCTCTTCACTCGCCACTGTTACGACACTCAATCACGCTTGACCGTCATTACGGCCGCTAAGATCACTAATACCATTACGGTCAGCCGACTGGACATCTTCGTATGTATACGTTATGCATAGCGAGCGAACGTTCACTATATCGTCTGCGCGAGAAGTATACGTTAATAATGTATAATTAAATATAAGCATGTGATTTATGTTATTTTATATAAACTCATCTATATATATATATATATATATATATATATATATATGTATATATATATATATATATATATATATATATATATATATATATATATATTATATAAGCATACTTGAATATCATTAGTATTATTACATTACAGCTCAGTAAGTATACTTACTGGGTATTTATAAAGTAATCAAAGTTTGTAATCAGATTACAATCCAGCAAGTAGTCAGATTACAATCATGGGGCTATGTATTTATTACTCATTCGATTACGAACATTTATTTAAATTTGTGATCAGTTAACTATCATTGTTTATAATGATAGTAATATAATTGCTGTACATTTGTTATGTTAAAGTTGACTATAAATGATTACCAACTGATCGTAAATCAATATTAGTGATCAGTTAACTATCATTGATTACAATCATATTAATATCAATGATTTAGAAGTGTAGATGGTAATCAAAGCATAGTTGCTTATCAATTTTTGTAATATGATTGTAATCATATCATTATCAGTTAAGCAAAAATCATGACGATGATCAAACTATAGTTATTATATATAATATAACCACTATCACTGATTACTTTACTTACTGGTATATATGGGTTTTGTAATCTCTTATATCCATTATATATAATGAGTGTATAATAAATATAATAAATATAGAGTGTATACACTCTTAAATATAATAACTATAAACTAATATGTTCAAGATAATACAGAACTTGTCGCGGTATTGAACCTCAATAATTATGTGTATAATGTGCATCTTAATAAGCGGACATCATATCATATCGTATCACCAATTTGTGATCATATAATAGTTTGTATTTGTATCGAACGCCGTTCATCGAACGGGTATTTAAGATAAATATCCGATGTTATATTAATTATATAATTGGCTATTCTGAATTATTATTAATAATAATCCCTAAACCTTTATAACAAATTAAAATATTAATACAATTTTATTTTTATGTTAATAGCAGCAAGGGTATGGGTAAGTGAAGTGTAATGCGTCATTAATAAGTAATTACTAATGACCGATATAATTTGATATTTATTAAAACATCAATAACACTATAAGTATTTTATTAGATATAATTTTAAATTTGTAAATTATATTAATATAGTTTTAACATTTACATATTTCTGATGAAGTATATATTTTTATTGTAATTGGTTCAAATGGAAAAATTACATTTTTATAAGTGTTAATTTATTAGGGGATTTTTGCCGATAGTTCCTAAAATATCTGATAGGTACAGACATATTTTCTGAATCATATTATTTAGAAAAATTTCTTAAATTATTAAATATATTTGTTAGCACTTATAAAATAATTATTTAATTATAATTAATATAAATATTAATTATCAATACATATATAATAAATATAATTAAATCTTTAATGTATAATTGTAATTTGTAAAAAACAAAAGTTTGATTTTGTTCTCGGTAAAATACTACTTTTTAGTAAATCTAATATTTTATATATAATACTTTGTCTCAATATTAAATATATTTATTTGAAATTGTGTAATTAGGGTAATATTATGGTAATGAATAATGTGGCTATTTTATATTTTTGATATAATTATATTTACAAGAATAAACAGGGGGGTCGGTAATCGGATAAATGTACTTAATACCGACCCCCTTCTCCTATTACCGACCCCCTAAAATAATCGTGATATAAATAAGTTTAGTATTATAATATCCGATAAAAATAGTAGATATACATACATATAATTAATTATAACATTCACGCAATTTATTTTGTATTGAATTTATGTTTTAATAGTAAAATTAATTTTGAATTTAAACTTTATAGTAATTATGTTAAAATAGTATATATTATTATTTAATATTTATTTTTTAATCAGTATGTATATAATCAACTGGAATCATGAATCCTAAATATATATATATATATATATATATATATATATATATATATATATATATATATATATATATATATATATATATCAATGATACACAAACAACTTACGACATATTTTAAAGTAAAATACGGATCATTTTGGATATTATAAATCACATGGGGTCGGTATTAGGGTAATTTAGGGGGTCGGTAATAGGAAAATCATATGGGTTGCTGTAATTAAGATATTATATTTGGTTAATAGTTATTCAAATTAAATTATTTTTATAATAGTTATAAACATTTTATTGATCTACAATATTATGCGCAGTATTAAGTTTTCTTTTAAATAATAAAGTATTTACAAGGATTTAAAAAAAGTTATTATTCAAATATTTAAAAAGTAAAAACAGAATATTACATTTTATCAAATGACAATTGTAGGATTACATATTTTTTAAAACAAAATACTTATTCATATTTATCATTACATTACTAACAGTTCGTGTATATATTATTTTTGATATATATATATTATAGTTACGGAGATACTAGGGGGGGGTCGGTATTAGGAGGGGGTCAGTAATCGGGGACTTTCCCCTAGGTATAATTTGTTCTGAAATTGTATATTTAACGAGATATTCGTATCGGTCAAAGCCCCCTCATAAGGTTATACCTCGTAAAACACGATTACGTATGTAACGTACAAATATACTATAAGCAAAGATCTTGCGAAGCATTCATTCGGAAAATATTTGCTATAAGTATACTATATATATATATATATATATATACACTTTATGCCCCTTATATTTTAATATTAGTTATACATATTTAGATGAACTAATAATCGTCGAGTAATAATTGATAGTTAAATAATGTAATATTTAATTATTATTTACATATTATAAAATAAATTTACTTTCATTGAAAATACTCTCCACGGTTGAGCATGTCCCAAAACGACTTGCAATAAATACGTTCATAGAATATTTCAGTATATTTAATTATATTAATATATGTCTTATATATAGAAGGGCCATGTCCTAATATACATATTAAGAAAAATGTTACATACGGTAATAAATATATGGCTATATAATTAAATTTTAGTGTATATGATAACATATATCACACAAATTTGTTTTTATTTTAAATTAATTTTACATTTATATCTTATATGATATATTATATGATATATTAATATCATATAATTATAAGAATATATATATATATATATAAATATAAATAAAAATATAAATAAAATAAAATAAATAAAAATGTTTATATATATATGTATATATATATAGAAATTTATGGTTGCTGGATATAGAAATAATAATATTTACTCCTGAATTTATTCCGGATACAAATATTCCACACAATTATTGTTTCTCAGATTTTCACATGGTTTCAGATTCAGAAGTATACGATTTGATTATGTTATCCTCGTCGACTATAGTCGACTCCTAATGATATTTTACCACTTAGTCTTATTACAAATCTGTCTAATATCGTAATGTGATATTATTTTTCTATTGTTTACTCAATTCATCACTTCGCAATGTAGATCTTCTAATTTGTATTTATTTAATATAAGAACAATTATAAAGTACTCGAGAACTGAATAAACTATTGTTTAATATATTACGTTGGTTCAATCTCTTGTTTTATCAAGATTACAATATTGCAATAGTTTACTCGTTAATTCTAAACTTAAATTATATTATGTATTAAATATATTTAATAACCCTATAGGGTTAATAACTCACCTATAAGATTAATTTGTAATATTATTAAGAGGTGTATACACCTTTATAATCAAATAAGTATTACAAAAATAGTTTAATTAAATTGGTTTCTTCCTGACAATATGTGTAAGCATACTAAGAATGACTCGTAAGACTATAGTTACGAGAAAGCCTAAATATATAAATAAACTTATAAATGAAGAATTAATAGGGAACACTCATCTGTAATATTATCTTCACAAGAAAGTACGCCGCATTAGTAGTTATCATGAATTCAAGAAACAAGTTACGATATTTTTGTTGATAATTTAATTAAAATATATACTTATTTATATATGTTTGTTATATATACTCAACACTTGTGAGATATTAAAATATAACTAGCATTTATACATAAATTAGTATAACCCTAAATTACCTTATAAGGCTATATATATACAGCTTATATTTATATATATATATATATATATATATATATATATATATATATAGATAGATTTCAATTCCGAATGTAATTTAAATTACAATTGTATCATTTAAATGATCAATATATTGTGTTAACTTTTGCTTCCATATCACATTATGTATATTCTATATCGATAATAGACAATCAGACTAGTATTCCAGTGCACTGTACTTCATTGTGCGACATGAAATGCGCGTATACGACATCGAATTTCTTAAATAATTCTTTATTAGTTCCAGCTTTGAAAAACTAATTTTTAATTAAAAATGTTATACATGTATAACATCGATGCATCAATGATAAATATATAATAATAACGGTCATATTATAATACCTATATATATATATATATATATATATATATATAGTATACTATATGTAATCATATATTATATATTATAGTAGAGTACTTGACAATAAACATCAATCACACGTAATATTGGTATTCTTACCGAATAGGATAATTATTTTAACATTATTATGTATGTATATATATACATATATTGGATATATATATATACATATATTGGATATATATATATATATATATATATATATATATATATATTATCGAATGTATATTTCTTTAGTGCTAGGTGATAGATCACGTGGTATTTAATTATAGTAAATTAATTCCGCGTAGTCAGTAAATACTGCCGTGTTACTACTGATGCTGCGTACACACATACGCTCGCACACACGCACACGTGGGCGTCGCGGTTATTGCCACTAATTAGTAGCGTGCTTAAACGCCAGGGGCTCTTAATGATCATCGTAATATCGTTTGTTTATTAATCTAATCGAATACGCCCACACCCTCGTGTGTGCGCACACTCGAGTCGCACACACACGTGTTTATTTAATTACACACCACCGCACCGCCGCGATATTAGATCGCGTGATTTGTGCCCAGAGCGGAGCACCTGTTTGTTTGTTTACTGCCGGCGACCAATGATCTTCACCGCCGCTTTTGATTGGACGATACTACCTCATCACGTGTCCTCGCCCCGCTCTCTAACGGAATCATCGCGGATTAGGTCATCGCCGAGTGATTTATTTATCTCAATCGGATTCCGTTCGCTAGTCGATATGCAATCGATACTTCCGGTTATGGCGGCGAGACCTTCTTCGTTCAGCATCCGGGATATCCTTAAACCGGACTTCGGTGTCTCGGCTAAGAACTACTTCCGGTTACCGTTAGTCGACCTCAGCGTGGCGGCTCACAAACTACTTCCGGCCCCGACACCTATCGATAGAAAGTTTCCGGCGTGGATTTACTGTACACGGTATTCCGATAGACCTTCTTCCGGTATGTATATTTACATAGAATATATTCTAACCTATAGGTATATATATATATATATATATATATATATAGGTTGTATCTTAAACCTATAGGGTATATATATCCTATAGGATATATTTAACACCGAATAGTGATTAATAACAATTATTAATAATCACTCACATATTATAATACATTTTTAAATGATAAGTTGTATAAGTATGTATAAATAATAAATAATTATTAATGCGAATGTTATTGTTCAATGTGAGGGAAGTCACCCTTAATTACCGACCCCTAAATCATTATTTGTATTACATTATTCAATATTCAATATATTTATTAGTGATTTTGAAATTATGGTAATATTATTACAATAAATAATTTGGCTATTTTAAATTGTTGATATAATTATATTGACAAGAATTAAAAAGGGGGTCGGTAATTGGATACATGTGCTTACAGGCGGTATTATAATACCGACCCCTTCTCCTATTACCGACCCTTAATATAATCGTGGTAGAAATAATTTTAGGATCATAATATCTAATCAAAATAGCAGACATAAATAGTTTAATAAATTACAAAATGTACGCAATTTATTTATTATTGAATTTAAGTTTAAGTATTCATATTAAATATATATAAACTTTACATTTATTATACTAAAATATTGTATTTATTTGTTAATATTTATTTATTAATCAATATGTATATAATTGACTGGAATCGTGAATACTTATTCTATATATGAAACACAAACAACTTTAAATTAAAACATGGAATTATTTTGATATTATAAATCACATGGGGTCGGTATTAGGGTAATTTAAGGGGTCGGCTATAGGAAAATAACATGGGTTACTATAATTTAGATATCTTGGTTAATATTCATTAAATTAAATTATTTTTGAAAATGTGGTTAATATACAATATTGTGCATTTTATATTGTACATAGAATTTAATTTTTTTCTAATTATTAAAGTATTTACAATTATTTAACAACAATTATTATTCAAATATTTAAAAAGTAAAATCATAATATTACATTTTATCAATTATCAATCATAGGATTGAATATTTTGAAAAAATAAAATACCTTATTGATATTAATATATTAATAAATTTACCATTATATTACTAACAATTCATGTATATATAATTTTTTATATTTCTTATATTTACCGAGATACGACAGAGGGTCGGTAATTTAATAATTCCTCTATGTATATATATATATATATATATATACTTCATCTAAGTTCCTGGATGGGATGAAAGGACTTCACCAAAATAAAATATCAATAACAATAACAATATAAAATATATGGCATACCATATATAAATATTAATATGAGATTAATATATGATTATTTAAAATATAAAATAATTAATAAATTCAAATTATTTTATACAGTGAATATTGAATACTTCCAATGTTCACTAATATATTAGTTCCAAATAATTATTTAAGGATTCGCAAAATATTTGTTATTATTCGTGTAAAATCTATATATATATATATATATATATATATATATAGGTTACAAATTACAATATATACATCGCACACCACACTGTACAGTATACACTCACCCTGCCTATAGGTCCTAGATCGAGAAGGAAGCACCAGTACAGTTCGACGAGACATGCGTGTCAGGAGGTTATGACGTCACAGCACGATTATCAAGACGACGCGAAAAGACCGAGAACTGCATTCACGCACGCTCAACTTGAACGGCTTAAAATAGAATTCGAAACCGATCGGTTAGTTAATTATATATAATTATATATATAACTATAGTTAGATCATGCATAATAATTCGAATAGTTAATCTTAAGATTATTCTTATCTTTGATTATAATTATGATAATGATTTTCGATATTTATTGATATGTATGTTAATATTTTATATTAAAATTTAGATATTTAACTGAAGAAAGACGAAAAAGATTAGCCAAAGAATTGGAATTAAATGATTCTCAAATTAAAATCTGGTTTCAGGTTAAATATTATATCATATTATATTATTCATATATCCTATACAAAATATCTTAATATGTTTATTAATGCATACTTTTATTTCAACTTTATTTAGAAAATATATATATAACATAAACAATTCTTATAATAGTATGTTATATACGTATGTTATATATGTTTGTTAATACATGTATGTTATATGTGTATATAGTGTATATTCACGTTTTAATTTATTTAAGTTAAAATGTAGGATTAATAACAATTATTGATTATATTTAATTAAAAAACTAAGATACGGAAATAATATTAGAAAAATTATCACTTATTAAAAATAGTAGTTTTTCCTATATTTTACAGGAAATAAACTCGGACCTTATTACAGTATACTGTATACATTTTAAGTATTTATAGGGATATGTGTATACTCTATAGAGTATATATACATACATTATCGATAATATAATGTTTCTGAAACTAATAAATCATTAACTCATAAACTCATTTACTCATTAACCCCTCTAACTCAGACTTGTTACACATGATAGTTTGGTTGTATACAAATATATATAAGACTAATTCATTAACTCAGACACATTTTATCGGTCTCGGGACATTCAAGTATAATTAAGCGATAGGTGAATATATATAGAAAACTATATTATTATATACGATAGTTTTATGTATACATATATATTGAAATATTTATTGAGGGCATGCAAAATAATCTGCTGAATAATCATAATTTTAATATTTTATAAAATCAATTCACATACTTGTTTCATCATAATATATTATTAATTGGATACTTTTTAATTGTATATACGGCAGTATTCTGCTAATACCGATATTTTACCTCGTATATATATATAGTTAACTCCTGCTTAACTCCCATGGGCGAGTATCCAAACTCCAAATAATCAACACATGTACCTGCAAGTAGGGGCGTAGGAAGGTATATTCCATACGGGGTCTACTAATTTAAAATTATTATAATAATTGTTATTATCTGTAGATATTACATAATTAAATTAGTTTATATCATATGTATATATATATATATATATATATATATATCATATGCATATATGATTTTATTAGGTAATATTAATAAATAGTAGATGTAATGAGATAAAATATATGATAACATATTCTCTTTTCATTATGTTTTCTTTACAAATGATTACATCAATTTAACAATGTTAATTTATAAATAGTGTCACCGCGAATAATAAATATCATTAAACTAGTCTAACTTTTTATAGCTACAAGAACAATATTATTATTTGTTATTATATTTGTATTATATAAAATCATTACATATTTAATACTATTGTATTATCAGCTTCCATTGAAATACGGTGCATTTTAATTTTGCCATGACAATTAAATCATTCAAATGCCTTCTTCCAATTTGAATAACCAGTAATTATAAATTCTGTGATATTATCACTTTTAGTTATTTTATAATGTTTAATATAATAATAGCAAAACACTTCTTCTTTCTCACAATACAAATAAACCCATTGCAATTTGTTGTACAAGTGTTTATGGAATAATAAAGTTTTATCTTTGATATTACGACTATAAACATATTTGTAATACATCTAATAAATTACTGGGATGGATTATCAGAGTTTTGTATACCATTATATTAAGTATTTATAATATTATGTCTAAAAAGCAAATATTATAATATATATTTTACTAATAATCGTCATCTACTAATATTAAATTGCCTCTAAATTATTAAGAAATTTTTCAATATTTTTAAAATTGGTGCAAAAATAGATAGATAGATAGATAAATAGTTTATTGAATAGATTCAAAACGATGGGTAACAATAAATAATAATGACAGAAATATATAAATAATAGTAAACAAATATAAATAATTTGTGATTTACACACGAAAATAAATAAAATAATAAAAATAATAAGGGGTCCAAATATATCTGGACCCCTAAATGGGTTATACATACCTCAACGGCCCACTGTTCATGGGATATATAATCACGATTACATAGGTACACGATCATACTAGCATTGGTAATAGTCTGAGTTATCGGGGTTTATGAGTTATCGGTAGTTATATCACACATCACACTATAACTATACCCATCCACACATAGAATAAAAGAGCGAAACTAAAGAAGAGTCACATGGGTCCTAACCCCCTAGCGGAACAATTGATGGCCGACGGATTATATAATCACAGAGATAACGTTCACATTTCTACACCTTAGATCATCACTAGCACTTTATGCGTTACTCGTACATTATACGTGTATATATATACTTGTTATTATTTATTTCTTATATATAATATAATGTTCTAATGTGACAGTATAATGATAACATTCATATATTTGTATTTTGTTTATATGAATATCGTGTATTATAAAGGAGACTCCTTATATGGGCATCCTTATTATCTCTATCTCATTGCACTGCTAGCACGCACACCACATGCACACACACACATCTTCATACGCACATTGTACATAGCACACTCACATATAGTGTAATACTCTCAATCTTTCAAATATCAAAATATTAAATTAATATTATTAAACATTCCTTTGTTGAATGCGCACAATAAACTCTATTGCGAATGTATATTCTATAATGATACGTAGAACATATTATTAGTTTTATCTTTATTTATTAGTTAAATATATTTTAAATACTAATATATATATTATATATATATATTAATATACAAATATAATGTTATCGATTTTGTATAATATATATATATATATACATATATAATAATATATATATGTACTATATAATTTAATAATTATTATAAATATGTTTATGAAATATTGTTAATCGTATAGCACCCACATGTATAGAAGTGTTCATTATACGTGCAATATATATCGTACAACGTATTTTACATTGTAAAGTGTAAATTTGACTCTGTAAAGTTCACACATTATATACTTTATATTGTATATTATAATTTTAAAATGTATATTATAAAGTGTATATTGTATATATAAATTGTACATTACATTAATCATATAACGTGTATTATGTAATATTATTTAATATCACATACACGCGCACACTTTATTATGACATCTCAATATTAACATGAAGAGATCTCGAATACATCTCGCAATTCGCATAGTTTACATATCTGTTTACGTTACATCATACATGTATTACGTAATCAAATGTTACGTCATCACGTGTATATTATTATGTAATCATTCGTTATCGATGTATTATCTGAAAAAATAAAATCATATTTAAATATTTATCGAGACATCCTTAATTATTTACAATTGTTATTCATATATTAAATATCTAATATTCAAAATATAGAATGTAAACATTTACATATATGTATACTTTGCATATATGCACAATATATTGTACTTTGATTTCTACTTCATTTATATTGAATACATGGAATATAACATATATTAGATATGTAAATTGTTTATAAATTTATATATATATTAAATATATTAAAATATATTAATATAATTGTGGCTATTTAATAGATACATGGCTAATATATTTCAAATAAATATATATAAATAATTATATATAATGATCACATGTATTTAATATAACAAAATTTTAACATATTAATAATTATATGTATACAGAATTATGCTTAAAAACATGTAAATTATCAATTTATACGGTAAATGTATACAATAAACTATAAATAATCGGAAGTAGACAATATATCTAATACATTGTTTGATAAATGAGCGAATCGAAATATTGTTCCCAACTTTATAAAATTAATTAAATATTTATTTAATGTTTTAACATGTAAATACCCGCTTTTAACTAGTAATTAGGTATTATATATATATAATAAATATAAGTATATATACGTATACGTAAATATATATTTATAGAAAATATTACTAATAATAGAAAAACATAAATGACAAATTAATAATAAATTAATAGTAATAGTAATTATTATTATATATATATATAATTTTAATATAAAACTATGTAAATAAATATATACGATCACCGGAAAGTATACCTATATATATATTTAACACATGTGTTATATATAACATTATATATAATGTACAAACTATATATACTATATATAGTGTGTACACATCTTAAGATTCAATCTTCATTATTAAACGGCTCACTCACCCTCCCCTGTAGCTCTATTGAGGTAGGGTGGCTATAGATTATTCCCCTACAGCGCTAAGAGTTACGTAAGTACTTCCAACGACAATAGATAATAGAGATCGTCGCCATTAGCAACATCCGCACTGTTTTATCGCTAACTTCGTACAAATCTAATATCGTCCACTTACGATATCGCTCTCGTCCCACGTCGTGTGCGCGCATTAACGCACCGATACATCCGCTCATCGCACACACACACACTCGCCCACATTCACACACACCGCCTCGCGCGATTAAACAGGCCCGCATAGATAGCCGCTATTACGCAACGGATCATCGCAAGGTAAACGCATCAAAGGTAAACAAGTGGAGAACAATAGAACACCGCCGCCCGACAACCGCCACGCGCGCGCGCCCGCACAGGTGGGCGGCGTTAGTTCTCCTCGCGGCTAAATTGATTGTTCGAGGGGCGGCGCTAGTGGTAGTCATTACGGCGAAGTAGGCGTTGATCTTTTGACGAGGCGACCACCTCCACTTCCTTAATTATTCTTTTACGGCCTCGCGAATAAGTGAATCTATTAGGGTATTATTGTTATTCCGGTCAAGATCAATTGACCACTAGCGTGTGTTCCTATCTTAATATCACCTCGTCTGTTTTATCACTAATATTATATATATATATATATATATATATATATAGATATATGGGTGTGTATTTATACGTAATTCGTATACAAATATTTATATATAGTATATATATATACTCAATAGATAATTATATATAATTAATATTAATTATATATAATATATTAAATATTTTTATCAATATAATACTTATAAATGAAATATGAAACAGGCTCTTAACGTCATTATTAACACCTTAAGGTGTTCAATTGAGTAATGTTCATAATGTAAATTATTCATAGCACATATATGTGCATATATGCTATATAGCATATATACAATATATATTGTTGTTAACTTAATTTTTTTTCGTAAAATGAATGTTTAATATTATAAATGCTAAGTTATAATTACAATTTACGAAAAAGTTGTATTGGATTTATTTTTCGCCAATACAGTGACTATATTAACGAAATTATTTATATTTATATATATATATATATAGGAAATTCAAAATTATATATTTTACATACATATTTCCGGCATTACTTCGGCGAAACTTTTATTAAAACAGAAATCATTTCCATATGGAATTGCTGTTAAGTTGTAATGGGATACCTAATTAGTTGATATATAAAATGTATATACATACATACTATGTGGCTCAGTTATCTAGGCGTCAGATACACGAGCAGCACACTATAGGACACGGGTTCAATGGACCATTAAAATAGGTCTTCAATAATATTTAGAAGTGATATTATATAATTGTGTATAAATAAATGATCATCTCTCGTTAAAACCATGGATTCATTAACATGAGAGCGGATTTGAAGGGACATTAGAGCCATATGGTTATAAGAAAATTTCATCTAGGAATTCCTAGATGGGTGAAAGTATTCCACAAAATTAAAAAATAACAATATGTATAAAATATTGATCAAATCAATATGAAATATGATATTTATTTGTAGATTGACAAAGTAAACATATTAAATTCATATATTATCATGATTCAAAACAATTTATAATTATATTTATCCGAATTTTGTAATATAATTATACATAAATTTTATAATATTGGAATATTAATATTTAAATAATTATTTAAAATCTAAAAATGTATAAACCAATTAAAAAATCAATTTGTTTTATAAGTAGAAAATCAACATATTACATGTAATTGCGCAATTGGCAAAAAATATTAAATATTGGTATAATAAATGTAATAATATATTATATATTATATATACAATTTTAATTTGATATAATATATCTTGAGTTTGCAATATCTTTAATTAATGCGGTTATTCATAACAACTATATTTTGTATACTAGTTTTTATATAGTAACTAAAATTACACGGTATATATATAATAAAATAATAAAATGATTTATAATTTTGTATTTGAGAAATTAAAATCTCAAATATTCATACATGTTCTCGAGAACTTCATATATTTTACTAATAGTATTAACAATTTAAATAAGAAAATAAAATACTTTTTTAATGATTGATAACGCTTTATTTAAGGAGGTTCGCGGCCTTTTGAGTATACAATGTATTAAGATAGGAGATATTTTTTTTTATGTATTTTAACCAATTTGAAAATTTTTTCAGCACCTAGGGTTTTGATCCGATTTCAATTATGTAAATTGCATATTGTTAACCAATATAATGTTAATAAAACTTGCTTATTTAAAAAAAAATGGTTCACTGAAAACCCAAAATATTTTAAGACAAAATATGATGCTAAATTACATTTTTTTTTTAATTTTTATAATTTTGTATATGTTATACTATGTCTATTACATTTCTTTTAAGCAAGTTTTATTATACATATAATAATGAAGATACTGTGAAAAATTCATCAAGTTTGGATAATTATTGAGAGGGCTGAAAAATTTCTAAGATTCAAAATTAATTAAATTCAATATTCTGAGTAAATCGAGTTTAAAGTTTGACTAGATTTATTTTTAATTTTATAGTAATATTTGTTTATTATTTCTAACATGACAACATTTATAGCATTATACTATTATAGAATACCACACTAATATATCCATAGAGTTATTATTATAATATTTATATTATATTACCAATAATTACACATAATAAACTAATATTTATGACATTTAAAAAAAAAAAATGTACAATAAAATTTAGTTTTTTTTAGTATATTTATTTATTTCTAATATTATAATATAACAGAATACCATACTAATATACTCATAAGTTATTCTAATAATATTTATATTAAATTATATTACCAATTACACATAATAAAATATATTTTTTAATTTATTTTACAAGAAAATATTTTTTTATCATATTTATTTATGTACAATATATAAACTAAGTAATATATTTCTAGTATTATAATATAACAGAATACCACAATAATATACTCATAAGTTATTCTAATAATATTTATATTAAATTATATTACCAATTACACATAATAAACTATATTTATGACATTTATTTTACAAGAAAATAAGTTTTTTTATCATATTTATTTATGTACAATATATAAACAGTATATAATAGTTTCTTTTTTCTTGAATTTTTGAGTCTTGAATTGTCTCTAAATTGAGTATATGTTCTTTCCACAGCTGAAGTACCTAAAGATAGAATCATTATGATTTAAATATTATGTATGATATTTTCTAATATATAATATATGATGTGATTACAATAAAATATGATAATTACTTGTATATTTATTTGACATGTAGAAAATGAAAATAAATTTATAAAATAAACAATATATAGTATTGAATTTGATAAATAATCATAATATTGTGATGATTTATATATTATGTATACTTTTATATATTATGTATAATTTTATATATAATGTATGTTATTTTTCTAATATATAATATATGATGTGATTACAATAAAATAAGATAATTAGATAATTACTTGTATATTTATTTGACATGTAGAAAATGAAAATAAATTTATAAAATAAACAATATTTACTCGTTTTGAATTCTATAATACATAATCATTATATCGTTATGATTTATATGATTTATATATTATGTATGTTAATTTTTTAATATATTTTATATGATGTGATTACAATAAAATAAGATAATTACTAGTATATTTAGTTGACATGTAGAAAATGAAAATAAATTTATAAAATAAACAATATTACTCGTTTTTAATTCTATAATACATAATCATTATATCGTTATGATTTATATGATTTATATATTATGTATGTTACGTTTCTAATATATATTATATGTTGTGATTACAATACAATAATATAATTAGATAATTACTAGTATATTTATTTGACATGTAGAAAATGAAAATAAAATTTATAAAATAAACAATATTTACTAGTTTTTAATTCTATAATACATATTTTCATTATATCGTGATGATTTATATGATTTATATATTATGTATTACTAACATGGTCTTGTAATATATCATCATATGAAGTTTTAGTACGGTTAAGTTGTCCGGTGATCGATTTTCTACTACGTCTTGGCATTTTGAAATAAAATAATTAATGACGCAATCTCAATTACTTTGTTTATAATTCGAATTTTACAGCCAATGTAATGCGTTCATTTGATATCAATACGTTAATTATAGATGTCGCTAGTTGACATGATATTAAATAATAGATCGTATATAGCACTGCATTTAAATTTTTTTTAAAGTATACACTTATAGATATAATATTATAAGTTTAAAATATGAGTATTTTGCTATTATTTAGGCCATTTTTTACACATTTTTTTTTTTACAAAATAGGTCTTGTACTAAACCATCAAAGTGTATCATTTATAAGTCTTTATTTGCTCTACAAGTTTCAGAGAATATTAAATATATATTAAATAATACTTTTCTCAAATAAAAAAAAAAAAAAAAAAAATATTTAAAAATCATTTCAAAAGGCCGCCTTAAGCAAATACATAGTCGAAATATATAATCGAAAGTATAAAGTATAAACATTTACAATGATAACATACGTTATATATTCTATATAGAATAAAAACAAAGAATAATAATAAAATTAATTAAGATATTTTTTTAATTACAATATCGTCCATTAAATTTTAATTTTAAATATTTATTTTAAAAGTAATTTTTATAGACATTTAATACATTATTATAAACTAAATTACATTACTTAGTATATAAACAAGTTATACGTATAATATATTGTTTAATTACCCTATTCTATAATAATAATTGGTCCTTTTGATGAAATTTGTTTTTAAATTTAAACTAATAATTACAATTTTTTTTAATTTAAAAAATTTTTTAAAAGAAATATTTAAAATTCCAAAGATAATAAACTCAATCGAGATGTATACTAACCCGGTCCGGCTCGAAAAAATCGACTCGTTTTATATAACTAATATATACGCCATATATGTAGTACAAATACGCTATATATACGTTATATATACACTATAGCGTACAAATAATCGAAAAATATAAATATAATTATATATGTATTAATACAATGTTTTGTTAAAGAGCATCGACATATTCTATTTCTACTTTAAATATAATGAATCCTTCTTAACTTTATAACCTATATAGTAATACATTATTAATAATATAGTTTAATTTTAAATTATCATTTTAAATATATTACAAACATAATATATTATAAATAAAATAAAGCAATTGGTTTTAATACTATATATATACAAATGTACTATAGTACGAAACAAATAAATAATATAATACTATTACTTTTATAATCTGTAATTATAGTACATTATTAATGCATATTGTAATAGTATAATATATTTGAACCATATATATTTGAAACCTATACATATATGTATACACAAAAATAATACAAATTGAAAATAAAATAAACCAATGATAAATCGAAACAAACAATATAATACATATCACTTTAACATCTAAAATAATAGTAAATTATCAATTTTATATTTTATATTTATAGATATTTAGATAATATTTATAATAGATTCATAATTAATTCATTAATTAATAATAAATATTGCTAATAAATTAACAACAATTATTAGTTATAATTAACTATAGTTAATAATTAATAATTATTAATACATTTATAAGTAATAATCATTTAATAATTATTAAAAAATTTAATAAATAATAATAATTAAATAATTAATAATTATGTATTACAATTAATAAATTATATTAATTGGGTCATGTGCTTATACTCGTATATTTAATGATAAATATACATTTAAATTTTAAGATATATTATATATAATTAATAATATATTATCATTATTAAAGATTGCAAAGTTAGAATTCAATTGAATGTAATATTGGGACCGATATTTCACAATATTTAGATTCTAAAATGTATTTTTACAATATATTTTATTTCTATTTTCGATTATTTGTCGCTTATTTGTTAACTTAAAGCGCCACTATATATAGTATACTATACACTATATATAGTGTACTTAGTTTTACTTATAAGTATACTTAGTTTTACGTTAACTGTAACCTTTGTTACATTTTCTATTGCTTTATGTTGTATTATTATTTAATTATTTCAATAACGCATGCGTAACGTACCGATAACATATATGTATACGTCATGTTTGCATATATATATATACTTTATATTTTCGTATATATATTTTCTTAAATACAAAATATATCAATTATATTGCAATATAGATTATATTATAAAATTGATATATTTTTTATTTTTTATTACATGTAATATTAATAAATATAAGGTTAAATATTAAAATTATAATTAATTAAAAATAATAATAATTAGGATATTTATATATATATATATATAAATAAATATTGTGAAAATAAATATACATTTATTAATAATGTTATTTCTCATACAAACATCCACTCTAGTTACTTTTAATATCATCGAATATATATCTATATATTCTACGATATTACATTTAATTTAAATATGTTATAATAATCAATTGCTAGCACTGAGAGGTCAATACATTATGTTAACAATAGAGTATAACAATAGAGTATAACAATGACTTATATATATATAACAATGGTGCGAGCAAATCAATATCACCTCTCTATCTAATCGTAGCGTTCTCACATTTTAATCTGCGGATGAATCACACACACACGCACGAGCTCGCGTAGATATCATTAAAAATAGATTAATAGCATAAGGTAAACTGATAAACACTAATTTAATTCGGACGCACGGCGAATGCTGCCCTATTGATGTCCTAGGCCAGGACATGTGCGGCAGCGACAATAACATCCGTTTTACCAGGGAAACACTTAGCCAGCTCCACCACCACTACTGCCAGTACCACTACCACTATTACCAGTACCAATACCACCACCAGTACCACTACCACTACTACTAGTATCACTACCGCTACTACCAGTACCACTACCACAACCGCGCCAGATTATTATCAATTAACACTCGTGACGATAATAGACGTATCGTATCGTATGCTTATAATGAGATATACGAGTGTATATTATACTACAGGCAAGCCTAACACAGGCAGGCAGGCATAGTTATCTATATGGTCACGTGACTTATCTCAAGCGGTCACGTGTTATTTATCGTTTAATGCGTATCGATTTCTCGGAATTTTTAAATCGTTTACCCATACACTAACGTTTGATTCTACGCGATAATTATATATATATATATATATATATATATATATATATATATATTTAAACACGTAGACAACAAAAATCGATATGTTATTATAGATATCTAATGTACATCCTACATGTTAAGCACTCAGCGACTATCAACCACCGTTATTGAGACTGCAGTCACGGTGCTGACAGCATTTAAACGAATCCGATTTAATTGCGCTGTATTGAATTATTTGATATATTATCACTACATACTTTAGTATATATGCATGATCTATTTATTATGTTTAATTAATATCTAATCGTATTATACCATATATATATATATATATACTTACTTACATACAAGTGTCTCGTGATGATGTAGTAGTAGGGGGAGCACACGATAATGACGAACACAACTTCGTACATTCTTCACGATCAGCAGTCTTATTTAAAATCCTATAGGAGTTCGTGCTAAGGGAGATTACACCAGTTCAATATGTCATCCATCCAATTTCTCTTTGACGGCCTTTATTTCTACTACCTTCAATTGTACATTTCAATATCATATTATCTAGCGATTCATGTCTAGAGATATGCCCAAACAAATTCATTTGTGTACGTACTATAGTACGTATACCGTATCTAAGAGATGCCCTAGTTATCTAAGGGTGTGTTTTTGGTCAACCACAGGTGGTGCGCAGTTAGTATAAACAAATATCGAGTGTTTTTCGTCAACCACTAGTGCAACAGCGTAAACCATCTGTGGTTCTTTCAATATAATTGTTAATCACTCGGTGAATGTATTTTTCATGGTATATTATTATTATCATTGGTAAATAAAAGTATTTATCAATATAAATTTGTAATTTAATTTGAAATTTATTTATTAATATTTATCCAGCACAATTAAAGCATATTTGATTAATTTTATGTAAAATACTGACAAGGATATGGATGTAAGGTAGATATATTAAATACGAAATACTATTGTATCTATCATACGTGCTTGTGTGATAGATGTAAAAGTATAATATATATTATATTATAATTATAATAATTATTAATATTAGATAAATTAAATAATGAATAACCTATAGGTTTTTATATATATATTATATTATAATTATTATATAAATTAAATATGTAGGTAGATATATTAAATACGAAATACTATTGTATCTATCATACGTGCTTGTGTGATAGATGTAAAGTATAATATATATTATATTATAATTATTAGATAAATTAAATAATTAATAACTTAATGATAGGTATACAATTATAATATATAGTATATATTATACTATATTATAATAGATAATATATTATAATTATTATACATAAATTAACTAATTAATAACTTAATGATAGGTATAACATTATAATATATAGTATATATTATACTATATTATAATAGATAATATATTATAATTATTATACATAAATTAACTAATTAATAACTTAATGATAGGAATAACATTATAATATATAGTATATATTATACTATATTATAATAGATAATATATTATAATTATTATACATAAATTAACTAATTAATAACTTAAAATGTTAATTATTAGTAACTTATCTTATTAATAATAATTAATTATTAGTAAATTAGAATTAAATTACAGATACATTATACATTTAATATATTTATTTTATATCAGATTGTTATACATGTTTGAAGAAAATGATGAAGAAATTATGAATTTGATAATGATACAAAATATAAACCAACAACGCCAACTTCATGGAGTTGTCCACAATTCTACAGTACGCTTTTGGACGGAATATATAGAACCTCTTACAAATAGAGATTTCAAACGACACTTTCGTCTCGGTCGAGACACATTTCTTATGTTATGCAGAAATGTGGGTCCACACATATAATCTGAAAGCATACGCACATCTAATCAACTCACCATTGAGTGTAAAGTTTCTGTTACTTTGTGGAGGTATTTATTAAGAGACTTTATTATAATAATTCTCATATTTTACCCATATATTATTATAGATTGGCAAAAAATCTTGAATACCGTTCGATAGCCATGATATTTCGGATGAGCAGATCAGCCGCTGATATATGCACTAATCGAGTATATATATATAGTATAGTATTATGATAATATATTTCAATCAATCAATTAATTTAGGTGATACGAGTTATTTGTCATGTTCTTAAAGATTCTATCAGAATGGACAGTACGCCTAGTGGAATTCACCAATTAAGATTGGGGTTTGAGGCTAGGGGTGAAGCTATGGGATTCCCTCAATGTGCTGGAGCTATTGATGTCACGCATATTCCCATTAAAGCTCCAAAAGATTCAAGATCTGATTATTTTAATAGAAAACACTTCTATTCGATAAATGTGCAGGCTGTCGCAGATGCGAAAAGAAGGTAATATATTACTATATTGAGAATAATAATATAACTAATATAATGATATAAATAATTTAGATTTCTAGATGTATATGTTGCAATGCCTGGAAAAGCGCATGATGCACGCGTATTTTCAAGATCACCATTTAAAAATATGTTTACACATATATTTGCACAATTCCAAACCGTTGGTATTATATAATTTATAGTATATTATTATTATTTTATTTTAACATCCATTCAATATAATATATATTAACACTAGTGTATGCTCTCTATATATAGACAAATTATGACTATGTATAAAGAAAATAACAAGGAAAGTAATAACTATAATGAAAATAAGTTGATTTATTAATGCAATAATATATAACAAATTAATATATAAACCTAATAATAATTTAATAGGAAGAAGAAAAAACTGTAATATTGGGAGATGCTGCGTACCCCACGATGCCATGGATTGTAAAACCTTATCCTGGAATTAATCTAACACCCGCACAACTACATTTTAATTTCGTACATGCTAGCGCACGTATGGCAATAGAACAGTCCTTCGGCCTACTGAAGTGTCGATTCAGAATTCTAGGCAAGCGACAAGACACAGATATTAACAATGTACATTTTGTAATATATGCATGTTTTATTTTACACAATATTTGTATTGATGGTAGCGACCATAATGAGCTAGATTGGGATAGCAATAATGAAATTAACATGATGGATGAGATAAGTGATGACTATAATATAAACCGAGAACATATTAGGGAATATGTAATTAATCCAATAAATATAATTTAACAATCTTTTTAATATAAATAATATAAAAGTAAAAAAAATAATTAACAATCTTTTTAATATAAATAATATAAAAGTACAAACAATAATTAACAATCTTTTTAATATAAATAATATAAAAGTAAAAAAAATAATTAACAATCTTTTTAATATAAATAATATAAAAGTACAAACAATAATTAACAATCTATTTAATATAAATAATATAAAAGTACAAAAAATAATTAACAATCTTTTTAATATAAATAATAAATGCGCGCATACCTAAACATAGCAATAACGTCACAATTGTGATGTATTTTATGATTCATTTCATAGGCGGAGCTTATTATGTGTGCGTTCAAAGCATAGAGCTAGAGAAAGTTCTCTCTGGATCTATGATACACTAGTGTGGCGCAGATGGCAAGTGCTGTGGTACGAATAAATAGCACAACCAGACGTGTTTTGTAACAGTTGGATTTTTACATGCAGTGAATACGAATTTCTCGTACACCTGTGGTTTTTCAACCTGTGGTTGTTCCATCTGTGGTTGACCAAAAACACACCCTAAGTTCCTTCTTATTTCGATGGATACGTATATATAAGTTTTCATTTAGTTATATGTGTTATGTAAGAGTCGACTATGGGCTTTAGATTTAAATGCATGAATCTTCTTTTTAGACTCTTCCTATAGAATATATATATATATATATATATATTTATAGAATATAAATATACCTTATAAGGTCCAGGTTTCATAGACATATAGTAAAATGGATAGTACTCAATATGTGTACTAGAGATTGTACCTGAGATTGAATTAAATTTCTCTAGATTTCCAAATCTTCTCCAATATCACCATTGCTGCAGTTGCTGTGGCTATTCTACTTAAATCTATTTATTGCTTATTCCATTTTCAATAAGTATCGCGTCAATATGTTTGAAGTTGTTTACATTCTCGAGCTACTCTCCATATAAAATGATATTTGGCCCACATTCATCACCCTTTATTAGATTTTGCTCTTCTCGTGACTGATTGCCACACACTATGATGTAACACTTTATCTAAAGAGTCTGTTAGCGCTTGTAATTCACAATCAGAGCCAGCTAGAGGATCAATGTACTCAGCGAATCATAGTTTGGAAATTGATATTATTCGTATTGATATTGTAGACTGGTGATTTTAAATGTTGTCTTATATTATTATCTCTTGAAATATATTTAAGATTACTGGAGATAATAGGCTAATTGCTCTTTATGTGTTTTCGTTGCTTTAACTTCATGTTATATAATAACAGATCATGATCACTATTAATATCTTCTTCTAGATATGTTATAGTTGTATCTCTATGTATGTTTGATTTAAACCACTGAGGAATTATAATGTAGTCAATTTGGATCAGCAGTCGTATTTATGAGTTCGTGCTAAGGAAGAGTAGACCAGTTCAATATGTCATCCATCCAGTTTCTCTTTGGCGGCCACTCTTTCTACTACCTTCAATTGTACATTTCAATATCATATTATCTAGCGATTCATGTATAGAGATATGCCCAAACAAATTCATTTTTCTACGTACTACCATATCTTAGAGAGGCCCATCTAAGTTCCTTCTTATTTCGTGGTGTATACACCCACACAACTAACGAACATCTACTTGGCACTCTCATAATGGTATTAATTATTCCCAAATTGACTATAGTATATTTGCAAACATTAGAATGTGCTTGGTGACAAATTAAAGAAGTCTATTATCGTTTTGGTTATATTTTTCTAGTGCAAATATGCCTACCACAGTACTCCAGTTATAAGTTGACACCTACAACTGCATTACAATCACCTTGAATAATAATTAAGTATTTATATGTACTTTATACATTCTTATCTCTATTTCCTCATACAATTCTTCAATTACTGTGTTTTCATAGTCACTTGTTGGATCATAACTTTGTATGATTGTTAAATTCATTGGATGGGATTCTAAGCGTAATGTGATGATTCTTCTAGATACTATTGTATAGTTTATAATAACTGATGTCAGCTTCTTCCTCGCAATAAAAGCCACCCCCTGATGATGGAATTGTTGCTGTCCACTGTAAACTATCGTATGAAGTTAACCATAGTTGTATACCATCTTGTTTCTGCTAAAACAATGATGACTCATTTATAGCTATTTATCTCCCTCGTTAGATCATGAATTTTCCCGACTCCTCTAAGTGTGCGGACGACGTCCACCGGACGTTAAGGGTGGTATATGTCTTAAAATGAAAATAAAAATCATTGCATTAAATAACATATGGTAATACAAGAAAACGTGTGTTTTTTTATGAAATAAATATTTAGACTGGCCGACGACGTTTTCGCGGCTTTTTATACAATATATTAAGATAGGAGATATTTTTTTATAAATTTTAAAAATATTTCAGAAACTATGGTTCTGATTCAATTTACATTTTGTAAATGTAATATTGTTAACCAATATAATGTCAATATAAGTTACTTAAATAAAAAAATGGTTCACTGAAAAGCAGAAATACTTTGACACAAAATATGATGACATTATTTTTTTTTGAAATTGTTTTAATTTTTATATATTTACTATTTGTAATATTTTGTAAGTCAAATGTATTATACATATAATAATAAAGTTAGTTAGGTTTATAAAATATAGTAATTAATTTTAATTATTATAATTATTCCTATTAATCTATTAATAGTATGGGATATATTGGGAAATAATACATACCTTTCCTATTTTTAAATGTGTATGAACTGTTCTGCAAGTTATATTAACCTACTCTTTTTTTTATATACATATATACTTCTCATGAGAAATTCATCTTCATTAAATATCAAATTTTGAATAACGTATACACTATATATCTGGCACTATCCTGAACGATTATCCCATATCTAGATATATAGTAGACTAAATTAAGGGAGATTCTGGAAAATTATGTGAAAAGAAGATCGGATAGATCTATAAAGTACAAATATTGATTAATAGTTAATCAACAATAATACAAATAAAACATATCTGATAGTAATATAACTTATCAATACAGAAATTTGAATGTGGTTAAAACATTTAACGAAGTAACGAATACTTGTACATTGTATACTTTAAACTGTTGGTTAATTATTACTGTGGTTGATTAACCAACAGTTTTAAAGTTGTTAGAAGTATATATATATATATATATATATATATATATATATATTATTACTTATAATACCAAAAACTATTATAACGTTTGTTCATCGATTTAAAAAACTAATTAAATATATTATATATTATATTCTATAACTAAATTTACAATGTCGATATGAAAATTCTTGAAATCATGTAACTCTTATATACGAATGTAGTGTGGTTTCATGGAAATATTTGAGATCGATTACATACTACTACTGTTGTAAGGGAAGGTGGCCTGCTTTCACCGAGGCTTGTCTATATTATGATTGAATATATACGAGTTGAAGTTATATTAAAACACAAGTGGTCTATATATTATATAATATGCCTATATATACCTACACTAGGTAGTATCGATAACTACTATTTTATAATAAAAATAACACGTATATAGGAACTTGGAATGTACGTACTCTACGAGAAGAAGGAAAAATAAAATAACTTACGTATGAACTGGATATATATCGATGGAATGTAATATGACTAGGTTAAGTACGTTGAAAATGAGTAAATGAAATTATAACAACTGAAGGTTACAAACTTTATTATATCGGAAATCACTTTAAACATATTAATGGTGTTGGATTTATAATACACAGTGAACTAACGCGTATGGTTATGTGCTTCAATCCAATTAATGAAAGAATAGCAATCATTAGACTACACGCAACCCCCGTTTAACATATCAATAATACAAGTATATGCACCAACAACAGATGAAGAAATTGAAATATTTTACAATGATCTACAAAATTCTATATCAAAAATTTCAAAGAAAGATATTCTGGTAATTCAAGGCGATTGGAATGCTAAAATTGGCAAAGATACACACAAAAATTGGAATCAATTCTGAAAAATTCTGCAATTCTGTAACAAATGAAAGAGGTGAACGAATTTTGAAATTCGCAAAAATAAATAATCTAATAATTGCAAATAAATGTGGTCTTAACAACAAAATCAAGAATACAAACTTTGCATAGTCCTGGAGGATTATATCATAATCAAATTGATTACATTTTAATAAGTAATCGTTTTTCTATTATTGTAAATATAAATAGGACTAGAAAATTCCCTGGAGCGGAGATAGGTAGTGATCACGATATGGCAATGATGACCTTTCGTATTCACTTGAAAAGCCCAATGAAAAACACATTTTTCGAAATAAATTTAATCTTGAAAAGCTCAAAAACCCAGAAACTGAAAAATTGTTTAAACAAAAAATTAATGAAAAACTATCAGAACAAAATGTAACTAACATACACGATATAGATGAGATAGTACAGCAACTAAATGTAATAATGATAGATGCAGCAACTAAAATTCTAGAAAAATATAGAGAGAAGAAACTGGATAACTAACGAATTGATGGATATGTGTGACTTAAGAAGAATAACAAAACATACACAATTTGAACTAGGAAATAAGTAGGATTCAAACAGATTAATACCTACAAACCGATTATAAGAAATGAGAAAAGCAAAATAAAACTGGATTAATCAAAAATGTACAGATATTGGTAACTGTCTAATTAGGAATAACACTAAGAAATCATATTAAATTGTTAATGACCTAACAAAACAGAAAGGCAAAATCGCTGTAGGCGAAAAAAAATGCTAAAAATATCCTAAATATAAATGGCAAAGATGGAAAATGTATCACGGACAAGTTAAATGTTATGAAACGATGGACATAATAGTGTTCTGAATTGTACACACATAATGCAGAAGGAGATATAACATTACTCAATGCAAATTAACCTTCCGACCAAGATAATTTTCATATCCTTGAAAGTGAAGTTGAATCAGCTATTCTTGCATTAAAGATCGGTAGGTTTACACCTAAGTCGCCAAGTTTTGACAACATACCTTCTGAGATACTTAAATCTAGAGGAAATATACTGATAACAATATTTACTGATATATGTAACACTATATGGGAAATAGTAATATAGCCATCAGACTGGACGAAATCATTAATAATAAGTATATATAAGAAAGGAAGCCAACAAAAATGTTAAAATTACAGAACAATAAGCCTTATATCATACTCAAGTAAAATCATGCTGAAGATTATCTTACATATATAGTAGTCTTATATAGTATCTTACATATATAGTAGTCTTATATAGTATCTTACATATTGTATTCTATAGACTACACCATATAACTGAAGAATTCATTTCTGAAGAACAAGCCAGATTCCGAGCGTAAGAAGTACTATTAAGCAGATATTTAATTTAAGAATCATCTCAGAGAAATATGCCCAACATAACAAAACGATATATAATGTATTCATTTATTTCAAGAAAGCATTTGATAGAGTCTGGCATAAAGCATTATGGTCGGCGATGAAAAGATTTAACATTAGTCTAAAACTAATTGAATCTATATAAAACATATATAGTAAAGCAGAAAGTACAGTTTACTTCGACGGAAAATTTGGAGAGTGGTTTCAAACAACAACTGGAGTGAGACAAGGTTGCTTATTTTCACCTACACTCTTCAACATCATTCTCTAACAAATAATGAATGACACCTTAGATACCCATATAGGAACAGTAAATATTGGTGGAAGAATAATCACAAATTTAAGATTCGCAGATGAAATTTTTGGATTAGCTGGTAGTGAATCTGAACTAAACAGTCTTATTAGTCAACTTGACTTCACATCACGCGCATCTAGATTGGAGATTAACGCCACAAAAACACAAATAATGACTAATTTCGAAGGTAAATTCATATCCGAAATAAAAATAAATAATAAACCACTTAACTTTGTTGACACATTCAAGTACTTAGGAGAAATAATCGACGATAAAGGATCAACGACCGAAATAAATGCTAGAACAAGAGAGGCGATGGCAGATTAATCCAAACTAAATATTATATGGAACGATAAATCACTACAATAAATCACCTACAACTGAAATTGAAAATGAAATTTATGCTATCATTAGTCAGCTCAATATTTGTATATGCATGTGAAACATGGATTATACCAAATAATTGCAAGTAAAAATAAGAGCGCTAGAAATGAGATGTTTAATAAGATTACTGAATATAACCTACAGAGAAATAATGACAAATATTGAAGTAAGAAGCATAGTACCCGTGAAATTGGTCCTCACTCTGAATTACAAGCAATAGTCATTACGAATAAGTTAAAACGGTTTGGTCAAGTAATAAGATTGAATACTATGTCTAAAACACTTTTCCAAGGTACTATTGATAGTAAAAGAAGGAGAGGGAGGCCAAAGATGCAATGGCAAGATAATATCGTGGAATGGACCGGTTTTGGTTTGAAGAAACCATATTAAGAACGAAAAATAGAAAAGGATGGAAGAATATTGTTAAGAAATAAACTGCGCCCCTACGTCATCCACATGCTAAAGGATAGGTAAAAGTTAACAAATATATATACCTACCTACATTAGGTAGTTTCAATAACTACTATTTTATAATAATATCATTATATAAACAATAACTATATTTTACCAGGTAATGCATATAAACTGCAATCAAGATTAATTATAGAACATCAATGTAGGAAATTGAGATCAAGCTAACGAAGATAGTGTTCATGATAAATCAATTTAGAAAATTCAAATTTTAAATAAGGTAACTTAAAATTATTTCACCATTATTAAAGTTCAAAGATATCAGTTCTATCATTGATAATAATTACCCATGACTAGAAAGAATATCAATGATCGTGAATAAATTATCCATTTTAATCAAACTAAATCTTATATGGAATCACATATAGGTTTACTTTAAACTATAGTTTCTATAGGATCAAAAATACGCTCATTTGTAATTTATAATTATCTATTAACTTGTAGATATTGATATTGAATAAACATTCGCGATATCTAACGAGATCTGACGAGATTTATAGATACGCGGTGACCTCGAATATTATTAAAATTTAATTACGAGATCTAATATGAAATACTAGACAAACAATAACGCGATATCATTGGCTAGTATGTATAACTACTACTACAGTTACCATGGTAATGTTAGGAACATTGTACCGACAGGTCACGTGACAACAACACTGAATTGGTGATATCACGTGATACGGTATTACTCCAACGCGATGTTTGAATACCATTCTAAAAAGAACTGTCAACAGAACTACAGTTCTCTCCTGTATACAGAATACCCTGTAGGAAAAGAGGAAGGAACACTACGAAATCAGAAACAACATAGTATAGTGGGATGGCCTTCCAATAAAATCAGAGTGACAACTGGTAAAGAAGGAGTTTGATCAATTCACTAAGTGCGTCCATACGGAACATTAATTCTCTAGAATATTCTAAATCTATAGAATATATTCTATATAGTATACATATGTCATATACATATATGGTATAGTTTATATAGTTAATCGTTTCTACTAAAAAGCTTTCATGCTTTATACTTTTTAAGTGTTACTCAGTAGAGTATATTATATAGGAAATATATTATAATAATGAATGAAATAAAACATATAATAAATTAGACTAATTAAATATTTATTAATGAGAATTAATTGAATAATTACGTCCTCTCTTTCTTCATATCTTCATAAATCAACACATGCATACCGGATTGAATAACAAAGGAATTGATATAGATTTGTAAAGACACTAAAGTAAATTAATACACACCACTAAACAAGGATATTCTACTGTTTACGTTATTCATATTTACCGATAATTATTAACAAAACATAATATATAATACTGTTACTAAACTCACTCTACAATTACCATATATGGTATGTATATTATATATATATATATATTTATATATATATATATATAATTATTATTATCACAGAATATATATGATAAAATCATAATATATATATAAGTATTATTGTTGAAATACATGTGTACATAAATAATAGAAAATAATAAAATATGAAATAATATATAATATATAATTAGTATAAAATATTATAGAATAAAATAAAATGCATGAAATATAATATATAAATAGTATAAAAAGTAAAAATAAATAAAACACAATATATAAGTATCAACAGTAAAAATATAATATAGCAAAAGTATCAAAAGTAAAAATATATAAATAGTATAAAAAGTAAAAATATATAGTATAAAATATATAAAAGTATCAAAAGTAAAAATATAATATAGCAAAAGTATCAAAAGTAAAAATATAAAAGTAACAAAAGTAAAAATATATAATATATAAATAGTATCAAAAGTAAAAATATATAATATATAAATAGTATCAAAATTAAAAATATATAATATATAAATAGTATCAAAAATAAAAATATATACAAATAAGAGATGTATATATATATAGTAATATTTATACAGTATAACACATAACATAGCTCACATTCAGTTCAAGTTCACATTCAACATAGCTCTCTTTAACTCACATTTAATATCCACACAAATACAACTACCCACACACATACAAGTACACATCATATATAATCAGTAGAATATCCTTATTTAATGCATGTATATCAATTGTATCAGTGTATTTATCCCTCTATATCAATTCCTTTGTTATTCTTAAATTTATTCTAATTATATTAATTCTATTATTGAAATCATGTATTCATCTTTCATCCTTATATTATACTCTATACCTATTTACTATTCTACTTTGATTTCAAGTAGTTCGTTATCATCGTACGTAGCATCATATTGAGTGATGCATTCATAACTATTTCCTTCGCAATCTTTGTAGAACATTCCATTCTCTAAATCAATTCTTCGTACGTACCTAGCCTGCAGCTTCCTTGCAAGTTTTATAGAGAGCTTGAACAAAATTAAGGTTATCACCATGGAGAAAACCTCTTTCCATCTTATGATCATATTTATAACTTGTTCCTGTAGGAGCGAAGGAGTCATTTTATTTTATTGAAAATAAAGATAATATTAATAATTAAACTATAATTACTATGTATACAATAATGTACAATAGTGTACAATAGTGATATATACTATAGTTGTGTTTTTATAAAGTACACACGCATACATGAATACACATAATTACACACTTACACACATATACACATATACACACATACACACATATACACACACATATATATAAATATATATATATATATATATATATATATATTAAAGTTATTATATATACGAAGTTAAGCAAATTAAGCATTAGTTCAGACCATGTCGTTGACGTGTGTATATCAAGTTGATATACACATTAAATTAAACTATATAATATTGATTATAGATTTAAGATTATATTTTGTAATTTTAAAAATATTCGTATACTATACGAACATATGAGTATATTATAAATAAATAGCCACATATTGATACATATAATTAATATTATGTCACATGAAATAGGAAAAATTAATAAAAATATGGATAAATATTTAAAATTATGTTTAAAATGTAACTTCAAAAAAGCATCATTTCGGATCGATTATGTTTTGTAAGAGTCTCATCTCGGCTCGGGATCGTTTTACTAGAGTCTCGGCTCGTTTGACTAAAGTCTAGGCTCGGCTTGGGCTCGTTTGGATAAAGTCTCAGTTCGGCTCGGGCTCATTTAGCTAGAGTCTCGGCTCGGCTTGGGCTCGTTTTTTTCCGAAAATGAAAGTCTCGGCTCGGCATCAAAAACCAAAATTCTCGGCTCGGCATCAAAATCTCCGCATCATTTACATCACTACTATCAACCGTGTCAATAAATATTTAAATATTTAGTGGATCCAGTACATTTAACTAATCAGGTGATGTTTGATAGGTACCCGTAGTTAATGTATGTTGTCATGGTAACTGTGGCGAGGGAATTGTTCACTACTAATACTACCCCCTAGTGGTAACTTGTGTTGATACGTTAGTGGGCGTGTTTTAGAGATTCTATACTTTACATGTATATATGCATTACATTATGTATACGCATTAAGAGGCGATGTGTGTACATCTTTACATGAAGAGCGATGAATGTGGGGATTGGGGGATAGGGGGTTTGTGTCAAAGGGTGAGCGTGATTTGGAAGATGTTAGTAGTAGTGGTGTTATTAGTTAGTGATAGTAGTATGCAATATGACCAATAATAGGGGTTTAGTGTATATGTGGATTAAGAGAAATAGAAGATAATTAGTAAGGAAGACACTCTATAATTCTAGAAATTTTAAGCTGCAATTTATTATAGAATAAATAACAGAGTTCTAGGTAAGTTTTATCTGCGAGTTTTGTGATTATCTTCCTGCCAATAATTAGGAATGCAAACTAATTAGATATCTTCCTATAACGTTTGCGTGGTATAATGTTTATTGTGAGGCTAAACTATGATATATAAATATATAGTCTTAACTTATAACGTCGGTTGTTTATATAATTAATAATTAGTTTTAACTGTTTGTTATTATCAATATTAGCTTAATGCTTATTTGCGTGTTTATCAATGATCATATCAAATATCATTAAACACAGATAGATATCGTTACATCCTCTTTTCTTTATCTGGAAAGACTATATACATATCTATAGTATTAGCCTCTTACATGATATTTGTTTGTGTGGTTTGTAATTTGTGTAATTTGTAATATGTGTATTTTTTAATAATAATAAAATAATAATGCTTTTCCTGCATCGACTAATTGTACTAATAATAAAGAGAATTTAATAATAATAAAACAATAAAAGTAATCAATTCTTCTAACGATATAAAAATAGTTGAAACGAAAATAAAATCGAATTGATTACCCCAAAGTGCTTTACTTTGTTATCAGGCCACCACCTAGTTTAGTTGGTAGCCATCTCTTCCTTTGTGGTCTTTGATAATCAATATTCGTCTTGATTTCATGATTTGTAGTTTCATCTATCTTCTCTTTCTTACTTTCATTATCACTGCCTTCTTGTCTTATTTCTTCATTTTCTTCTTCATTTAGTTTCTTTATGTCTTTTCTATTTCTTATGTATTCTATATCTTCCACTTCCACTTTGTATTTTCTGTTGTCTAATGACTCTATGCATCTTCCATTCGTCCATGTTTTCTGATTCGGCAATTTTATCTGTATGCTGTCTTCCACTTCAATCTTGTTGTACTCTCTTGTTGCTCTGTCGTAGTACTCGCGTTGTTTGTTTTTATTTTCCTTCGTGGTTTCTATTTCTTCGCGCCTGTTATTTCGTGGTTTAAGCTTGTTTTTGTGTATTGATAGTAAGGTTCTAGCTTTCATACCGAACAATTTTTCGCTTGGTGATACTTTTTCTCCTTCACTAATGGTGTTGTTCCAATCCAGTATTGACAGTTGTTCGCTTCTCTTCGCGTCTTTGCATTTCTTAAATAAACTCTTCACTATATTTACTGCACTTTCTGCTTTACCATTACTTTTTGGGTATAAGGGACTTGAGTGTATGATTTCGATGTCTAATTCTTTGGCAAACTTCTCATACTCGCTTCTGAATTGTGGTCCATTGTCCGATACTATTTTCTGCGGGATTGCATGTATTGCGAATAGGTTCATTAATTGTTGATTTGTTTCAGTTGTTGATGTTTTCTTTAGTCTTGCTACCGATATGTAGCTTGAATAATAATCGGTCACAACTAATAGTTGCCGTCCATCGATCTCGCATAAGTCTATTCACAATTTTTCCCATGGTGTTTCACCTATTTCATGTTGTATCATTGGTTGGTTTCCTTTGTTGTTAATTGCGAATTTTCTGCAAGTTTCGCACCTTTTTACGGTGTTGTACATCTCCTTGCTCATACCCGGCCGGTGGTACTATTAATTTGTCTTCTTTGAATATGAGATTATCGTTTGAGGTGATGATTGATCTGATTGATTAGTAGTCTTGTGCTTCTTCTGGTGTCATGTTTAGTTTTGGACATCCATTTCTGCATAGTTCCTTGATTGTGTGGCTGGTGTTATTGTTTATCGTTGCTTCTTGAATTCTCTTTAATCTATCTGGAGATATTGCTAGCGTAGATAGATCTATCTCTTCTTCGATCGTGTTGATATCCGCGTTATCTTCTGGAGCTCTGCTTAATGTGTCGGCGATGTAAATTGTATTCCCTGGCGTGTATTTCACCTTCATGTCATATCTTTGTAATGACATCATCATGCGTTGTAATCTCGTTGATTGGTTTTGTCGTTAATACCTCTAATGGTTTATGGTCAGATTGTATGTTGATATTTGGTTTCCCATCGATGTAGAAATCGAATTTGCTGCATGCGAATAGTACTGCTAATAATTCTTTTTCTATTATTGCGTATATTTGTTGTGTTTCGTTCAGTGCTTTTGAAGCGTATGCTATAGGTTGTACTTCTTGCATTAGTGTTGCTCCTAAACCATATTGTGATGCGTCGCATTGTATAGTTACTTCTTTGTTGACGTCGTAATACTTCAGTGTGTCTGATGCTGTTACAATGTTCTTCAGTTCTTTGAATTCTTCCTCTTCTGATATTCCCCAATTCCACTTTGTAGATTTTTTTGTCAGTAATCTCATTCTGTTGGTTTTATTGGCTAATCTTAGTAAGAATTTCTCCAAATATTGAATCATTCTTAAGATTCTTCTCACACCGGATTTGTCTTTTGGTGTTGGCATCTTTTCTATTACCGAAATTTTTCCTTCACCTGGTTTCAACCCCCTAGATGTGGTTGTATGCTCAATATATTGTACTTCTTTATTTTTCCATCTTATTTTGTTTCTGTTCAGCTTTATGTTGTTTTTCTTGCACATTTCTAAAAACTGTATTACATTGTTGTCGTGATTTTCTGAATCTTCTTCTTTTGTGTCTCCATATCCTATTATTAGAAAATCATCCGCTATCACCTCCACTCCCTTCAGTCCTTCTACCATTTCCGTCATCCATCTTTGAAAGACCTCCGGTGCTGAACATATACCAAAGTGTAATCTTTTCCACATATATCTTCCCCATGGTGTATTGAATGTCGTTAGTTCTTGTGATTTTCTGTCGAGTTCTATATGCCAGAATCTATCCTTTACATCAATGACTGTGAAAATTGTTGCTTTGTTCAGTATTGGTGTTATACTGTCTATGGTTGGTAATGGAAAATGTTCTCTTTTTATGACTAGATTCAGTTCTTTTGGGTCTAAACAGATTCTTACGGTATTATCTTTCTTTCTCGTAACTACCATTGATGATATCCATTCTGTGGGCTTTGTGACTTGTTTTATGATTTTTCTCTCTTCTAGTTCTTTTATTTTCTCTGATACTTTGTCTTGCAAAGTTGCTGCTACTGTTCTCTGACAGTGTCTTACTGGGCTGCATTTTTCGTTTAGTTTTATAGTGTATACACGAAAATATATTTTCCTTTTATAACTCCTAATTCTTCGTTGAATATTTCATGATATTTTTCTAAGATCTTATTTGGTTTTTCTTCAATCTGGCATATTCTTGCATCACTGTCTAGTATCTTTATTAATTGTAGTACCACACATGCTCTTCGACCTAGTATTGAGTGAAATTGTCCACCTTCTACTATCAGCAATCTCAGTTTTATTTTGATTTCTCTTCTTTGTACTTCAATGATTCTTTCACCTATTATTGGCCATTTCTTGTTACTAAACGCTGTTATGTTTTTGAATTTGTTCTTTTCTATCTTCTGCCCATTTATGTCTCCTGAAATCCTTTTGTACTCAGTGTTATGACATTTACATTCGCCCCTGTATCTATATGTAATCTCAATTTGATGTTCCATTGTGTATTTAACGTTATTGTTTCCTCCTTCATGAGTGTTATCGTTGAATAGATTTCCGGTTCATCTTCTTGGATATGATATACTGAGTTCGTTGTATGTGTTTCTTTTTGTGTGTGATAGTTTTTCTGTGCTGTATTCGCTGTATGATAGCCTTTTTGTGTACGGTAATTTTTCTGTGCTGTGTACATTTTTGCATTGTGATTGCTTCTTTTGCGTAGATGACAAGTTTTTCCGTATGCCGGACAGCTTCTTTTTTCGTGTGTTTCTCCACATTTCTTGCATTTATATTTTCGCTACTGTTCGGTCTTGTGTTTACCTGTTTCCTTTCACCTAGTTTGTTTTTATAGATTGCATTACTTTTATTTTTGCTATCGAAGGCTTCTGCCTGTGATGCTGCCGTTTCTAACACTTTGCATAATTGTATAACTGTATCGAGATAAACATCGGCTTTAGATAAAATCCTCTTTCGTAATTCGTTGTCTTTCATGGCGCTTATTATACGATCTCGTAATATTTCTTCCGGTGTAATATTCTCAAAATCACATTTCTTGCTGAGTATTCTCAGCTCTGTTATGTAGTTCGTCAGTGTCTCTGCTGTTTCCTGATCTCTTCTTTGGAATAGACATATCTCAAATAGTGTACTATTTTGTGGTTCTATTCTTCATTGAATTTGTCTAATGCTTTCTGTGTAGTTATATCTTCTTGGTCAATATTAAATGTTTCGAAAATCCTCCGACAGTCTTCTCCCATTACTGTTAATAGGGTTGCAACATGTACTTTTGGTTTCTTTTCATCTAGCTCTGATGCACACACATAATACTCCCAGCTCTTTTTCCAGTATTTCCACTGCGTCTCGGCGTCATGTGCTTCAAGGTCGATCGTTTGTGGTATCGGCAAATGTGTCATCCTGTGTCGAAATGAAAATACTATTTTCTATTTTCACACAACAACAAAAATATAACTTTGAATTTACGTTACTTTCTATACAAATATCAATTACTTGACTTAGTATATTCATGTGATAAAAATATAACAAATGATTTCATTAAATACAATTTAAAAAATAAAAAACTTATCAAATAAATAAACAAATAAATACATTTTTTTTTATAAATAATTTTGTATATAAAACAACTTTTTGCGTTAGTTATTAAGATATATTAGATCATTAAACACAGATTGATATCGTTACACTTCCTATTAAATGTATTCATAGTTGATGTATTCATGTCAAACTATATCATTAACTTGCTAACATGAATCTATAAGAAGATATCATAGAACGAAAGTTGTTGAGATAAATATTTTTATCGTTCCCGAATCAATTGAAGATAATAAGTTGACGTCTAAGATACTATTTTTTAGAGTTAAACCAAGGAAAGGAATGGTATAAAGTATTATATTTATATATGAGCGGTTCATGTATATTAAGTGCGGGTTAAATTGGGGTGATTAATGAACCAACGATGGCATGTAATCATGTGAGGTAGATGTGATATCATTTAAATAATAGATTGGGAGACGATTGATATCATTAAATATTAATATAGTTATTTTGCGATATTTGATTAAGAATTTATACTACAGTAAAGTACTACATTCTGAGTAGATAATATCACTATATATCCTTGATTTATGATTTATTTAATAAATATCTCACATGATAAAAGTAGAAATTGAAAAACAAAAATGTGTCAACAATAAATATCAATAATTAAATAATATCACATAATATATCGATTAGTTACATTTAACTAACTATTACAGTAGTTATCTTATTAAATTTAATTAATTACAATTTAACAATACCATATATGTATTTACTTACTTACATTACCAGGTATATATACCAAACAAAATATGTATTTCACCCTTAATGTGCGTTTTTTGTGACATACTAACGTACCAACGTACCATCTACACTAATTTTCATATAATTGCGGGCATTTCAAATGGTGAATAGGATCCATCGATATTTATATCGATGGATGGTATGTTGGTACCTTGGTACGTTAGGATGGGATGTCGAAATAGTATACTATAGTACAAACGTACCAACTGAGCTTACATGTATAAGCATACAGATGGTACGTTGGTATACCAGTATATATGTTGATATGTTACAAAAAACGCACCCTTACTAGTAGCATACCTATTGTATATATCAACTGCATCTTGGCTAAGGCATCAGACACATGTTGTTGGACACGGGTTCAAGCCCCATCCAGAATATTAAAACAGGTCTTAAAATAATATTTAGAAGTGATCTTATATAATTATGTATACATGAATTATCGGCTCTAATTAAAACCATAGATGCATTAACATGAGATCGGCTTCGAATGAGCATTATAATGCCCCTATAGAACCATATTGTTATAAGTGAAAACGTCATCTAAGTTCCTGTATGGGATGAAAGGACTCCACCAAAATAACAATAACAATAACAATAACAATATATATAATGAATTAAGAGTAGTATTTAAATATATTTTATAATGTACATATAAAACAATAAACTAACGACAAAGCTCGTATTGTCTTTAGCGTCTTCCTTACTTTCACCTCCAACATTAACATACAATATTAATACAACTAGTATAAAGAAACCTAAATTTACTTTATTTGCCATAATTAAATTATAAACAGGGTGTTATATACGATGTTTATATACGTATGAATTATATTATCTCTGTTTATTTATTTATTAAAAATAAATAATTTTAAATTTAATTATTTTTAATATTAATTTGTAAATAGTTTATTAATTATATCTGTAATACATAATAGGATATATAATATAAAATATAAATAAATAGCCCCCCCATATATGGTTTTTTTATATATTTTTTATATTTTTTATATTTATATTTTTTATATATGGTTTTTTATATCCCATATATTTGTATACAAAATATCGTTCCGACGCCCCTATATATATATATATATATATATATATTATGTTACTTAAGTAATATATTATGTTACAAGATAATTATCTTGTGTTGTTGAGTTTGAGTATTAGTATATATATATACGTATATATATATACGTATATATATATATATATATATATATATATATATATATATATATATATATATATATATTACGTATACGTATGTTCTGAATTGTGTTCAGAATAAAATGTCTTCTATACTTATGTCCAGTTCTTCTGTAGATGTGGTTATAACCACATAATATATTTTCCTATTATTAAAGTCGATATCACTAGTTCCTTTGTTCTGGAAGAGGCCTCTACATGTATTCAAGATTAGTTGTATTGTCTTAACTGCCTTTCATTGTCATTGAAGGTGATGTGGAGTCCACACATTGGACTAGAAGCTGTTTTACGATTTATATATAGTTTATAATTTAACTAATTAAACCCGGATTAACTTCGGCCCATTGTCATTAATTATTGATTGTATGATTCCATATATATGACGAACATATTAAGTAATACCAAGGACATGACGTCTTCTAACGCTTATTTTATTAAACTTTTATTTTAACTTTGCCGCTTTCATTATTTTTATCTTATTGTATCATGGACCATGAATCATGGTCCATGATTCATGGTCCATCCGAGCACAATTCTGAATTTCATACTAAAATCAATGATAATACTCGTTTTTAAACAATTATTTTAATATGAATATATTTAATTTATAATATGATTTAATATGCATTATATTAATTGGAATGTCGACATATATAATATAAAAAAACATCTTTCAATTCGAATATATTTATAAATAAATTCGAATTTATAATAATATATTTATATAAAAATATAATTTAAAATATGAATACTTTTTTATTTGACAGATAAATAAATATATTCCTAGGTATATTTTATTCAACGTAAGTAGTAGTAGTAGTAGTAGTAGTAGTAGTAGTAGTAGTAGTAGTAGTAGTATAAACATGCAATAATTACACTCATACTTAAAAAACATAAACTTGACATAAATTACTTGAAAAACTATCGCCCAATATTACAACTTCCTACTATATCTAAATTACTAGAACGAGTAGTTACTATACAATTGAAAGATTTTTTATATTCTAACAATTTTAATAGATAATTACCAAAGTGCATACAGACAAAATCATAGCACCGAAACAACCATAATTGATGTCTTAGATAGTATTATTACATCCCTTGATAATAATAATCATATATGGGTATACCCAACTACTTCTTCTCGACCTTTCAGCAGCTTCTGACACTCTAGACCACGATATTCTAAAAAATAGATTAATTGAAATAGGAAAAATAAATACAGCTCTAGATTGGATGATGTCCTTTGTCTCGAACCGTACGTTTACTGTAAAAATATGAAAGGAATATTCTAATTATAACTCATTTGATACAGGTGTTCCCCAAGGATCTGTACTTGGGCCACTACTATTTATCATATATAGTATACCACTTTCTAATGTTATCAGACAGTTTAGACATGTTAAGTACCATTTATATGCAGATGACATTCTATTATATACTGAATTATCAAAATATAATTCTGAATTTGATAATGAATTATTGAATTGTGCTAATGCTATTTACGCCTGGCTTACCGATAATAAACTATCGCTAAATACTGATAAATCTGAATTGTTGAATATTCCCAGTAACTATTCCAACTTTCCACAGATATTCATCAATAATAATGAAATAACCCCAAGCACGTAAATCAGATACTTAGGGGTCATAATCGATGACAACGTAAATATGAATTGACATGTAAGTAGCATGTGTAAAAATGCTAACTACGAACTGTACATAATACGCAAGATACGGCATTACTTAAATAAAAGAGCTACAACAATTCTAACTAATTCATTGGTTTTCTCCTCTTTAGATTACTGCAATTCGCTCCTAATTGGTCTACCGAAATCTACTTTAATTCCTATCGATAGAATTATTAGATCGTCAGTTAGGAATATCTATCGACAACCTAGACACGACCACTCAAGTATTACTTTGAAAATGAAAGACAGCAGAATCTTGAATGCCTCAGACCGTGCAGAACAAAGAATACTGAACATTACTCATCAAACATTGACCCATAATCAGCCTACGTATATTAGATCACATCTAAAGTTCATAGTTCACAATAGATCATTACGATCTAATAATGATACTCGACAACTTAAAGTCACTATACCAAAGCTGAAACGTACCGCGAAACGGGTATATTCTTATATTTATTTATTTATTTATTTGTTTAAAGACTTCATAAATGAAAATCATTTTTCGACGTCATAACAATAATAATAATAATAATAATAATATAATAATATAACATATAAACGAAGATAACAGTAATCGCAAAATATATATTCATTTCACTAAATAATGTTTAAAGAGTCTACTTTTGAATTGAGATCGAGAAGTTGTCGTACGAATAATATTCGGAAGTAAATTCCATAGAGTTGGTACCGCAACAGAAAAAGCAGAGTTACCAAAACATGAATTTGTATGAGGCAAAACAAGTTTCATTGCATGGCAATCCCGTCTTGGTCTGCTACTGGTAGCAATTGATAATAATTCAGCCAGATACTTAGGTTCACCCGTGTAGATAGCTTTATGAGCTAAACATAACAATTTTAGTTTACAAAGATCACGATATCTGAGCCAACCAAGGGTTAACATAATATGTGATATAGATATATAGTTACTACCCGTATTAGTATTTATATTATTTTTAATTTTATATAAAACACGAACAGCTCTCCTTTGAATTTTTTCGAATTTTATCATAATATTATCAGGGACAAAAACAAAAAGTGAATTGCAGTAGTCGAATCTACTAAAAACCAATGAATATATAAGTGATTTAGTGATATCAAAGGAGAGCTTAGCACGAGCCTTATGTATATTATATAAATAATAATTAGCAGTACGAATAACATTAAGAATGTGACTGTCATATTTCATAATAGAGTCAATTGTTATACCGAGTGTTGTGATTTTATTAGATAAAGGCAGCGTGGCAAGAAAACTATCAGTTATTTTAACAATTGAAGGTATTTTAGAGAATAAAATAGTATCAGTTTTTGAGACATTTAAGGATAATGAATTACTAGTGAACCAATTTTGTATATCAGTAATACAGTTTTTAATGTTGTATTGGATTATAGCGTGATCAGTAGATTGAGGAAAGGAAGTATAAAGCTGTAAATCATCAGCATATAGATGATAGTGAATGTAAGGATATTTTTTAAAAATAGAAGAAACAGGTAATATATAAATCAAGAAAAGTATTGGGCCCAGAACAGATCCTTGAGGAACACCATGAGTGTGCATAAATGATTTTGAAAAATTGTCATTAATCTTAATTGATGAAAAACGAGATGTTACAAAAGACATTAACCAATTGTGCACCTGTCCATGAATACCTATCTCTTTAAGCCGACATGATAAAATTGTATGATCCAGAGTGTCAAAAGCACTAGATAGATCAAGTAATATTAAGTAGCATGGCATTTTTTTGTCTAGCGACAGTATTATATCATTAAAAATCAAATTAAGCGCTGTTTCCGTTCCACGATTAGGAAGATAAGCACTTTGTAAAGGATCAGCTATCGAATTAGAAGTTATATAATGAACTAATTGTTTACTTACAATGCGCTCAAGAGTTTTAGAAAGGGATGATAGTTGAGAAATTGGACGATAATTAGATAGAATAGAGGAATCAAGAGTAGACTTCTTAATAATTGGAGTAATATATGCTTGTTTCATACTTGGAGGAACAACTGAGGAGATAAGCGATGAGCGAAATATATTAGTAATAGGAATTATCAAGTATGAAATAGAAGAACGTAGTAATGTAAGAGGAATAGGATCTAGAGGGGATGGAGATTTAATGGACATAATTAATGTTTGGATTTCAAGAGGATTAGGAAGCGAAAAGCAGGACCAGTGAAATGATGAAAAATGTTTACATAAAGATGGTTGGCAATTATTACTCATAGGAGGTAGATTATTTATGATATTTTTTGTTTTTTGTATGAAAAAACTAGAAAATGATGAGCAAAGTACATTTTCGGGTAAATCTGGAAGTTTTTTAATTTTATTCTTGCCAATTAGAGAAAAAGCTAGTTTAAAAGACTGTTTAGAGTTGATTCCAAAATCACGAAATTTATTAATAAAAAATAAAGATTTTACATTAGATAATTTCCTACGATAAATGTTACGATACATTTTAAAGGACTGTAAATCATTCAGTGATTTCGATCGAGAAAACTTCAATTGATATGATCGTAATTTCCTTTTAAGAGTTGATAATTCAGAGCCAAACCATGACTGATGAAATATCTTTTTTGTTTTAGAAATTTTAACAGGGGCATGGAAGTCAAGGGATAACTTGAGTGAAGTATTGAGGTCATCGAATGAAGGTTCGATATATAGTGAGTGTGATGTGAGATAATTTAGCCGAATAAAAGTAGATTTCATGAATTCTTTAATATTAATGCTAGATATATTTCTATAATTTCTGATAAATGATTGATCCAAGGGAACCGGGAAAGATAAAGTGAAATTAATGGCAAAATGGTCAGATATAAGTAGACTTTGATTAGTACTAGAGATTAAAGAAGAATCAGAAGGGGAGATAATTACATCGATAGTATTACCACTAGTGTGAGTGGGAAAAGTAATATGCTGATGCATAGAATTACTAAATAAAAGGTCATTAAACGAATTAGATTGATAAGATGTTTTATTTAATTGAATATTAATATCACCAAGAATGATACAATTGCTCCAACTAAATGGAATGCTATACCTCTAAATATGTATCTTGTTATAAACCCTGTTGCGTTTAAAATACGTGTAAAACAGTATTTAATCGATAGAAATTAAATTGTTTATTTATTTATTTTATTCTATTTATTGTCTTTCATACACGTATAAGAACACTCTACTGTGTTATGAAATGAGTGTTTAAATAAAACGTTTTGATTTGATTTGATTTGATTTGATTTAGTAGTAGTAGTAGTAGTAGTAGTAGTAGTAGTAGTAGTAGGAAAAATGAGGAAAACTGAAAGATATTTTTCAAAATATCCATCAGAATCTTCCTTAGAATCCCTAATCAAGGCTAAGAGTTATTTTAAAAAATCTATAGAAATAGCTAAGAATAAATACTACTATACTGAAATAAATCAATCAACCTCTAATCAAAAACATCTCTATGGGATAACTAATTCTTTACTAGGAAAATCAAAAGAAAGAGTCCTTCCAGATATTCCAGATAATATACTATGCAATAATTTTTCCAAATATTTTGTAGATAAAATAAATATTCTATGTAGTACATTTAACAATAATCAACATAATATACACAATATATCAATAGACCACTCGACTTTAATTAATCAATACCTCACAGAATTCCAACCCCCTTCCAATAATCTAATTCAAACATTATTAGCAAATTCTAACTCTACATCCCCACAAGATCCATTACCACTTCCTTTAATGAAAATAATAGCACCGTCAATATCCATTCCCTTAACTACAATTTTTAAAAACTCACTAACTACTGGAATAGTTCCCCCTGAATATAAACATGCAATAATTACACCCATACTTAAAAAACATAAACATGACATAAATGACTTGAAAAACTATCGCCCAATATCACAACTTCCTACTATATCTAAATTGCTAGAACGAGTAGTTACTATACAATTGAAAGATTTTTTATATACTAACAATTTAATAGATAACTACCAAAGTGCATACAGAACAAATCATAGCACCGAGACAACCGTAATTGATGTCTTAGATAGTATTATTACATCCCTTGATAATAATAATCATACACAACTACTTCTTCTCGACCTTTCAGCAGCTTTTGACACTCTAGACCACGATATTCTAAAACATAGATTGATTGAAATAGGAATAATAAATACAGCTCTAGATTGGATGATGTCCTTTGTATCTAACCGTACGTTTACTGTAAAAATAGGAAAGGAATATTCTAATTATAACTCATTTGATACAGGTGTTCCTCGAGGATCTGTACTTGGGCCACTACTATTTATCATATATATGATACCACTTTCTAATGTTATCAGACAGGTTAAGCATGTTAAGTACCATTTATATGCAGGTGACATTCTATTATATACTGAATTATCAAAATATAATTCTGAATTTGATAATGAATTATCGAATTGTGCTAATGCTATTTACGCCTGGCTTACCGATAATAAACTATCGCTAAATACTGATAAATCTGAATTGTTGAATATTCCCAGTAACTATTCCAACTTTCCACAGATATTCATCAATAATAATGAAATAACCCCGAGCACGTCAATCAGATACTTAGGGGTCATAATCGATGACAACGTAAATATGAATCGACATGTAAGTAGCATGTGTAAAAAAGCTAACTACGAACTGTACAAAATACGCAAGATAGGTCATTACTTAAATAAAAGAGCTACAACAATTCTAACAAATTCATTGGTGTTCTCCTCTTTATATTACTGTAATTCGCTCCTAATTGGTCTACCGAAATCTACTTTACTTCCTATCGATAGAATTATTAGATCGGCAGTTAGGAATATCTATCGACAACCAAGACACGACCACTCAAGTATTACTCTGAAAATGAAAGAAAGCAGAATCTTGAATGCATCAGACCGTGCTGAACAAAGAATACTGAATATCACTCATCGAACGTTGACCCATAATCAGCCTACGTATATTAGATCACATCTAAAATTCGTAGTTCATAATAGATCATTACGATCTAATATTGATACTCGACAACTTAAAGTCACTATACCAAAGCTGAAACGTAACGCGAAACGGGCATATTCTTATATTGCTCCAACTAAATGGAATGCTTTACCACTAAATTGTCGTCTTATTACAAACCCTGTTGCGTTCAAAATACGTGTTAAACAGTATTTAATCGATAGAAATTAAATTGTTTATTTATTTATTTATTTCTAGTTGTTGTCTTTCATACACTTATCAGAACACTAATGTGTTATGAAATGAGTGTTTAAATAAAACGTTTTGATTTGATTTGATTTAGTAGTAGTAGTAGTAGTAGTAGTAGTAGTAGTAGTAGTAGTAGTAGTAGTAGTAGTAGTAGTAGTAGTACAAGTATTAGTAGTAGTAGTAGTAGTAGTAGTAGTAGTAGTAGTAGTAGTAGTAGTACAAGTAGTAGTAGTAGTACAAGTAGTAGTAGTAGTAGTAGTAGTAGTAGTAGTAGTAGTAGTAGTAGTAGTAGTAGTAGTAGTAGTAGTAGTAGTAGTAGTAGTAGTAGTAGTAGTAGTAGTAGTAGTAGTAGTAGTAGTAGTAGTAGTAGTAGTAGTAGTAGTAGTAGTAGTAGTAGTAGTAGTAGTAGTAGTAGTAGTAGTAGTAGTAGTAGTAGTAGTAGTAGTAGTAGTAGTAGTAGTAGTAGTAGTAGTAGTAGTAGTAGTAGTAGTAGTAGTAGTAGTAGTAGTAGTAGTAGTAGTAGTAGTAGTAGTAGTAGTAGTAGTAGTAGTAGTAGTAGTAGTAGTAGTAGTAGTAGTAGTAGTAGTAGTAGTAGTAGTAGTAGTAGTAGTAGTAGTAGTAGTAGTAGTAGTAGTAGTAGTAGTAGTAGTAGTAGTAGTAGTAGTAGTAGTAGTAGTAGTAGTAGTAGTAGTAGTAGTAGTAGTAGTAGTAGTAGTAGTAGTAGTAGTAGTAGTAGTAGTAGTAGTAGTAGTAGTAGTAGTAGTAGTAGTAGTAGTAGGTAATTGGGTACGCTTATAGTGAACTTTAGGACACAATCGTCATATACCTAATATACTATTTACTTGAAACACTACACTATTGATCTAGATATCGCATTATTAATATTCGCATTATTAATATTTATTCTATAGAGTACGTTATTAATTGATATCGATTCGCGTATTATTGAAGAAGAATGGGTGATATTAGATATATTTATAATGGAGAGAGCGTAGTATTTATATGGAATATTATTACAGAATGGAGGGGATATAAGCTTAATATCGAAAGTAATATCGCTGATTAGAAGCTATAATATTAATTATACTGGTAGGAAGAGAGAAGCAATCTCATCTTACTTTGTATTAAAAATACTACTTTCGTTATATCATTTATTTTATTATTTATTATTAAATATATTATTTAATTACTTATTAATTATGTTGTACCCTATTATAAATAATGTATATGTAAATTAAATAATTGTCAAACAAATTTTCTATTTTTATTAGATATAATAAAATAATATATTATATATATTACTTCTGGAATTATATTATATTTAAATATAAAAAATACATTTATTTAGATTATTTCATCTAGTACTATAATTCACTTATTTTCAATTTAAATATCTACAGTATTTTATCAATTTAAACATAATATAGGATATGTCTGAGGTCTGTGGGACCAGTCACTTGCTGGAAAACCAGAGGTCCCGGCTTCGATTCATCGATATAAATAAATATTGTCTTTATATCGATGGTTATATCGATTCTTTATATCGATCGACATTTAAGTAGTAGGTTACTTATTATTGTTATATTATAGCTACCTATTGTTGTTTCTCTTGTGTTTATCAAAAACTTAGTAATCGATATATCAAAACATAATTAAAAATATTAATTATTTGCGTTGTATTGTCATGGGTCCCTCGCAATTATTTATAACATGTAGGACCTACATTGTAGGTCCTATAGGGTGTAGGTAGTACCTACTAGGTACTATATATATAGTTGTATAATTATATTAGATTTATCGAGGGCTCCATTTGTATCCAATATTTGTATAGATGACATAAATTATTATTATGATTTGATTTAGATTTAAATTTTAGATTTATTTTAGATTTCCTACGTCTTATAGGGTGTTCACATCAATTACGTTTTAAAAAACGTACGTGTAACTGCAACTTCAAATGATTCATTCACGGCAAATTTGAAGTTATGAGTCACATTCCTATTTATTTGAAGTTGAACTACACGTTTTCTGAACGTTTTCTGAAATAGGATTAATCCTATTTTCTGTACGTAACAACACACAGAATTAGAGAGAACAGCTAGAATGAACACACAGAATTAGAGAGAACAGCTAGAATTCCACTTGATTCCAATTGATATATATATATAAAGTATATTATTACATATAACTTATCGAATAACTATTTATTAAATATATATATATAATTATATTAAATATACTATTTATTAAATATATATATATATATATATATATATATATATATATATATTGATATATATATAAAGTATATTAACAAATGTTTATTATTACATATAACTTATCGAATAACTATTTATTAAATATATATATATATATATATATATATATATATATATATATATATATAAAAAGGTTATATAATATGGTATACAACTATATATATATATATATATTTTAATAATATATATCAACTATACAATAGTAATATATAATATATATTTCAATAATTTATTAAATATTTATTTAAATTATATATATTTCATAAGTTTAGATATAATTATAAGGATTTATGTATTATATAATAATATAGTATTTGTTATATTAGTTAAAAATATTAAATTAATAAATATAATGTATGTAGTATTTATGTATTTGTGTATTTAATTACTATTTATACATTGAATGTAGCTATATCCCACAATTAGATTTGTTACAATTGATTTTATTTGTACATTTTTAAATATAGGTGGCGATATATGTCTACCCTTACGACAAACTAAAACACACGGAATTGATGTGAACACTTAAAAATCTGTTACTTCAAATTTGCTGTGAATGAATCATTTGAAGTTGCAGTTACACGTACGTTTTTTAAAACGGAATTGATGTGAACACCCTATTAAATAGGTAAAACCTACTCGTTGTAATTCCTGCGATATAATGGTGTTTATTGCGATATAATGGGTACGTCACGAGTTATTATTCACGACAAAATCGATCGCGTCCTAAATCGATCCGAATAAATAACAGTCCGTTTTAGTTGTTATAACAATGGACGTGTGTGTGTACAACTATAGTGGTATTGTTATGTTAACCCTACCGAATACACGCGTTGCAACGATCAATATATCCCCAGAATATACACTTAACAATGTTCTATGTACAGCTGTCCCCGTGAGTAGTTGTATATAACTCACGGGCCCAATATGCGTCAACTTAATAATAGATCGTAAAAAAATAAAAGCATAACATTCATAGAAATAATCACCGAATTAGATACCACGTATTTCGATTACGAGGATAGTACCGATACGCTCTATTCACTTCAGTGATCGGGTCGTGTAGCTCTAGGTAAGCCCGCCCCCAATACCCATAACGCACGCATTCGTGGGTAAAGGTGTGTGTGTATGTGTTACAGTAAGATATAGTCACACACCATATACGCATTCACATATGGCTCATAGGAAAGTAAATGGGTAAATATTATGAAATATTATAAATTATTTCGCAATTTATATTCATTATATAGTTGGGATTCTACCTATATAGTATTATAATCTTATTTAAAGTATAAAAAAATATGTTAAGTTGACCAATATGACGTAGTATAAAATTACATGAACACCGTTTAACACCTCGTAAATATAATGACTAATTACTTACTAAGTACTTGAATCCTATAGTAATGGTATCTAGGTAGGTAATGTAACTACTATAATCTAATCCTATAGTATTCACCATATATGGTACCGGTTTTCGGCCTTAATAATATCATCAAATTCGATAAATCATATGAAAGATTAGTCTCATCTTATTATCCTCTTAACGCTGTTGTGCTTAGTTGAAATTGAAGTTAAAGATGAAGTATAGATCTGTTAGTAACCTACATACCTATGTATGATGTATGTGTGTAGTATCCATTTTATTATGTATGTAATGTAATATATATATATATATATGTGTGTGTGTGTGATAACAATTATCTATTACCTAATTGTATTGACCTTTATTCTATGAACAATCTAATTTCGAATGTAGCCCAATATTTAAAATTGCAATCACTAATTAATATAGGTTATATAGTCGTTTATATAAAATATTATATAGCAATTCATTTGTTGACTATTTCATGATTATAACTATGATAACATATAGGTACTAGGGTATACGTACGAGTATATTGTACCTATATATATATATATATATATATATATATATATATGATGATGATAATAAGGTTTATTAGCAGTTAGCATAGGTGTGTCCACCCCTCGTATACGTGCGTATGACAATATAAGTGCGTATAACAATATAAGTGCGTATGACAATATAGGTGTGTATAACAATATAAGTGCGTATGACAATATAAGTGCGTATGACAATATAGAACGAGAACAATACATAGATAAATAAACTAAATAAATTAGATAGATAAATAAACAAAACGATAAAATAATATAATGTATAAAATTAGTATTGTTGTATGATTAAAATAAGTGAATATATTACATTGATGATATGTAAAATTTGATGTGTTTAATAAAGGAATGGTGTTGAAGGATTGATCTAATAGAGGCAGGGAGGGAGTTCCATAAGGATGGAACCATATAACTGAAGGCGCGTTTATGGTATTTCAGGTATGAGACACGAGGGCAAATTAGGGAAATGTCGGCATTTGAACATAAGGAAGTCTGTGGGCGTATTAGTGTTAGTAGGGTAGTCAAATAAGGAGGATAAGTATAATATATTGCTTTATGAACGAGTGATAGAAGGTGTATACACCTATAGGAGGGAACGTTTTTTTGAGGGAACCAGTTGTAGGGAACCAATAGGAGTTGGTGGGAGTCTGTAATATATATATATATATAAATTGTATAATATAATTATAGTTACAATATCACTTATAAGTGATATATAAGTTATATATAAGTATATTCTTATATTCTAATATATACTATATAACTAATATTGTATTATTAATTATTATAATTAGCATATTCTATAGCATATAATATATAGCATATGTTAATTAATTTTATTTAATCTTTTAATTCCATAGATAACGGGGTAACCGTATTCGGTACCCATGTCCGAATACGGACACCCTATGTTATAATACGGACACCCTGTATAACACTAGATAAACTATATATTATTGATGAATCAATTAGACAAATTACAATTACATTATTTATAATTAATATTATGAATAATTTATTATAATTTAATTAGTTAATAATTTATTTATTTTTATTATTTTTTTAATTAATAATACAATATAAGTATCAAAATAATAAAAAAAATTAGATTTAGCTTTATTGGTGGTATTAAATTAATACTATTAATATTATAACGCACGCGATTTTTATGAAATTCAGAATAGTTTATATATAAAGCGTTTACGCTGCGCGCTGATTGGTTATAGGGTGTCCGACGGACACTGTCTGTATTAAGACATCTAGAGTGTCCGTATATATAATATATTATGGACTTATATGACCTCTAGATATATTCTTATAAATTATTTGATAACAATTATAGAAATTATATATATAATTTTTAGAATGCTTTATCTTTTTAATTATATAATGTTATATTTAGAATCGATACATTTGTATATTCTTGAGAAGGTTATAAGTTGACATTTTTTTTCATAAATTTAAAAACGTAATAAAAAAAATTAGTTAATTAGATATATCAGCAATATTTTGAATAATTAAAAAATAAAAAATACTTTTTTAAACTATTTATATAATTATGAATATTTTATCGTTGCATTTTTTGTAGGATTTATGGTTTCTGAGATACCGAGATTGTCCGTATTCGGTTACTTTCCCTTCTTATAAGTACAAAAATATAATACTAAATAAGTACTAGATAATAATAATTAATAGATAGATTACCTCTTAATAGTTAAATAAACACAAATATTATTAATAAACGTAATCTTAATTAACATGTTCTATAAAATAAGGACTAGATAATATAACGCTTAATAAATAATCTATAATATATGATATACTAATAAATATAATAAAATTAAAGCATAAAAGAAAGTTAGACGGTATTTAATATAGGCACTAGTCTATGTATACTTTGTATACACAGACTAGTGTACGTGTACAATGTGTACATTGTGTAAATTAATTCGTGCTAATCTTAATCCTTTCCTATTAGTTTTCTAAATATCCTATAGGATACGTTATTCTACTTTAAATTATTGTTACCTATTTACTAATTATAACAGGTCTATGTATTAGTATGTCTTATTCACTTGTTAAACATATATTGTTAAACCTACACATCATACCTACACATCATAACTACACGTCATAATCTATTAATAGATTAGCGATGCACCCGTGTTACCTATACCACGTAAGTTTATAATTATCGATTTATTATCGATTGTATTGTTATATAGTAATATATGTATATATGCTTCATTATATATTGGATATCAACTAAACAATCCCTTCGGGATTTGATCTATGTATATGTAGGGCTTACAATGTAGCCCCTACATTGTACGCCTACATACACCTACCGGATATAACGTATTTCATATTCCCTCTTCTGATTGGTACCAGTTAAAATATAAATGTTTTGAATTAATAAATGTATCATATGTAGTCTAAAGGATGGGTATAAGATCCTACATATACCTTATTTAATCACAAGATACACTAAACATATTCATAGTTTAATTATTGGTAGAAGATCTATTTTTAGAAATGTATGCTTTATTACAAAATAAAGAAAGTAATGGGATAAAATGGATAAAACGTGTTCACAATTTAAAATCTCAGCTTATTATACATCTTATATAGATTACATCAATATTTTCCATGATTGTAAATAAAGAAATTATCTACATAGTGCATGATATTGATCAAAGTAATATTATTCCTATGGCTATTATCATATATAGTTAATAGCACAACTATAATAACACACAATTAATATAAAGGATATATATATATATATATATATATATGCGTAATGAACTAATAATGTACATTGTACGTTGTAAGTAGACATATGTGAGTTCGATCATAAATAATGTTGCTAAAACCACGTGATAGAATATGCGGAAGTGTTATTATTTTTATTGGCTTATAAACCATATCAAAGATTTTGCGAAATCGATAAATACCAGACTCCTCATATAGACACTCAATATTCTACATCCACGTACAATATACGTAATAGGGGAAATTAACATAATACGGAAACTTTAACAATACATGGTATTAACATAGTATGACTCATTATTTTATTCAAAAATTACAATATATTAATATTATATGATTATAGATATTATTGTGATTTTAAAATTTTATTTAATCTTTTAATTCCATAGATAACGGGGGTGTCCGTATTCGGTACCAATGTCCGAATACTGAAATCCATGTGTTATAAGACGGACACCATATATACCACTAGATAAACTATATATGATTGATGAATCAATCAGACAAATTACAATTACATTATTTTTAATTAATTTTTATGAATAATTTATTCTAATTTAATTAGTTAATAATTTATTATTTTATTATTTTTTTTATTAATAATACAATTTAAGTATCTAAATAATACACATTTAGATTTTGCTTTATTGGTTGTATTAATATTATAACGCACGCGATTTTTATGAAAATCAGAATAGTTCATATGCTGCGCGCTGATTGGTTATAGGGTGTCCGTATTAAGACATATAGAGTGTCCGTATTAGGGACTTATATGACCTCTAGATATATGCTTATAACTTAATGAATATTTAATAAAAAATATAGAAATTATATATATCATTTTTAAAATGCTTTATATTTTAATAATATATTGTTATATTTTATATCGATTTTTGTATATTCTTGAGAAGGTTTTTAATGATATTTTTTTTCATAATTTTAAAAACGTAATAAAAAAATCAGTTTACGTATAGTACGTTAGTACTCGAAGGCATAACGTAGATATAATTAATACGAAGAGTAAATGGGTAAGTAACGATATGCGTATTTCTATAATTACGGAGTTATAAACTATTTTCAAACCCACCCCTATGTATTAAAAATACCGGCCAATAAAATGTACTATATTATAAAAACACATACCAAAACTTAAACATAAACCCAAACCCAAACTCAAACATAAACCCAAACCCAAACATAAACCAAAACTCAAACATAAACCCAAACCCAAACACAAACCCAACCAATATATATATATGAATTAGGTGACGGAATACAGCGAATGCGACTTGTCAATTTGGTGTTGCTAACAATAGGCAGGTCGTGTGTGTGCATCGAGGACACGAGAGCTGACCTATTTATAGATATAATTAATACGAAGAGTAAATGGTAAACATAGTAAAAACATGACTACCCCGCCCGCCCGTACCCCTCCCACCGCCCCTAAAGAATTTATGGGCCGAGCTGCATTTCGCCATTCATCGAATTATTATTAATATTACGTTATTTATTTATATCCTATATCGTAATCGTAGCGTATTTTATAAAAACATACATACGTATTGGATATATCAGCAATATTTTTGACTAATTAAAATATAAAAAATACTTTTTTAGTCTATTTATATAATTATGAATATTTTATTCATTCATATTTTTGTGTAGGATAGGTTTTATATCCTATATGGTTTCTGAGATACCGAGAGTGACCGTATTCGGTTACTTTCCCCTACATTCCTAATACATATCGCTAACTTAATAATGATCGTGTTATAATTCCCTACCCTAATAGTTATAACTTAAGTCACTTGTATTGAATATATTTGATTGAACATTTATTTTGAATGTATAATATATAAAATAATGCAATAAATATATAATACAATTTATAATTGAAGTTAAAATTAATCTTTAGAATGAGTAGATAGGAATGATATAACTTTGTAGACTTATATGTATACTTGCAGACTTATGTAGCCCCATTTACTTCTCACTTTTATTTATTTCTAAAATATAATGTTTAGGGTTAATTAATATTTGTTTGGAAGTCATAGGTAGGGTACTAGTTAGGGTAATAAGTAGTGATTAGATATTTGATTATCTTCTAATAATTAACAGCTGATAGATATACAATAATGTAATATTGAAAACAATAGTGAATGTATTATTGCTTTAGCAAGATGAACATAGAGTTTAGTGCAATATTTTTAAATATTATAGGGGTAGTAATTAGAGCTACGAATAATATTGGATTTATGGGGGGATCCATCTCGAGATACAGATTATAATTAAACGTAATCCAAGAGTGGTGATAGATGAAGAAAGGGGATATAAGTTACGTGGTGTGTATTGATTGATATGTATACTTATAGTAAGTCTACACCTACTATGGTATGAATACATTTTCTAAGGATAATATTATTTATTTTTTTAATAGATTTAACGATAAAAAGTAAATAGAAACCATGTACTTGTATCAAGGATATGGCATTGCTTATATCATCAATGAATTTATGTAGAGGATAATTATAAGTAGTTTAGAAGAAAGGGAGAAATAAGCAGATTCACTAGATTGATATACATGAAGGTCATTAGTAAAGAGATGGTAGTGGATGTATGGGACATCCTAATGATGTTTGGATATTAGGAGAAAAAAATTGATTTTAACGTAATAATGTGTATGAGGAAAAGTATGGGACCAAGCACAGAGTCACGAGGGATACTATTTGTCTGGGATAAAGAAGCATGTATCTTTATTACTTTATTAATATTTATAATCTCGATGGGTTATAAAGGACATGAACCATGTATTAATTTGGCCGTGTATGCCGTATACTCATTTCTGGTAGTTTTATGGTCATCTTCCTGACAATAATTTGAAATGCTAACTTATAAATGGCTTACTATTAAGTCTTATAGGAATCGTTATAACGAATTACAGTTATTCGCATATAAACAAGATTGTGAACTTGCTTATATGGAACTATAGTCGCTGAGATCATTTCATGTTTTTGATTTATCCCAAATAAATTGTAGATGTCTAAGTTGCCGTATATGATAACATAGTTCAAAGATAAACTAAGAAGAGGAATGGTATAGTAGGTGTTTAGTTTAGATATGAGAGCTGCATGTATGTTAACTGAAAGTGGGGTGATTAATGAATTAAAGGATATATCCTATAGCTATAGCTTATATGTGAGGTATATATGAACTTATTGAAATAAGAGATATAGATATAGAGACAAATGATTGAATATTAATTGAATTAAGTTTACGATATTTAATTACTACATTCTGAGTATGATTAATTATAGTTTAAATATGATGGAGAAATGATTTGTTCAAGCTTACCATGATGCATATTGTAATAAGTTGAGATATTGGACGATTATGCTAAGTTATATAACGAGTTCAAGTAAATTGCCACAATCACGAGCTGGGAAATCCATAAGTTTATTGAGAGAATTGTCAGATAGTCTGGTATGAACTGATTTTAAAGGATTTAGTTAAAAAGTAAGTAACAAACTAGATTAATCTGAGATACGCTAAAATATCATAGAGGATATATATCATCAACAATTTCAAAAATGATATATTTCATCAGTAGAAAAAATAGAAAATAAAACATTAATCAAACAGATTACAATTAGGGATATAAATTTGGTAAATAAGTTGGTGTAATAACATAACAAATACATGAAACAGAATACTAAACTTAAACTGAACATGACATTGCATACTACATCAATTTTAACTAAAGCTAAATATTTTAGGGAATATCGTAAAAGTTATCTCTCTTATTGTATACGTCACTTTATCTCTAGAATATATTCAAGTATTGAGTTCGTGAAATTACACACATGAAATTAGTTAGAAAATTAATTGTTTAAATTATTGAGAGAAATTAACCATACGGAAGTGCAACAATTAATTCGTTATAATTTAATGTAACCTTTGAAAATGTAATTCAAGTTATACTTAGTGTTATTGATATTGTTATTTTAGTGTAGTTCTTTCATGCAATCAGGAACTAAGATGAAGTCATCACTTATACCATATGGCTCTACAATTACTAAATTATGTCATACTATTTGATAAGACATTTTCATTAGAATATTCATTCATAATATAGTACATTACCGTACACATTATATCGCTATAGCAATAGAACTAAAAGGGGTTTCATACCAACTCGAACGTAATTATTAACTCTAATAATTAGAGGTTAAAGTTTAACTCTAATATTTAAATCCAATATTTAATAAAATAACCTCTAATAATTAGAGTTAATAATTGCGTTCGAGTTGGTGTGAAACCTCTTTAAGTATTCGTAACAATGCTAAGCACGCACTAACATCCCTCAATACCACAGCGCTGCAACTCTACCCCGGAGAGTGAGGCTACAACAGACTCGCTTACGGGAGATGGCAGAACGAGTAGTAGTAGCGGCGGAACAGGACCAGTAGTTAGAGGTGAAGGAGGAGGACGGGGAAGAGAGGGAGGAGGAGGTGGAGGAGGGGGTAGACACGTATTCGTTAGCGCCGACCCCGCTACCCTTCGCTTCATCGGCCGAGTGCGAGCCCGGTTCTCCGCCCGACCTCAGAGTTTCGCCGAGTTCCGTCGTATCCTCGGCCGATGTCTGCGGTCGCCGCGCGATCGGCTCGAGTCGGTAGCCGAACTCACCACTCTGTTCAAGGGGCACGCGGACCTACTCGCCGAGTTCCTAGACTACCTACCGCGGGGTTACAGCGCCGAGGTTCAGGAACACTCGATACTGCTGCGTTGCGCGCCCCCTCCGCGACCCCCCGTCGATTTCGAAGAGGAGATCGCCGCCCTGGTGAGAAGCGTTGGTACTACAGGAGGGAAAGCGACTAGAACGACGACTGAGCGGCGAGGGAGTCAAGGTCGTGTCCACCGAGAGGACGTAACCTCAAGCCGGCTAGTCTCCGAGGCTGCGGAAAGGTTCCGAGCACTCGTCGAGGTCACATGCCCTCCGCCGGTGTACCGAGAGTTCCGCGCCTGTTTCCGGGAGGTGTTGCGGAGCAGAGGTCTCGCCCCCGCCGCCGCCGACCCCTACGAGATGTTGACCCGGGTCACGGTAGCCCTGCACGGGTACGCCGCACTAGTGCAACAGTTTCGCCGGCTGCTGTCCACCACTACGGGTAGCGGACCTGGTGCCACGGTGGAGCAGTTGAACGCCTGTCTCTACCAGGTCAAGGACGGGACGTCGCGTAGCGTACACACAGAACCTTTGTACATCATGATCGATGATAGTTTCATAGACGGGGGCGAGTTGTTCGACTAGTCGCATTTATCAGGGATGATACGCCGAACGTTATCTTTTATCATTATCCCTTATCATTATCTCTAATCTTTATCCCTTATGATAATACATAGAAGTTATGCTCCTCCTTTACGATGTATATAAGAGCTCGCTTTTCATTTAATAAAGATTACGTTAATAAGGAAATTATTAAATAAATGTAATTTATTTGTTTTGTAAATCGTAAATTTAATACATACTATATAAATAACTAATATATATAATTTATTCCGTTTTCATTGCACGATAAATGTTATAATTAAAAATAAACCGATATTTAAATTAATTAAATAAAAATTATATATATATACATATATAATATATAATTATATTTATTAAAATCTAACAATGTTTTATAATGTAAGGATAATATAAAATAATTTATAAAATTATTTAAATCAACAACAAATATATAGCTTAATATAAACATATCACAATTGTCACGGCTGTTATGGCTAGAACAGGTACTAGTATGGCAATATGTAATCAATTACGATAAATATTAAATATTAAATTATTATATTATTTAACATTTATGTAGTCCGCAGTTTCTGAAAAGTTTGACAAACATTCTACAAAAGTATGAGTATTTATTATATCAAAATGGTAAATATATATTCGAGTACATAATTTAATATACAATATTACTTTCAGTAAATCTAAAAAAATGTGAATAAATAATCTAATAGCCATAATTAAAAATAACCTTAACATCTTCATGTTCATCTTCTTCCTCCTCCTCCTCCTCCTCCTCCTCCTCCTCACCATTACTACCGTTATATGTGTGTTCCTTACTTCCACGTATTTTCATATGCATGAGAGGCTCTATCGCTGAATTGATACTGGCAAACAGTCTAGGGTGCAGGAGTTCCTGTTGGGCCAGCATTTGCTTGACCCTTTGTCGCTCCTAATATGGTATCGGCGTGTATGTCTGTTACTCTATGTATAAGCATATAAGCATATATATATATATATATATAAGCATAAATATATATATATATATATATATATATACTTTAATTAATTAAAATGTACTAATATTATGTTTTAGTATATAAGGGTAATATGCAATAATATAAAAATAATAATACATTATCAGTTAAAGCACAACATCGATACGTCTGAGACATACGGACACATTCAATGTGACCTGCATGATACCCCAGCTAGGGGGTACTCGTGTTACCTGATTAAGATGAAGTCACAGTCGTGAATACCCGAGATTAATAATAGTCGCGCTGTTTATAGATTCCACGTGTTAGCTATTGGCTAATGCGATGGTTTAGAAAGAATTACCGCATGAGTTTACTACCTCAGCTTTATTAAACAGGCGACTATAGTCTTGTATACAATAGACAATATGTTACATTACTTCTGTTAGTTCTTTAGGAGGGAAAGGCATATTAATATTATATACTAGAAAACTACACGGAAAACAAACGCAATTCTCCTAATAAATATTATCATTACGAGTATCGTTATCGGTTGTGGTATCTATGGAACCTTGGGTGCTTCGAAGCAAGCAGGGCAGTTCTCGAATATCACGGGCAGGTTGCTCTCCTCGGCAAAGTTCCTAAGCTGATTCTCTCGTAAGTTGATGAACGGCCGGATCACTCTCAAGTCTCCGTCTCTACAGGTGTGTACCATCGATATAAAGAAAGTGGATAAGCAATTGAATGTAGTGTATGTCACTATCCGCTATGGGTGCTACAGTCGAAACCCACTATCTGGCCCACTACTTTTTATTTATAATATTTATTTATACATAATATATATATATTGATAATTACTACCAATTTTAATATTTTATATATACTAAAAATAAAATGATATATTTAAAATACATCATATCAACATTCCTCGTAATTTTGTGTATTTATATTGAAGATTTCATACTATTTTATTGATATTTATAATATAAATCCATTGATATAGATAGAAGTCACTTTAATCTGTTTCGACGAAAAGCCTACTGTTTTAATATTTGACATATATAAATGACTAATATCCAATCAAAATCACTGATGCCATTTAGTTAATTTATCGATAAAAGTGTCATTCACGTATCTATCTTTTACATGCATTGCGTGAGTCAATTGCTTATCCACTTTCTTTATATTGATAGTGTGCATGTGTGTGTATGTGTGTGTACGTGGATACATGTGTGGCATTTGTGACATGTTATATGGGCGCAGATAGTAGAACGTATTCAATATTATTGTGAAGCCCTTAAGAAGAAATAACACGCGCATATATATAAATAATTATTATATAAATTCAACGAGAAAATAAAAATGATGTCTTATAATTGATTGATTGATGATTTTGTTAAGCAACTATATAGATAAAATATATCCGACGGTAGGTAATAAAATATATATGATATTATAGATATTATAATTTGGTTTACGATATATATATTTTTATTAAGACGTATTAAATTTAGTTTATTTATACTTTATATTAATATATAGTATAATAAGACTATGAGATAAACACTGATTGCATCTAATACACTTAAATACACTCTACACACACATATGCAGTAGTCTAACTTCACAGTGTACTGAGCTTTCATCGTGCGTATGGTTCCGTTGTGGAATATCGACATCATCAAACTGTGATCAGGGGGGTCTTAATGTAATAAAGGGTTAGCGGGGGTTAGCGATGGAGGCGGAGGGGTTGAGGGGGTGGAGACCATGAAGTATCGGAGAGAGTTAACGAGGGTTAGTGATGATGATGCTTATTGAGTTAGTAATGGAGGTGGGGGAGAGGGGGTGGAGACTATGAAGTATCGGAGAGAGAGTTAACGAGGGTGGAGGCCATGACGATAGGGGGGGGAACATGAAGTATTAGAGAGAGAAGTATTTGGTGGTGGTCGTAACCTTTCAGCGAGGTCGTCGAGGTGCTGTCCTAGCGCGAGGACATTGTAACCTTGACGACGGGCGCACGCGTAGATCCGACCTCGTTTCATGCGACTGTGTATAAAGAACGTCAGAGTCTAGTGTTAGTGGCAGCGATAGACTAACTAGAACTAGATTACTCGAGTAATACGCGATAGATAGGTGGAGATAGCAGCGACAAGTTAGTGAGAGATGTGGGCGCTGATATTCTATTATTAATAATCACTTATTGTACGACTGGGAATTTTCCGTCCTCATATTAATAAATATACCTGATATATTACAATAGAAATATAAGTAATTCGATTATATACTGGTTATATATTTAAGAGTTTAATCAGGGTAATACTATATATGTATATATATCAAAAAAATGGGCATTTGAAAAAAGGTCTATTACGATTATTATTATGATTACACAATTAATAATAATCTTATATTTCTAAAATCTATCTATTTTGCGCATGTTGTATCAACCAATATTATTTCTGTACAATCAGTCATGTATGACTCATACTACCTAAATCATGGCGATTTCACTATGACTCATAGGCTATTTGACTTTAACATGTGATATTACCCTACTGAAGAGAGCCAACTTCTATACGATTACTAGTAAGACCTAAAGCCCCACACAAACCTACAGAATGAACATATAGAGGTACACTCGTAGGGTAAGTTTTCCGCCTGCACTAGTATATCTGCAACGGGAGGAGGGGGAGGGGTTAATAGTAGTGGTATGTGCCAGTGATGTGTTTGTATTGATGCGGGTGTGGTTGTGTTTGTCTGTGGTTATGTATTTGTGTGTGGGTGGCTGTGTGTGTGTGAGTGTGTGTTGTGTGTAAGTGTGAATGAGTGTATGTATTTAGTAGTAGTAGTAGTAGTAGTAGTAGTAGTAGTAGTAGAAAATTTATTTATTCACAAAAATCCAAATTTTCAACAACAAATTCGGATATAATATATATATATATATATTATTTTTATGGCGACATCGACACATTAAACAAATTATAATAAATTCAGTAAAGTAAGGTGTGGGTATTAAGTTAATAATTAAGTTAGTCAGTATGTAAAGTTAGTAAAGAAAGTTAGTTAAGTTCAAGTAAGTGTCAGTGTAGTTTTGTTTTAAATGTAGTTGATAGTTTCACATTAGTAATAGTTTTGGGGAGTTTATTCCATAATGATGAGTAGTTAGTCGATGAGTTATGTTTTAGGAGAGTACTATTTGATGATCTTAATTTAGTTATTTCTTTAAGTTTAATTGAGTCTCTAATGTATTTAGGAAGATGGTTATATATGGTAGTATGTATAATATTGAGGGTTTTATAGGTGGATCTTTGTTTAAATGTAAGCCAGTTTAATTATGTTTCGGTAGTCTGTGGTGTGTGTTCGTTTAGGTAGTTTAAAAATGAGTCTGCATGTTTGGTTTATTATTTTGTTAAGTCGTTTTTCTTGAAATTTAGGTATATCAGTAAGTATGGAGTTACAATAATCAAGTTTTGATATTATATAAGCGGAGGTTAATATTTTTAGGGATGATTGATTCGGAAGGTGTTTTATTTGTTTTAATTGTGTGTGTTTATATGTATGTGTGATTGTGTGTGTGTATGTATGTGTGTGTGTATGTGCGTATGTATGTATGTATGTGTGTGTATATGTGTATGTGTATGTGCGTGTGTGTGTGTGTGTGTACGTGTGTACAAAAGTAATAACTGTATACAACAACAAAATATTATGAACAAATCATAAATATTATTAAACTAGTGATGAATTTTATGAATAATTTATTAGTTTATATTAAACTTTATAAAATATTATTAATAAATGCCAATCAACTAAAGTACTATTTTCAATGATTATAATAGAGTTATTACACATACACATATATACATATATATATACACACATTATTAATATAATTTATTGCACAATTTCTCATATTAAATGCGTACATTACTAGAGTTAAAACCTTGCTGTTCATAGAAATATGGAACGCCCAACTCTTTGAGGTAAGGGATCAGAGGTCGGGGGTTATAGGCCGGCGTACCGGGGTCAATGGTGACGGCTCCGAACGTGAAGTTGATGTTCTGAGGTGTCAGGCGATGCAGTGATTATGCAATGTCATAATAAGGGTGTAGTGCTTGTTGCATGGAAAGTTGCATAGATAGACATACCTATGCACCTATGTATCAACTGTTTGTAACCTGTTTGTAACCTGTTTGTCACCTGACCAACTTTCCTGCTACAAAAATAACACCTTATAATATCTATTGAATACAATAACAATTACTTCATTATTTTTATTGGTTTAGTATCCTTAGAGTTTACCTAGAGCTAGAATTAACATGGTAAACCCCAAGCCCAGCGTGCACCTTTAAGGGGTGTTCACATTAGCAATATATTCCTGCAATCTGCTGAATCGCGCATATGTAAAATCATGTATTTCATCTGCGTCCATTACTCGTCCAAACTCGTGCGCGTGTGTTTTCCTCACCGACTGCGTAAATATTCTAATTAGAACATTTTGCAGCGGAGTTTTGCAACCAGACAAAATATATAATTTTACAGTTGCACAATTCATTCAGCTGATTTCAGGAATTGATTTCTCATGTGAACAGCCCTTTAGGCTTGGTCTAGGAACATATAGAATAGAGTTTCGTATCGTTTAGATAAAGCTTAGTTGAAGGTACATAGTTGAAAATGGTTTTGAGATATTGTATCATTGTACCAGAGTTAATTCTATTAATAATGTTAATTAAATAAGCATTATATTGCGTATACAGTGATTAACTATACTTGTATCGACTTGTATCACTAACAAAAGTAAATAATAAATAGTAGTGTTGATATTACATGAAATAATAGTAATTACATGAAAATTAAGTCATTATTAAGAATCTACGCATATTATAGTTATAATGCTTATAAATTAAATATAAATATAGTCGATACAAAATTATTCATAAATTCATCTTATACAAACATAATAATTACAATGTCTGCAATATTTGTTATTTGATTCAAAACAAATTAATGAGTTGATCTAGTTTAAATTCACAGGTGAATCTAAAGATTAGACTCTTACAAATATTCGCCATTATTTTTGAATAATAATCGTAGTTTTGTATTTATCATATATGTTTAATTTTTACACATTTTACAAATTCGGTCTTTCAAAAGAATATTCGCAAGTATGGCTTTAAATTCATTATATATATATATATATATATATATATATATATATATGTATTGTAAGGTAACCTAAATTGATATAAATTATATTAAAAATACCTATATATTTTTATAATTTAAATATTATATAAATATATATATATATATATATGATTTTGTACTAAATATTAATATATAAATACATTCTATTATTAAATATAAATAATAATCTATGATTATAAAATTAATTTTGACTAGAGAATATGTATAATAATTATAATTATTATTTATAATAACAACATAACATAATAATAATAATATAATAATTAAATAATACACTAAAACATACAAGCATAACAATATATGTATATACAAATTATATATACATATACATGTACAATATTTAATATAAATGTAAATACAAATTAATAAAGGTTGTAGTTATATTTATATATAACTATCAAGAAAATTATTATGAAAATCGAAACATAGGGAAATAAATGGAAATTAAATATATTAATACATTATTAAATTACCTTTAGTAAGGTTTTGTAAGGTTTCTCTATGTAATTATTTCATAAATATTATTCAAATTATAATGTTGCTTTTTATAAAGATATATGAATAATATTTGAAAATAATATTATTTAATAAAAATATAATGATGATTGCGGTATAATATCCCAGCAAACAGTAAGAGCAGCATAATAGCAGCATAACAGCATATGCTAGAGCCTCAAATGTTTACATTGTGCTATTATGATGCTATTAAATGTTTACTATGCTGCTATTAATTTGTCATGCTATTATGCTATCATTATGCTAATATTATGCTGCTATTAATTTTAAAAGTATATTATGCTGCTATTATTATAATAGCAGCATAATATACTTTTAAAATTAATAGCAGCATAATATTAGAATAATGGCAGCATAATAGCAGCATAACAGCAGCATAATAGAATGACAAATTAATAGCAGAATAATAGCAGCATAATAGACATTTAATAGCAGCATAATAGCATAATGTAAACATTTGAGGCTCTAGCATATGCTGTTATGCTGCTATTATGCTGCTCTTACTTTTGCTGGGATGAACTAACATTAGCACTATGGTCGCACCTTAGCTTTTTAGGGGAGATAATAATACAATAATAATAAAAGATCAATATATTAATGGAAAAAAGGATCCTATATAAAATAGGTTATAATAATAATTAAAAAATAAAATAAGATAAAAATAACGAATATGTAGAGGAGAAGAGAAGAAGAATTAAGATTTAGGAATCATTTGTAGGTTGCTAATAGATCGCATAGTGGGAGGGAGGTAATTCCATAGTGGGTTCGAAATTTCTAAAAGATCTACCATTTAGGGATATTTATCTAATGTTCAGGGAGATGAAGAGAAGGGTATTTTAGCAGAGAAGCAGGATGGTGTGTATTTAAAATAGAGCATATATGGATATAGTTATATCTATAGATATAGTCATATGTAAAGTAATATATAGATTAAAATATTAGGTAGATGTTAGGATAATGTATTATATTTTATTCTTCAAATTTCTAATAATTATAAAGAATACATTTAGTATTCAATAATTAAAAAAATATATTTAATAATAGAGTAAATAATATATTGAATTAATCATATAATGATATAATCAATTATTTTTCCGCTGTTTTTAAAAAATAAAATAAACAAAATATGTTTTTACAAATTTTTTTGACATAATTTATAATTTATGTTAAATAATATATTTTTATTTTGTTTATTGAATTTATATCATTTTCTTCAAGGTTTTATCTTCATAGAATATTTGTGTTTTTAATTATATTTTTCAAATTTACTATTATAACATTAATATATAAATTAATATTTTACTATTTACAGATTTTAATGTAATAAGCATTACATTGATATTTGTTTGTTTTTTTCATTTTTAAATTGTTTATTAAAATTGAACATATAAATATTTAAATATATAATTAATTCTATATTATTAGAGTAGGTTAACGAAGAACTGTACACTTTATTTAACATTTCTAATATATTACAAATATTTCGATACTTAAATTATTTATAATACAATTTGATAGTTCAGATATAATTATTTGTCAATTATTACTAAATATATTTATCATACACTTATAATTATACTAAATTATTAATAAAATATAATATAGCGAATAATAATACTCATTAATATAATTAAATATAATATATATATATATATATATATATATATATATATATATATATATATATGTATATTTATATATAAATATAATTTAATACATTTTATTGTTTTCTTTAAATATTATTTTCAACCTAATGTCACTATTATCTTTGAATTCGTTATAAAGATATGCCACTCTATTGGGATTGACCTCTACATGTAGATTACTGATACGGCAACGCTAATACAACTCCTTTAGATGCATCGGTAGGTATTTCAGCATCACATTTAAATCTACAATCGGTTCTAGATTGCTATCCTATGTTTAGATAATACAAATTAGTATTATGTAATAGTATAATATATAAATATATATATTTATAAAATATTAGAAATAGATATTTATTAAATTTGTATATTTATGATTAATGTATTATATGTATTGATATAATATGTTAATAAAATAATGCTATATATTAAGCTATTTTAATAGTGTTATGGAATAATGTAATAAAATCAGCGTGATTCAAAATTAATAATATAATATTATATCCATCCCTATACGTTATATAGAAGCTAATTAAAGGAACTTTCATGTGTACTATCCATAGGTATTATTCATAGGTGTAAGATGACTACAAATATAAACAAATAATGTGAGAAAAGTAGTACGCATCGTGCATTTCTATTAATAATAATTATAGTAAATTTAGATTTCAAAAAGTTAATTCTACAATAATTTAAAAAGAATATTTCTCAAAATCATCACTGATTATTGATTGGCTGTTAACCGTAACCTCTCTAGTTGTAACTAGTAACACAGTATAACTAGCACATGTACGTAGTAGTTAAATATGACGTTATCGACTAGTGGTTATTGTGAATGAGAAACTAGCGGAGGTTATCTCTGAGATGAGTGGCTGGAAAGTGGAGGCCGCAATGGGAGGGCTTAAGCAGAGGAGGCCACCATAATAGGGCATAAGTGAAGGCCACCATTGGAGGGTGTAAGTAGTGGAGGCCACCATAATAGGGCGTAAGTGGAGGCCACCATGGGAGGGCGTAAGTAGAGGAGGCCACCATAATAGGGCGTAAGTGAAGGCCACCATTGGAGGGTGTAAGTAGTGGAGGCCACCATAATAGGGCGTAAGTGGAGGCCACCATGGGAGGGCGTAAGTAGAGGAGGCCACCATAATAGGGCGTAAGTGAAGGCCACCATTGGAGGGTGTAAGTAGTGGAGGCCACCATAATAGGGCGTAAGTGGAGGCCACCATGGGAGGGCGTAAGTAGAGGAGGCCACCATAATAGGGCGTAAGTGAAGGCCACCATTGGAGGTTGTAAGTAGTGGAGGCCACCATAATAGGGCGTAAGTAGAGGCCACCATGGGAGGGCGTAAGTAGAGGAGGCCACCATAATAGGGCGTAAGTGGAGGCCGCAATGGGAGGGCGTAAGTAGAGGAGGCCACCATAATAGGGCGTAAGTGGAGGCCACCATTGGAGGGCGTAAGTGGAGGCCACCATAATAGGGCGTAAGTGGAGGCCGCAATGGGAGGGCGTAAGTAGAGGAGGCCACCATAATAGGGCGTAAGTGGAGGCCACCATTGGAGGGCGTAAGTAGAGGAGGCCACCATAATAGGGCGTAAGTAAAGGCCGCCATTGGAGGGCGTAAGTAGAGGAGGCCACCATAATAGGGCGTAAGTGGAGGCCGCCATTCGAGGGTGTAAGTAGTGGAGCCTACATAAGGGTGTAATGAAGGCAGCTATAGTAGGGCGTAAGTGGAGGCTAACATGGAAGGACGTTAGTAAAGGTGGCTATATAAGGGTGTAAGTGGAGGTAACTAAGGTAGGGCGTAAGTGAAGGCTGCTACAGATAGGTGTAGATGAAGGCCGCCACAGTAGGGACAGAGTGGAGGCCACTATAGAAGGGCTTAATGACTAGCCACTAAAGTAGGACAGTAGAACGTATGACTACTACCTACGACTCAGTAATACATTTCGTTGATGAATGCCATTAGACGCACCAGTTCCGCGAAGAGGAGTCGCCCCCCGCTGAGGTCACGCCCCCTCGACCTGTCACTATTAGGCCCCGCCCACACAAAGTCTCGACCGTTCGAGGAACACCACTGTTCGCAGAAGTGGCCGGGTGTTCTCTGCCTCGTGGGTTGCTGTAGCGTTATCTCTTCCTCCTTGTATTTGTTGTATAGGTGGTAATAGTTATGTACATTGTGTATGCATGTGTGTATGTATGTATGTATGTATGTATGCATGTATGTATGCATGTATGTATATATATATATATATATATATGTATATATATATATGTATGTATGTGTATGTATGTATGTATATATGTATGTATGTATATTTATGTAAATATGTGTATGTTTGTATGTTCCTTTTTTATATAATAATATATATATATATATATATATATATATATATATATATATATATATATGTGTGTAGTGTGGTAACTAATTAGGGAAATATAGATGTTATATAATAAGTAAAAATTCAATTTTTATATATTTTTTAATTTCGTGTTTTTGTATATCGTAAAAAATATTTTTACTTATGAAATCTTTAGATATTATAAGTAATAAATATATATTATTTCTGTATATTTGTTAAATTTTCTGTAATTGTAAAGAGTGGGCAATATTTTATAATTGATTTAACAAAATATTCTTCGTATTGTATGTCATGATATACTTGAATAAACAGTGGGTGGAACTTTCGTTAATAACTGTGCACATGATACAGAACTGTACTATTATGCACAGTAATCTTTAATAAAATAATCGCTTATTTATACTCTATAATTTATTTTATTTTCGATTATTTTTCATTTATTTTTACGGTAACTGTATAACGTTTTAATTTCTTCAACTTTTTAATTTAGTATTATTCTTTGTTTATTTCTATAACGTATGTTATCGTTAGCAATTATTTATACTTTATACTTTCGATTAAAAATGTCTACTATATATTTGCTTAAATAAATTATCAATCAATAATAATAATAATAATAATAATGATAATAATAATAATACTAATAAAAATAATAATAATAATAATAATACAAATAAGTATACTACTAATAATATAATAATAATATTATTATTAATTATAAAAAAAAATAATAATAATATTTATAATAACTATAAAATAACTAAACTATTCTAATTTCATTTCCTTCTAATGCATTGCGTCATAGGCCCGTATTACATACTCACCGCCAAGTATTGCGTAACATCTCTCATTAACGACGAATATACGCGAGTAAACGAATACTCCGCACGTATTAATATAGATCTATGCTGCGATCTGATTGGTGGAGAGCTGTACGACCTCGCCGAACCCTCGCCGAACCCTACGACCTACCTTACTCTTGGCGACGTACTGGTACTGTTTGATGAAGTGAAGCAGCGACAGGGAATCCTTACCGCCGGACAGACAGACGAGCAGCCTGTCTCCGTCCCGGATCATGTTGTGCTTAACCACCGCCTGTAATCGTGCCTCCGGGAGTTATCGCTCGACATCAAGGGCTCTACTATACCGAACACACATAGCATACAAGCGTGTATATACATTGATTACGCACGTGAATACATACACACATAGGCTGTACGTAGGGTAGCCCGTTTTGGTAACTTTTTAGTTCCCGTCATAGAAAAGCGAAGAAATTCTTCGTCAAAGTGTTTTTGCTTTATCGATAGTAAATATTTGTTGCTGAAACTTCGCAAATATTTTAATTATGACATTTATGACCTACTGTGAGCGAGCTAGCACACATTTCAATAACGGGCCACCCTACATTGTACGTATCATATATAAGCCTATTTCTTAATACTAATGAGAGTAATTATAGGTCACGCGATGTACGTTACTATAGTGTAATTCTGTTGAGGCGTATTGATGCTTCAACTGTTACTTATGCATACTTTAGAACTGCTTACATCTTGTAATAATATTGAAATGGTTTAAATGTATGGTACTTAACAATTGAAGCCGCGCGTTATCGATTAATTGATATCTACTTACGCTATATAAACTTTCGTCCAACGATTTAAGGGGATGTCACACGACGCCCGCTTCTATGTATAGAGATAGCAATCGATGGGTCTATAGAAATATACGTTTGCATAATGTCTGCACTTTCTATGTTATTTCTAGATTGTTTTCATAAATAATTTGATTACAGATATTAAAAAACAAATCGTAGAATAGTATTATGAAATAAGAAAAATTTTAAATAAAAATTATTTTCACCAAAACAAGGTGTATGACATCCCCTTTATAGGATATAACTTAACGTTAAATTAGATATCGAATAAATCGATTACGCGGACATTTAATATGTCACCACCAGTGGCCAATATCTTGCATTAATACATTCGCGCAATACGGATAGCTGGTGAATAATATCTAGTGAATGACAGCCACGTAGCGCGTGAAGGACATACCTGTTGGCTTCGTTTGAAGATGTCCTTATGAGGCGATCGCCACTGAACCTCGGGGGTGATGTTCACAGAGTTGTCCGTCGCGTTCAGTGGACAACTTATCGGAGACGGGGGGTTCTTCGTAGCTTTAGCTGGATTGTGTGTATTACGGTATGTTTACTCAGTGTGTATCAATGATGACACTCTCAGTATAGGCTGGTTGCCATAGTACTTTAACATTGTTATAGGTCATACTGGTGATTGTTCAGCGTTGTTTGTATAGATAAGCGTAGGTATTATAGGTACGCAGATATTCTCTATTGTGGCCTCACATTGCAAAGAAGAGTCGATTATGAATGAGTTTTTAAAGTAATTAAAGATGAATAGGTAATAATTGGAATGGTATATGATGATGATGTTAATGAATGCTAATGATAAATATGATGAAGATGATGCTAACGAATAAGGTTTATTAGTCACAAAATAAAGTGAATATATACCCTGTTATAACATATATGTGCATAAGTGGGTTTATAAATATGCAAAAAAGTACAATAAAATTGTATATACGATAAAAGAACAACTATATATTATAATAAGGAGTGTATAGAATAGTGTGCGAATAGGGAAGAATGGAGTAATAATGGCACGATCGCTATGGTAACGTATCACTATGTAGGCTAACCTTCTTGTGTGGTGAACGTGTTCGATTGCAGTTTAAGTTTCTGCGTGGGTGATACATTAGGTTATTTACCATGCGGGTACATAATAAACAATAGAAAGACTAATGTACTACTCGATGTAGAACATACATTATAGGACATACATTGTAGGACATACATTGTAGAACATACATTGTAGGACATACATAGTAGGACATACATTGTAGAACATACATTGTAGAACATACATTGTAGGACATACGTTGAAGGACATACATTGTAGGACATACATTGTAGGACATACATCGTAGGACATACATTGTAGGACATACATCGTAGGACATAAATTGTAGGATACACATTGTAGGACATACATTGTAGAACATACATTCTAGGTACACCAGTACTGAGGTAGCCTATGCACATGATAGGTCTTGAAGGTCGTTAGTAGTATGCTGGCAGTATTACCCATGCGTACTGACTCTTTGACCAGTGTATGGGTGTATCAACTAGTGGTTTATATTTGTATTATAAGTAATCAGGTGGGGATAGATGTTGTTCTAATATCGGACGATTATAGATGATTGCATTTTCTATACGTAGTACTATAGTATTACTATTATTATTATTTTATTATCGTTCGTTATCGTTTCTAGTTCTCGTTATGTTTATTATTATATATATATATATACTCATCCATAGCAACTGTGTTGCTGAATATCTGTATATTGTCTATACACTTTTGAGATATGTTTTTATATATATATGTAAGTGTTTAAATAAACCATTACAATTACAATTACAATTACATTGTATTAATACATTGCGCACCTCACAGTAATACGACATGGTGGGTGATACGTATGAGAACACTTGCGATGCTATAGGTATATCTGCATAGGGAGGTACACACGGAGAGTTCTTCCATTACCGATGAGCATTGTTAGATCTTTAACAAATACAAATACAAATACATCACTGAATAATCATTCAAATATAAATACAAATATACCAAATCATTCAAATACAAATACAACTACGTATTTGACCTTGCCGATAAGGACACCTAACGGGGAGAGGTAACACTAATACACTTGACCTGTTTAGTTTGACGTCTGACCACTCCATCTATCGGAAAGAGGTTGATGTCGGATGCCAGACCAGTGGAGCCATCCTTATCTCGTTTGAATCTTATCTAGTGATCGAGGCATGCTAGATCAGTACGTATCTAATCCTTATCTAATCATGTCAAGGTCACTAATGATACTGGTCTAAAAATATAAACAATAAATGCAGTTGAAAACTCTTTCCCGGTATCATATTTAGAGAGCGTTATTATTTTGTTTTATAAATTTCTTTATCTATGAAAACTATGAATTTTAATATATATATATAGTAAATGAATTACAGAATTACAAGCTACTATATTGCTGTACTACTGACTTCTACCTTAGTCTGACTTTACTCTAGAGCTGAGCTAGTACACATTAATAGAAACCATTTCATGAGAGCTTATTTTCTGATTCTTGATCTTGATCATCATATCTTCAACCTGACGAGAGAGAGGAATACAACTTATCAAGAGGTATGCAATGCGAATCTAATGTACGAGAACGATATTCACTTTTTACTATTTTATAACTTATTCAAAGATTGAACAGTGAAATTGTAATATTTTAAATTATTATGTTATCATAGTAAACAATTAAATAGATATTTCATGGCCACACACGACATAGATTTGTGATACATGATAGGTACATGTGCTACAGATACTATTTGTATTGTATTGTCCGCGGCCCTCACATTTATTTATAACATGTATAAGTCTATGACTTCTTGAGAGGTCCATTTGTATTGTATTTAATATTTATATGTGTGATTTCAATATATAAATATTATTATTATTATTATATAGACACACCCACACCCACACACACACACACCCACACACACACCCACACACACACCCACACACACACACCCACACACACACCCACACACACACACCCACACACACCCACACACCCACACACACACACCCACACACACACACCCACACACACACCCACACACACACACCCACACACACCCACACACCCACACACACACACCCACACACACACACACACCCACACACACACCCACACACACCCACCCACACACACACACACATACACGCGTTGATACATACCTCCGCTGCAGTCTCCACAGTAGATAGATGTACTGGCCGAGGATCTCTCAGGGGATAGGTAACAGGGGAGAAGGGAAGCTGGAACACCTGCACCTTCTTATTCTTTATGCTTTAGTGTGGGGGTAGTGATGTGGTGGTTGTTGTATGGTTAGTGGTGATGGTGTGGTATAGAGTGAACACACACACACGCAGGGTAGGGGTGTAGGGGTGGGTGGGGGTGGAGATAATCGCAGACAAAACATCTGAACAAGTTGTTCGTCCTAGGACAGCACTCATTTTTTTGTTAACGACTATTTTTTTTTAATTTTCATATGTATCATTTTAATATAAATGTTAAAATTGTACATTTCAGGGATTTATAGTAAATGAGAGGTAAACATTATACCAGTTAAGTAATGTATAAGAAATACAGTCATATAGTTAATATATTCTATACCTAATCATTTATAACAAATAATACATTACTTTGTTTTAGAAGTAAGTTAGAATAAAAGATATGAGAGGGAAGTTTGTATGTTGATATGTTTGTGATTTACAGTAATCTTATATATATATATCGTTATTTTTTGTTATTTTTATTAACATTTATATAAAGAGATATAATGATAATAAATAATATAGATACAATAATAATATCAATATTTTCCGATGGAAATATGGTTCATTTGACCGAAATATTGAAATATAAACGACACTAGCTTTGTAAATTTGAAAAAAAAATGCCCTAACATAATCTTAAATTAAGATATGTATACAAATTTGATATGTATCGAAAAGTAAGTGTTTCGCAAAAATATTATTTGGATATATTAAAAGTGGATTCATACAAATTTTACCCAATTTGTATAGGTCAAAAGTAGATCGATACGATCATTGTTATTTACATGTAAACTGTCAATACTGTGAAAATGTCGTAATTTGAAAATTTATTTTTTTAATATAATTCACATATATATTATAATATTAAAAGTATATTAGTCTGATAGTTAGATTAATTACCTTATGAAATATTAATAGTAAATACAACTTGTAATAATACATGTGTATCCATCTAGTGGTTGGTATCGGAACTATATTAAAATAATTACATAGCTTAGATAGGGAGTGAACCATCTTTGCTTTGCAAAATCATTGATAATAGATGTACAATGATAATAGATGTAGAATGATAGTAGATAGGCAATGATAATAGATGTACAATGATAATAGATGTACAATGATAATAGATGTAGAATGATAGTAGATAGGCAATGATAATAGATGTACAATGATAATAGATGTACAATGATAATAGATGTAGAATGATAGTAGATAGGCAATGATAATAGATGTACAATGATAATAGATGTACAATGATAATAGATGTACAATGGTAATAGATGTACAATGATAATAGATGTACAATGATAATAACCATTTAATAGCATCGTTAGGCATCATGAACCATCTGTACTTATTGGCATCGGTACTGTAGGCATCGTTGGGGTCTACTTTCAGCTTGGTAACGTACTGTTTATAGGGTATATTGGAGTTTATTGTGGTTATTAGTTATGTAAAATCGTTTCATTTTACATTCTGATTATTATTGCAGTGCTTCAGAGAAAATGAATCTTCCTAATTTAGGATAATCCTAGGATAACTTATTTCTGATTTATTGAAATTATGACTAGAATGACTAACACCTCGAGCTCATAATATTGTTATTCAAGCCAATATATTCACAGGTATGGAGTTGAAATATTATCATTGGAATTATTATTATTATCATGGAGTTGAAAACATAAGTTATTGAAATAAACAAACAACAATTCAATACACAACATATTAATAATGTAAACATTTCATAGTTACCTATGTATTACTGTTGTACGGAATAGCTCTATATCAAGTTATGTTGTACAGCGGGTTAGTACAGCTATACACTATATACATACTATAACTGTGTCGTCATATAGATAGAGTATATACTATATATACTATATATATATAATATATATATATATATATATATATATATATATATATATATATTTATTAAATAATATCAAAATGAAATGCTAATTGATATTTTAATAATACTAATAAACGAATGATGTAAATATTAGTATTCAAATTTATTGTTTAAATATAGATTAATATACATACTAACTAAATACAAACTACTAAATTACTACATAATAGCTACATAATATCTACTGAATTACTACTGAATTACTACTGAATAACTATATATATCACATATAGAACAGTGTAATGGTGTTTACCTTCTTGTAGTGATCGAATGCATACTGGGCTTTGATGAGAGATTCCTGTAATAGTAATAGTATGAAGTTATAGTTACAATGTGAGATAGTAGTAAATGCACGAGCACTAAACAAGTCTATCTTTATACTAGCGATGCATGTATGCTGGTATGCACTATTTCGTGATTACATAATATGGATATGGGGTTTTAATGTATATGTACTATATGATATCTTAAAGTTAGTTGAATATAGATTGAGTTTGAAAGGAGTGATTATTACTATATGAATAAGTAATATGAATAGGGTTTACTTAATAATTATACTTCTTTGTAATAGTGTATCTTGTAAAGTTACCATTAGTTCAAATATAACATTTAACAATCAATTAAATTAAATTCAAGAAAAATTACACTAAATAAATTAAACAGTAGACAAAATAATATTATTAATGCTTAACATTACGTTATATGTAAATAAATACTTATAACATATGCGTAATAATAAGAGAATAGTTTAGTAAAGTTAGATAAGGATACAAGCAGTATTTCATCATATAGTTGATGTATGATGTAAACATACTAGCTCTACATTCTAAGTTATTATTTGTAACTAGTTTATTATTCTGAGATATTATCGAAATCAATAAATATCTTAAGGGTGAAGCACTCAGGCGTTAACATATGTATCATATTTTTATTATTTCAAAAAAAAATTGTATTACCTATTAACCATGTTCAGTATATTAATTATCTCATTGTAAAATATTTAAATTATTGTTGAGTATTTCTATCAATATCAGAAGTGTTTTCAATAATTCATATTCGTAAATTTAATATTTATTTTCCATGATTAATCATAATCATAATATAGATGTATACAATGAATGTGTGTGTGTGTGTGTGTGTATGTGTGTGTGTGTGTGTATGTGTGTGTATAAGTACAAACGCTACTATAACTGCGACTAACGCTATAATTAGGCCCCTTCTCGCTCGCTGCTGTATTACTAGAAGTGTCGGTGTGGTAGTTGATGTTAGACAGCCACTTGCGTTCTTTGAACACCAGGTTATCTTTATGCCTCCACTCTCCAGTGTGTGTGTTCAGGGTGTACTAGAGGCGGGGTGGGGTGGGGTGGGGGCGGGGTGTGGTGAGTGGGGGGGGGGGGTGTTAATATGGTCACGATGATACGTGGTTACTTTATTACTAAAATACAGCCATGTAGGCTCCTTGTGGGAATAAAATGATAATAAATAATGAACTATGCGTTAATGTGACACTATTTTCATATACAAATTAGATAATAATAATAATACGTTGAAGATAAACTAGACAAACATGAAGAATACACATGAACTGGTCTAGGCAGCAAGCAGTACAGTAGTAAACAGTGTATATAGTATATTAATGACTAGCGGTAGGTAAGAATAGGTTAATATGTTTCTATTTAAATGTGTATTACTGGGTGAGAGCGTTGATGGGAGGCGAGAAGTTCACAAGTTTACATGTAAAAGATGGCAGGAAAATGGGTATTTTTTTAAAGGCAATAAACTTCTTTATATAATTATTTGTTATCATTTTTTTTTGTATATATAATACTTAGTTATATTATATTTACTATTAATTATTTTGTAGTGTATATATTTCTATACAATTTCAAATATATATATATTTTTTAATGTTTGTTTTTAAATACTTATAGAAACGGTAATGTAATCTACGGAACATTAGAGATATCAGAAGTCTGCCATCGTTAATAGGTCGTGGTGATACAAGATTACATCGGGCAATGTAAAATAAATATATGTCAGAGTACACATACGATAAAACATCTTTATTGAACATTTAAAACAGCGTGCGATAGTTCTGCACTGTGATTTAGGTAATACATGTGTGCTTGTAACAGTGAGTGTAGTAGGGCTAATTGGTAGGGTTAAGTAATGGGGCTAAGTGATGGGGCTAAGTAATGGGGCTAAGTGAAGGGGGCTAAGTGGTAAGTATAAGTGATGGGGATAAGTGATGAGGCTAAGTGATGAGGCTAAGTGGTAGGTCTAAGTGATGGAGCCAAGTAATGGGGCTAAGTGGTAGGTATAAGTGATGGGGCTAATTGATGGGGCTAAGTGATGGGGCTAAGTGATGGGGGCTACGTGATGGCGCTAAGTGATGGGGCCAAGTGATGGGGTTAAGTCATAGGGGTAAGTCATAGGGCTAACCTGGGGCAATAGTTTCCAGCCGTGCTCCGCCACGAGACGTACAGCCTCTATGACGTAATCAACTGTTGCGTCATCGAAGAAGTAGGCCAAGTTCAGGCGGGAGAAACCGGGCCGGAATGCTTCCTTGTCGGAGAACTCTTTGTCCAGACGACTGTGTCAGTAGTGATGGTGAAGGTATGTATGTGTGTGTGTTTGTGTATGTACTCGTATGTGTGTGAGTGTGTGTGTGTGTGTGTGTGTGTGTGTGTGTGTATATAACAGAAGGGGTTGGTGCAGGGATCTAATATTAAAATATATACAGGGAAACTACAATAATATAATAATAAATAATACATATAAAAAACAGGTAAACACTGTGTAGTTTCCGTGTATATATTTTAATTTTGGACCCCTGCACCAACGCCCTCTTTTATACCTATAATACACACACACACATACACACACATACACACACATTTACAATGTATTATATATCCATATATAGTGTGGAGCCAACATTTCCCGTTTAATGATTTTGTTTATATAATTAATGATTATTTATATATGAATTTATATATATATATATATATATATTTACGTGAATATATTATATATAATACTATTACTACTACTACTATAATATTAATTAAATTTACATTCAGAATATATAAAAAGTAAACCATGAAAAAAGTGAAAGCTAAACATTTAAATATAATATTTAATATTAAGTTCCCGAATACTTATAAGTATTACGAATCAAATTACGAATTATCACATTATCGTTGCATTATAATGTATTCAATATATTTAATATAAATATTTAAAAAAAAGTCTATAATTATTTTAAAATACACTTATTATAATATGTTTACGTTTAATTAAAATATATTGCGCCATGAATTCCACGGACTAAAAGTAGATATTCTATTCACAATTATTGAATGTATAATCTATTAAAAAATACATTAATTATAGAATAAGTAAATTATATTCAAGTATAGTGTGCCTGGAATTCCATAGCTCATACTCTGTTCGTAATTGAACATACAAATAGTATAACATGGTACAATAATTAGATATGTGTTGCTTTAGTGAGTGAACCCCCTTAATAGTATACAATAATATACACATATATTGTTGTTGTTGTTATTATATTTGGTCCTTTCATCCCATACAGGAACTTAGATGAAGTTTTCACTTATAACCATATATGGCTCTAATGTCCCTTCGAAGCCGCTCTCATGTTAAGGCATCCATGGTTTTAACGAGAGCCGATCATTTATTTATACACAATTATATAAGATCACTTCTAAATATTATTTTAAGACCTATTTTAATGGTCCGGACGAGGCTCCAACTGTGTCCTACTGCTTGTGTGTCTGACGCCTTAGCCAACTGAGCCACGCAGGCAGTATATATATATATATATATTACTATAAGGACACGTAGGTGACCTTGAGTAATCACTCTCACTGCTAACAAACCTATCCTCTAGGAGAAGATTCTCGATAGATTCCGCGAGGTCCTCGTCTATTCCCAGTAAATCCTGACAACAATATTAGTGGGATAGTATATTAATATGCGATTCAAATGAGTTAGACTATGTTTGTATGCGACTGTATATGCACACATATATATGTATATATGACTGTATATATATATATATATATATATATATATGTGTATATATGACTGTATGTATGTGTGTGTGAGTGTATGCGTATTTATGGAATAAATTATTGACGTATGTGTTTATGTTCATTTATTAATATATATGTGTGTGTGTGCATGAGTACATCTTAAGCCCCGCCCCGCCCCGCTAACCATGGAGTAGGGTCCGGCACAAGCGCAGCCCCCTCTAGACTGTATGCCGAACAGATCGTTGAGCAGCGCCCCCACGTAGTTGTAGTGAAGCATGCGGCCAGTCTCCGGGTTCGAGATGAGGAACGAGAAGATGGGTAGCCGTTCCACGTGCTGGGCTCCCAGGATTAGTAGGTTAGGCGCTCGGGTCCAGGCTTTGAACGCTGTCCTATGAGGGTGAGAGTGATGGGGTGTAACGGGGTGTAAGGGGGTGTAGGGTGAGGGTTGAGAGGTTAATGGGGTGATGGGGGGGCGGTTTGGGTGTGCAGTGGTGGAATGAGAAGATAGCAGGTCTAGGTACCGATCCTACAGTATTAGGAAGTTAGGATGGAGGGGTGACGGGGTCGTAGGGGTTATATGGTGGGTCATGGGGTGGGATGATGGGTTAGGGGATGTATGATGCGATGCGGGGTTGTCAGGTTATACTGAAAAACTAATGTTCTATGATTATTCTAGGACAATCCTTAGTTATCTCCGTAATGTTAAATATTATCCTAGGATAATCCTTAGCTATCTCCGTAATGTTAAATATTATCCAATGACAATCCTTAGTTATCTCCGTAATGTTAAATATTATCCTAGGATAATCCTTAGCTATATCCGTAATGTTAAATATTATCCTAGGACAATCCTTAGTTATCTCCGTAATGTTAAATATTATCCTAGGACAATCCTTAGCTATCTCCGTAATTTTAAATATTATACTTGGAAAATCCTTAGCTATATCCGTAATCAGGGTTGATGGTTTTTTCGGTTTTTACGTAAAAACCAAAAAACCCGGTTTTTATCGGGTTTTAACAGTTTTTATCGGGTTTTATCGGTTTTTACGGTTTTTACAATACAAACAAGTACAAATTATAATTTTTTCATAACAAAAAATTAACTAAATTGTATTATTTTCATTATAATTTTAAATATATAGACATCACATAATGGAAGAGTTGGAATCGTAGAATATATTATTTTTGATTGTTACGAGTATATTATATATATTAAAAAAAAATATTAAATATTATCAAGCCTATCAAATATTATTTAATACTATTATATTATTGTTATCATAAAATAGATTATTAGCTATATGTAATTAAAGTGGTTTTGAATCAATAACAGGGTTGATGGTTTTTTCGGTTTTTACGTAAAAACCAAAATACCTGGTTTTTATCGGTTTTTATCGATTTTTATCTGGTTTTTATGGTTTTTTCAATAAAAACAAGTACAAATTATAATTTTTTCATAACAAAAAATTAACTAAATTGTATTATTTTCATTATAATTTTAAATATATAGACATCACATAATGGAACATAATTATTATTCAACATTATAATAAATTTAATAAGTTCCTCAGTTAAAAACCATTATTGTTAAATAATTATAAATGAATAGATATCATTTGTATAGCTATTTAAATAAAAATATAATATCAAATGTAATTATATAATATGATTACATTTGATATTATATTTTTGATTCATATTTATAACATTTAATTTGATAATATAATAGTTACAAATATTATAGTTATTTTATTTGCGTTTAGAGTATTTCGGCTATAGCCACACCCATAGTCCCACCCCTTTTGAAATCACCGCCTACAGTGTCTGGTAACCGTTACAATATACTAAAAATTGTAGTCTAAAATAGTACTTTACTTAAGTTTGGTAATATTTGTCTATTACATATAAATAACTATTATTAATAATAATGTATTATCATAAAAACTATAATTTAAAAGTTAAATTAATTTGTTAAAAACCGTAAAAACCGACGAAAAAACCAATTTTAAAAACCGAATCAACCCTGCTTTTAAAGCAGTGCTTTACTTCATATTATTTAGTAAAATGAGTAAGTTTGGTAATATTTGGCTATTACATATAAATAACTATAATTAATAATAATGTATTATCATAAAAACGATATATTTTTACATTTCAATATATAAATAATTCATAATTAGAATATTCTGCCTAATGGTGGCGTAATTAAATTTGTTATCACATAATCATTGTATCGTAGGCATGTAAGTGTAATTAGATGAGAGTCCTACCCACTCACTGATATAACATATAATGTAGGCAATTATAACTTATAATTTAAAAGTTAAATTAATTTGTTAAAAACCGTAAAAACCGTAAAAACCATAAAAACCATAAAAACCATGGTTTTTACAACTTGAAAAAACCGTAAAAACTGACGTAAAAACCCATTTGAAAAAACCAATTTTAAAAACCGAATCAACCCTGTCCGTAATGTTAAATATTATCTTAGGAAAATCCTTAGCTATCTCCGTAATGTTAAATATTATCCTATGACAATCCTTAGTTATCTCCGTAATGTTAAATATTATCCTAGGACAATCCTTAGCTATCTCCGTAATTTTAAATATTATACTTGGAAAATCCTTAGCTATATCCGTAATGTTAAATATTATCTTAGGAAAATCCTTAGCTATCTCCGTAATGTTAAATATTATCCTAGGACAATCCTTAGTTATCTCCGTAATGTTAAATAGTATCCTAGGACAATCCTTAGCTATCTCCGTAATTTTAATATTATACTTGGAAAATCCTTAGCTATATCCGTAATGTTAAATATTATCTTAGGAAAATACTTAGCTATCTCCGTAATGTTAAATATTATCCTAGGACAATCCTTATTTATCTCCGTAATGTTAAATATTGTCCTAGAATAGTCATAGTACAATTTTCCCAGAACAACAGTCTCCAGTGGTGATAAGGTGTGATGCGAGGTGATAAGGTGGGATACAATGATACTAAGGGGTGTATAAGGTGTGGTGACTGGGTTATATGGGGTGAGTAGAGGAAGTATTGGTGGCGTGTCAGCCTGATAGGTAGATAGGGTGGAGTTGTGAATAGAGGGGTGTAGTTCGCTAGAATGGGGTGAGAGTAATAGGATAGCAGATTATTAGGATTGTCATAGGGAATAATGGAGTTTAATAACGAGTGTTAAGTTGAAAATAATTTAGTGATAGAATGGGTGACCTATAATGGATATATGTTGCTGATTCTTAGTCAGATTTATACTACTAATTAATACAACGTCACATGGTTGGTAAATAGAATTATAATTAATATTAAAGAATACATAAAATAAATGATATCATATCAATTAATGTATAAATTAAACAATTAAAAATAAGTAATTATGTAATATTATATCTTATGAGATATGATGTAATAATGTCAGAATGTGATGTAATATGATGCGCTATTATATAGTACAGCTACTACATTACTAAGACGATAAGCTATAACCCACACACACACACACACTCACTCACCACTACCACTACTACTACTAGGACTAACTTCACCAGTCTGTGTTCCCTGACGAGGATGTTATCAGCCCCTACCGCCTCCTTGAGATGGAACGCCAGCCCCGCTCGTATGCTCTCCACGATAGCGGGGGTGCCACCCTCTTCGCGGGTCTCAATGTCTCGTAGGTATCGGTGGGCTGTGCGTCTTACCTGCGCGGGGGTAATGGGGTGAACTACGCATTACTATCACTCTAGATCAGGGGTTCCCAACCGATGGGTCATGTGACCCAACTCGGGTCATTTGGTTTTTTGTTTGGGTCGTGAGCCAATTATTAATTTAAAAATTTGTTATCCGCAAATTTTTATTTTAATGTAAAACTAATATAGTTAAAAAAATCACTAAAATCAAAAAAATCAAATTTTTCATTGGGTCATGTTATATTTTGTAATTAAGAATTATCAAAAAAGGGTGATGATGAATAAAGGTTGGGAACCACTGCTCTAGATGTTGTATGCTTAATGATTACCAAGGCATCCACACACACAAACACACACATATATTTGTATATATATATATATATATATATATACGGATAACAATGATGGCTAACAAAGAAAACAGTGCCCCCACCCCCCGTTGTGGGGTAAGCATTACGGAACAACTTCTTCTTAGCTATGAGGATACCCGGAGACTGCACCCCGCCCACAAACTTGTGCGTAGACAGGAAGATAGCGTCTTTGTGTGGGAACCCCTTGCTGCGATAGTGATGGGGTAGTGATGATGGGGTAGTGGTGATGGGATAATAGTGATGGGGTAGTGGTGATGGGGTAATGGTGATGGGGTAGTGGTGATGGGGTAATGGTGATGGGGTAATAGTGATGGGGTAGTGGTGATGGGGTAGTGGTGATGGGGTAATGGTGATGGGGTGATAGTGATGGGGTAGTGGTGATGGGGTAATGGTGATGGGGTAGTGGTGATGGGGTAATAGTGATGGGGTAGTGGTGATGGGGTAATGGTGATGGGGTAGTGGTGATGGGGTAATGGTGATGGGGTAATAGTGATGGGGTAGTGGTGATGGGGTAGTGGTGATGGGGTAGTGGTGATGGGGTAATGGTGATGGGGTAGTGGTGATGGGGTAGTGGTGATGGGGTAATGGTGATGGGGTGATAGTGATGGGGTAGTGGTGATGGGGTAATGGTGATGGGGTAGTGGTGATGGGGTAATAGTGATGGGGTAGTGGTGATGGGGTAATGGTGATGGGGTAGTGGTGATGGGGTAATGGTGATGGGGTAATAGTGATGGGGTAGTGGTGATGGGGTAGTGGTGATGGGGTAGTGGTGATGGGGTAATGGTGATGGGGTAATAGTGATGGGGTAGTGGTGATGGGGTAGTGGTGATGGGGTAGTGGTGATGGGGTAATAGTGATGGGGTAATAGTGATGGGGTAATGGTGATGGGGTAGTGGTGATGGGGTAGTAGTGATGGGGTAATAGTGATGGGGTAATGGTGATGGGGTAGTGGTGATGGGGTAGTGGTGATGGGGTAGTGGTGATGGGGTAGTGGTGATGGGATAATAGTGATGGGGTAATGGTGATGGGGTAGTGGTGATGGGGTAGTAGTGATGGGGTAATAGTGATGGGGTAATGGTGATGGGGTAGTGGTGATGGGGTAATAGTGATGGGGTAGTAGTGATGGGGTAATAGTGATGGGGTAGTAGTGATGGGGTAATAGTGATGGGGTAACAGTGGTGAGGTAATAGGTAATATATTTCCTAACAAATTAAGTCGAAAGAGATGATTTTATATAGATGTTATAATTTAATTTAGTTATAATTTAATTTAATATGATATTTATAATTATCTGGATGGCATTAAAATAGATTATTAATATTTTATAATAAAAATGTCTCTTAAAATATATTAATAATTTAATTATAATAAAATATTATGATTAATAAATTATCTACTAAAATATCTATTATATTAACTATAGTATATAAACTAATAATATTTTATAATATATTATATAATAATAATAATGGTTTAATCACTGAATTGTTAAAGTAATGGAGTGGTAACCTTGACTTGGGGTTCATGTCAATTTTAAGATAGGGGGCAGCAGTGGCGTAATCAAAGAAAGCGAGGGCGTTCACCTTGTGAAGTTCTATCTATTGGGGTGTGTGTGTGTTTGTGTGTGATAATGAGGAGGCTAGTAGTGTTTATTAGTATGTGTGCAGTTGTAGTGTATATGTGTGTGTGTGTGTGTGTAGGTGTGTGTATATGTAAAGGTGTGTGATGATGAGGGAGATAGTAGTGTGTATAGTATGTGTGCAGGTGTGTGTGGGTGTGGGTGTGGGGTAAGGATACAATGGTGCGCGTGATTATATACAAAGTTATAATATATATTACGTGTTTATGAAAGTTGAATGTATGAATAATACATTATTTAAACTTAACAAATAATCTATTAAGCTATGAATTATGAGTTACACACACCCTCACATACACACATACCCTCACACACACATACACACACACCCTCACCTCACATACACCCACCCCCACACACCCTCACACACATACACACACATACATCAATACACACACACATCCACACACACATACACCCTCACATACACCCACACAATAGAGGCATAACTAACCGCTATATCGTCGACATTCACCATGATGCCGGTGACATTGGAGGCGGCTGTGAAACAACCAATCAGCTGCCGGCCCGATGACTTCCATTGCTGTGATCAGGTTATCAGGTTAGATAACAGGCCTACCCAACCATTATTCAGGCTATGTTCGCATATGCTTTACACCTTATATGCTGTACTACTAAGCATTAGTTGATATAAAGGGTTCTAATAAGGTAGTAAAGGGTTAATCATGAGGGTGGTATCCAATCGGATAGTGGCAGTGATTATTGTTATATATAAGGGCGGCGAAACATATGATTTTTGAAATATATATATTTATATTAAAAATTATATTATATAAAAATAATCAGTAAATAATCAGTAAATATAATGTATTATATTTAAAGTGATATACGGAATAATGCATAAAAGTAACTATAAGTGTCATAAATAAGTATTTATAAATACAATTGTATAAAAATAAACATTAATACGATAGTAAAATATTTATAATTAAAAAAAAACGTAATATTACCGCACTTTATTTTTAAACTTCATTTTTATTTATTGAACATCCATAATTGTTGATCTACTTGATAAATGTATATGGTACTTTCAGAACGTAATCATAATAATTATATTTCATATATATTAAGTATGAACTAAATTAAAACTTAGCTACTGGAAATTCCTGAAAATATTGGAATTTTTTTTATTTTTAAATTTTTTTTAAAGTAGCGTTAAGTGGTTAGTTATTCATTTCTCATTATCATCGTATACTATAACATAATATACATATATACATATATATATATATATATATATATATATCTAAATGTAATTAAGACTTAAACAAGTGTAGTGATTCTCTTATTTCAGAAGTTATCATACTTTAATTCGACGCCCTTAAGGAATTATAATATGTGTATTGCATCAAGCATCAAGACTTACATATATATACATATATATTTATGAAATCCATGTAGAAGAGTGCCTTTATATAGCAACTAAATCTATACTATAGACTCGCATGTAGATAGGCAGTCAGTGGTGTGAGCGCCCCCTACCTTTAGTTCCGCTCGCAGGTGATCTAGATCCACCAGGCCGTCGACAGTTTCGTTGATACGGATCACCCTGGTGGCTATCTCTCGCCACGGTAACAGGTTCGAGTGGTGCTCAAACGATCCCACGAATACGATCTACGGCGGCGGGGTGGGGTGGGGTGGGGGTAGATAATAGTAGAGGTTGAGTATACGTAATGTGTGTGAACGAGGTTAAGTGTGCATTAAGTGTATCGGAGTATCTATATAATAGTTTATTAATATTCGTTTATAAATTATAAATTATAATAGAGTAATAATATTAGTATTTAATAAAATCTAAAAATAGAATTCATGTATATCATATTTAAATATATATATATATATATATATATATATATATTAGTATTTAATATTATTTATTAGTCAATACCTCTTTTTATGAAATTAAATATTTAATATAGTAAATATATATATATAATAAATATATGAACGATATAGAAATAAATGATGTAAATTGAATCTAATTTACTATATAAAAATGATAGTAGTTTAAATATATAGAGGGTGATACTGATAGTGAAATAGACACTTACGGGTGGGTCCTGCAAGGACATGACATTGATGAGTTTATGCACCGCCCCGGTACAGCCACTGCCAGCGAATATCACTGCATCTTCCTCAGTGGAGTTTGTGGCATGCCGTATTATATCTCTGTGTGCAAGTGTGTGGGTGTGTGTGTACGTGTGTGTGTGTGTGTATGTGGGTGTGTGTGTGTGTGAGTGTGGGTGTGTGTATGTGAGTGTGGGTGTGTGTGGGTGTTAGTGGCTAATTATATCTCTGTATGGCTGTATATGTGTGAGTGTCTTATCTATAACATAATATGATATGTTTAGAATACACTGTGTATTAAATAACAATAACATTTGATATAACATTATTGTATGAGGTATGGATGTATTACACTACTTATAATAGAGATAAGATAATAAAATTTACATTTTTACTAAAGTAGATTATACATTTAATAAATATGTATGTGCTTCCATATTCTAAAATATATACACTTTTTGGTGAACTTATTATATATATATATATATATATATATATATATATAAAATAAACATGTCTGTTTTAATGATAAACTCTGATAATTATAATAGGGGAGAAGGGTAGGAATGATATTAGGGCATATCTAACATTGAATCCACCCTGTTATCATAGTGGGTATAGGAGGGGTAGGGGTGTGGGAGGGGTGGGGTGTGGTAGGGGTAGGGGTGTAGGAGGGGTAGGGGTATAGGAGGGGTGGGGGTGTAGGAGTGGTAGGGGGCGTGTCTAACCTGGCTTCATCTCTGAACAGTGTAGTTTGTAGGGCGGATACCGTAGTGGTGGTGTGGGTGTTAGCGTAGTTAGGCAGAACGTTGTTGTGTATGTAATCTTCGATGAAGTTTAACGACCTGTGTGCGATAGTGGTAGTAGTGCTAGTAGTGATGGGGTCAGAGGTTAGGGAATATATAGAAATGTGCGTAGGTATAATGGAAGAGGTCTAATGGAAGAGGCGATGCGTGATGAGGTAGATAGTTATTATAAAGTAACGCCACTATATAGTGTATAAGGTAACAGTGTGAGTTAACATCCATATTAAGTTATATATATATATTTGATAAAGAACAATATTTAAATATGTATATTAAATGAAGGATATATAGCCAATTTCACATATTGATTATCGGATACAATTATTCGATGATTAATATAATTAGCGATTAAAGTATTATTTTGAATATTCGCGATCGAGTGTGTTTTAATGTGAATATCATGGTGAAGGTGAAGGTCACTAACTTGCCAGATGCTGTGTAATCACAGTAGACAACTGTATGAGAATTTTTTAGTATTAGTGAAATATCTATAATGAACTGAATAAATAATTAATTACAATAATTACATAAATCATATAAAATATGATAATAATTTAATATTTATATATATATATATATATATATATAAAATTTATATTATAAATATATGTAAATGTTATGGTACATACTATTACGAGGTCCGAATGGTCCCTTGAAAGACTTATCTTTGCCCGATACATTGTCGTTGATGAAAGCGCAGATAGCATCGGACCCTGCTCCTGCTCCTCCTGCGGCTCCTCTCGTAGGTAAGTTCTGCAATTGTAGTGGGGTACATGGTATTAATCAGGTCGTAGCATACTAGCTTGTTTCGCTACTACTCGAAGCTATTAATACACTTATATCATAAATATGTACAATAATATAACACATATCTGCATACATTGGATGTCAACTTTAGACTATCTATTATGCCTGTATTTAGGAGTCAACCTATATAGTATTATATACTATATACTATATAATATGCTTCCTATACATACTATGTATATATAAAGGGGTGTTAATACAGGAGACATTAGAGTAGGAGCGGTGTACACCTACATTAGGTGACCTAATACCCCGTATAGATGTAGATCTCCACCACACTGAGCTGTGGCTTGAAGTGGCAATGTATCATTGCACACATACACGCGCGATATAGATAGTATCCTAAGCCCCACAGTATGGCAAACTAGCCTTACCATATTACCAGGGTGAGCCGTATATATATATATATATATATATATATATATATATATATGCAGTAATTACTAATTAGGACATCCAAGAAATACCGCCCAGCTTAGGAACGGACCCTATGGGTGGTATATTCGGTATGGCTGTATATTAAATATAGAACATATAATATGATAGGCTGGAAATTCGTTCCAGCCCTAATTATCGTTATATCGAGGATGCTGATACATCACGTATGTACTATATATATATATATATGTACGCATTAATCATATTATTTTAAGCGTATTATTTAGATGAACTTTCAGCGTAACTCTCACACGACATGATATTACGCGTAAACAATAACAACAATAATAACAACGCTCACAAACTCTCGCTTCACCTACCTCTACGGGTAATTCGTAGAACCGTCTGCTGGCGCCGGTCAACAGCTGCGATGTTCCGACCTCGTCAGTTTGTTGTTGAAGGTCGTTGTTCATTGTGTTGTGTTTAGTGTGCTGTACTCGCAACCTTGTTATGTAGCGGCGTGTGATCTGTTATCTGTGTTTGTAATAGTATTTACAAGCTAGGTTCTTGCTTGTTTCCTGTTTGCTCGTCGATTGTTGATTATTTCTTTGCTTTACTAGTTTTTTTCTAGTTATCTTTTGTTTGTTTCTTGTTTGTTTCTATAATTATAATTTGTAATTAATAATTAGAATATTAATATATATATATACTTATATATATATACTTAAGTAAATAATACTGAAGTATTATTTATTTAATATATGTTTCCTTCTAAAGAGCTTCAAATTAAGAAGTAAATATTTATTATTATTATTGTCTCTCTTATTATAAGAGTCTTATATATATATTTATATTCATGTATACATATATGGTTTACTTACTAAATGTATACAATTTACAAGTTTAATTTTAAAAATATAATTTTCTATATATAATATGAATATATGTAGTATAAATATATATATATATATATATCTATATATTATAATAAATAGTAGAATATAACTAAAGAAGTTATATTAAGCAGTGTACACATGAGCAGGGCAGGCGAGTAAATTACTGGTTACTTAAATTACTTGGCATCAAGTTCCAGCACTCGTTGCTCGATAAAGTACTTGATAAGTTCTATTTGCGTGCGCCCGGGTGCTCGTACTGTTGCTCACCGTACACCTAAAGTGCTAGCACGAGTACCACCTAATTCAACATGTTAAATTTTGCAGTAATCTTTACCGGAATTATATATATATTATATATTATATAATATAACATAATATAATATCATGTAAAACCGGTGCACATAATAACTACACATGATATATGCGTTAATAGAATGGTATGCTAATTGAACTAAATTATATATATATATATATATATATATATATTATATAATAACCATGTATATTAAAGATTTATATATGGTGGTTAGTAAAGTAAATCTATATAAAAAGTTTGCCTTAATACATATATTGTATTATTATAGATATAAATTACATTAGTACTTATTTAGTACAGCGCAATTCACGATATACTCAACTTGTGACTAACCGTCTAAATATAACCCAACTAGTTATTTCTATGATCATCTTAAGACAAACACATCATGCCTTGTTAATTAAATATATGCACCGGTTTTTCACGGATACTAATTCATATTTATAATTATATTCTATGTATTAGCCTGCGTGGGAAGTCATTTATTATAATGAACCAGAGAGGCTACCTGATACATATCACATAAATGCGTATGGAAATGGATAACACTGAAAGGTATGTAAAGTTCTAAAAAGGATAGTTACCTAAAGCATACTATACTACCATCTGTACTTTATACAGTTAAGTATAGTCTAGTTTATTGACAATAGTATATTACATTAAAACAGATAATTAATTCACTGAGGTATTACAAATAATTGTTCATCATATTAAATTGTACTAGGTAATGGGTAGTAAACACTGTTTTCTAATCAGGCTCTGTCGACTCACATGCTACACTTTAACTCTATACGTTAAACTCCTAATGATTAAATAAAGCACTTTATTTATACATTGTACGGACATATAATATTTGATTACTATATATATATATATATATATATATATATATATATATATATATATATATATATATATATATATATTGTGTTTCTATAAATAACTGCGTACAATGATAACTAAAGTATATAATGACAAAGGGACGCTAATAATGTGTACCTGGTACTAAGCTTCGAAATTGATGCGCGATTTGAATGACCGCAAAATGTGTTATTCGAATTAGTGAATTTACCATAGCATATGTTTGTGTGTACAAACATCACTATTTTTAGTATTAGTTATTTGCACTTGTTTGGTTTGATTTGTAAGATTTAGTTTTATATTGGCAGGTGTTTTTAGCTGCATTACATCCAGTGAGACTATAAAAACACACATACACATATATATATATATATATATATATATATATATATATATATATATATATACATATATATATATGTAAATGATAAGCCGTTGAATGTATGCTAATGACTATCATTTGATAGTCTATAAATAGACATACACTAATTGTAAAATCACTAATTCGAATAAACAAGTTTACGGGCGTTAAAATCGAGCATCAATAGCGAAGCTTTTGACCATAATCCTAATAACGTATAAACTAAATAATTTAGTAAATGTACCATGTACTTTATATAATTTAGTTATAATTAAATGCAGTTATTTATGGTATACAAAATATAATAATTAAATATGTAATATAAGTATAACGTAAGTTCAATATATATTTTATATTTGTAGTTTTACGTTCACAAAATGTGAATTAAATAGGATTATTAAACCTCGTGAATAACATTATTATAATACAAATACATAATAAATCATCTAATGAGTATTATACAACATTACATTAATACTTATTATATGTTAATAAATGAATAAATACATATGCTCTAACCCTGAATAATTATGGTTCTATATTATTCATTTATTTGCTATATTATGTATAGTATCAAACTAATATTTTATTATTAAATTTAATTTTGATTTATTTTAAATTTAATTTAAAATAATTAATATTGTTGTTTATTTTATTGAAATTATAATTTAATATACACGGTGTTTATTCGTATATTTTACACATTTATACTATATATGTATATACTTTATATATATATATTATGCAATTATTAATTTTAAATTATTATTGTGATAATTGAAATTTCAAATTTCGATATTACCAACAATTATAATGTATACCAAGGATTGTATTAATTAAGTTTATATTTTTAAATATGTTATATTTGTAATATATAATTAGATATGTTATATTAGAAGTATATCAATATTAGTTTTTATTAATAATAATTATAATATGGTAATTATTTTTGATAGCGAAATTATTATGCGCATTTAATACTATAAAAAAATCCCTGATATTCTATTTACAGTTTATCATAATATTTATTTTAGAATCCATGTAGGATAAAAACGTTTTATTTATTAAGTATAAAATTGTATTACATTAATTAATTTGTTTAAATATTATTATAGTAACTATGGTAAAAGAAGTATAGAATCTAAATTTGTCGTAATTAAAGATTATACGTCGAAATGTCTAAAGAAATATTAGATGAATATAAATCGTCCTTAGAAGATCTCAAATTTAACAGTAAACCTCTAATTAACATGCTAACTATGCTGGCTGATGAAAATTTAAAGTATAGTTCAGAAATTGCTGCTATAATTGAAGATCATTTAGGAAAGGTATTATAATTTTGTATTAAAAATTGTATTAATTATGTTTTCAAAATATTTTATATTTAATTAAATAAAAAAATCAACCATGTGTTCAATATGTGCCTATATTTATTATTTAATTATATAATATATATTTGATAATTTTCTTAATAAATAAATATATATACAACATAATATTCTTTTACTAAATGCCGAATTATAAATAATATACATATGTTAAATGATGTGAAATTTAATATAATTTGTATTATTTTTATAATCAAATTATTTATATTAATTAATATAATATATACATTTTTCCCTAGTTAATTACATCTATTTGATTATATTTCATTGCTACAAAATAGTTATCATAAATAATCGCCCATACGAATATATAAGTCCTATATGATATATAGGCTATATCACATATAGGGCCTATATCATATCTATATGATATAGGCTATATCAAATATTATAGACTATATGATATCTTCAATGAATCATTTAATGATAGTGTCTACCATTGATATAATACAACATTCTTAATATTTATAAATGTGTCTTCAATATCTTCTGTGATATGTATTTCGTATAATTAAATCCTTCCATTAAATACACATAATATAATTATCAAATATATAACTGTTATTATATTTTAAATAATATTTAGCTTTTAATCTAGATTTAAATGAAAGTTGTTAAATTCTCATATGTGTGTAAACGTTATAAATAAATATAAGGGAATATTTCACCTATAATTTGATTACTCCAGATCAAATTACATATACAAGTGTATACATATAAGATTATAATTATACAACATAATTTGTAATAGTCATATACAGATTGTATTACTCTGGAACATAGAAGTCATACGTGTTGATTAATAATATTTATATTGAATTTAGTTTTTAGTTAAACCTATATAAGTATTTTATTAAACACATGTAGATGTGTACTACAATGGACAGGACACTTTTTATCTCAGAACTGGTAACTTTTTGTCTTGTAATGGATTAATTTTCTTTGGTATCATTTCTTTATAAATATGTTATTACATATACAAATTTATTTATATATTTGGTTTGAATTATACGATCTTTTTAAATATTTATTTTGACTTTCTTAATATTATAATATGTATTACATAATAGTACGATTTTGATACAATAATGTACACTGATAATAATTGTTTCCAAAAATAAGCGGAGAGTCTTGTCCTATGTAATATTTACTAAAGTATATCATTTAACTCTTATATATATATACCAAGCTATACATACTTATATATTTATATAAATTCTATAATATATAGAAGTCTATATATATATATTTGATTAAAGTAAATTTTATTCCTTTTTGAATATATCAAGGATTATAAAATTTAATTATTTATAAATTATACAATTTATATTAATGTTAGCTATTATCAAATACAATTTATAAATATAATATATAATATGGTGGAAGGAATTTGAGTATATTAATGCATGCATCATGGAATTTGTTTTCACTTATTTAAATATAATTGTCTGTATAAAACTCAATATTCGCTTTGCTTCCTGATAAATATTAAGTTTATATAAAACTTAAATCTATATAGTAAAGCAAATCTTTAATGAACTAAAAGTATGTATTACTCATAAATAATAATAATAAATATCAGTTTTATTTGATAAATCACTATATTTAGTGTAGTTTTTCAAGGTTTAATGAAATATAAACATATTTTACAAATATTATTATTTAGAATTATTTATTATTTGTCAAATTATAATTCTGTGATAGTAATAAGTTTGATTTGAGGAATTTCTGTATCGTGATGAGATAGCTGTCATATATATTATCTTGAGAAATATCTGATAAAGAATATCTGAATATTTTAAGAAGCATTTATTTATATATTATTATTTTTAATAAATCTTAAATATTATGGTTTAATTAACAAAATAAAAGACGAGGTTAATTAACGAATAAACAAATATTTGTGAATATAAAAATCACAATCCTATACTTCATATCTGTTTAAATATATGTGATAAGTTTATTTCAATTGTACTATTTGTTTTGCTCTTTATAAATTATATATTCAATATTATTGTGATATATTTGTATATAATATGATAAAAAATGCGAATTGAATATATATATATATGCTAATGATTTTAAAATAAAATATTTAAATCGATCATTAATTTTTTCGTTTATTATTTAACTATATAAATATATTTGTATTTAATTATATTTACATATATATATAAATGATAATTATGAATGCCTAACAAATAATATATGGTTACCAGGCTTACTGTGTTGTCAATGTGTTGTTAATATTGATGTGTATTATACCTTTGTCAGTATTATTGTATTATGTCTCACTGATATCGTCTCAGTATTCTTCGAGATAAACTTCGAGAGATTTCTGAGGAATTATTGAGATCATAATATCATTTGGTTTGTAGGCTTCTTCCGATAAAAAGCTGCCCGTTCTATATTTAGTGGACTCAATCTTGAAAAACATCAAGGGTACTACGTATCCTACATTATTTGGTAAGAACATCGTACATTTGTTCAGAGATGCTTTTCATAAGGTTAATATTACGATATATATTTTGTAGAAATATGTAAAAATAATATAGATTACATGTGTTATACTCTTAATGAAGGTCAATGAAAAAACGAGGAGTTCGATGTGGAGGTTGAGAGATACGTGGGACAGTTATATAAACCTGAAAGTACTGCATAACCTCGATCTGGAGATTTCTAAGATCGATAAAGCTTGGCCAGTTAAACAATTGCCAAAAGATATCATATCGATACACGTGAATCCCCATTTTAAAAAGGTTACTATATTAAATGTATTAATTAAAACCTGTGAATTTATACAAATATATATCGGGCGACAGCATAGAAAAGATATTGATCTTTATATGAAGCCATTTAGAGGAAATAACAATATAATTAATTTAAATACTTCATACGAAAAAAATGTACAACTTTCTTCTAATAAATATTTATTATTATTATTATTATTAATAATTTTACTGAAAGATTATTAATTATTTAAATAAGTGAGTACAACCTTACCGTATTTAGCCCTTGGATACGTCGGATCTACAGATTGTACGCAATATTGTGCTGAATAACAAGAAAATCGACAGGAGGCACACTCCGGTGGAGAATGTGCGAAAGATCGATAACAGACCTCCGAAGCAAGAGAATCCAACGATGAAAGGTGAATACTATGCGCGCGCGTGAGAAACTAATCTATAAATAATTACCACCTTAATATAGATAAATTGTTAATATTGCAACGAAAGAAAGCCGAAATTGAAATGCAACAAGCGAAGTTAATTGCTGATACAGAAGAAGTTTATATCGAAATGAAGGTATATAGTTATATTATTTATACATTACATTAGAATAACAAATTATATTTATAATCTATATGATTATTTATTTTATTTTATAATATGTTATCATTATTTTCTTATTATTTGTAATACAAATTATATATATTAACTTATTAATAATTTCTTTGGGAAATTTTTATTATAAAGTTTAAAAAGTTACGCATTTTTATTAGATCATAAATTGTATATTACATAAATTATTTTTAATTATTTGTAATGGATTTCTTCAACAATTATTTTATACCTATAATTATAACATAATACCTATATTTAATAAAACTAGTATGTGTATTAATATATAAATTAGATATTTTTGTGAATTTATCAATTATTTTTGTTAATTTTTTAAATTATTATTTAATATTTTATTTTTAAAAGTGATATTTATATAATTAAAATATTTGTTATAGGCTGCAGCTGAACAACCTGATCAATCAGAATCAAAATCATCCACAAAATCTACGAGTAGCAAAAAATCATCATCATCATCATCCAAATCATCTTCAAAGTCATCATCCAAATCATCTAGTCACACAAAATCGCATAGATCTAGTTCCAAAACAAGTGTGGATAATGGTGACAATGCTACCACTACCCCGCCCAAATCGAAACATTCGTCCTCTTCCTCTGCTAGCAGTCGTAGCAATAGTAGCAGCGGCGGAAGCACTGGTAAACGGAAAAGTTCCGGAAAGAAACCGCGCGCCGAAAAGAAAATCAAAATGTGTCTCATCGATGAGATTATTTCCAGCGAATCGAATCCCATTAAAGTAGTGAATTCGTCGCTAACTTCTGCCGTACGTCGCAAGACGCCCCGCATTCCATCGAATTATAGAGCGCGACATCATTCCGATGACGACGAAGAAGCGGTCGGCGAGGAAGCTACGATCAAGGAAGATAAAGATGAACGCGTCAAGATGGTTCCGGATAAACGCACGAGTATCGCGAATCTCCCTCGCATAACTAAGATCAGACGAATCAAACCCGAATCCATCGAGGGGTTAGTAGTTTAGATCCGCGCCCCCCCTCCTACTGATATTATAGAGTACTATACACACACTCGCGCAGTGATATTGATCGGCGTAGAAACGGCGGCGGTGGTCACGGTTGGACGCCTCCCAGAGAAGCATCGCTGAGTCCGGTGTTACCCTCGCCTAAAACTCAAGAGTGGACGCTGTTCAAGAAATCCAGGCCTCTAGATTTCCCGTTCCTACAGCCGAGGAGAACATCTGGCGAAAGTTTGCAAGACATCGACTACCGTAATGAGGCTGTGGTTCGTGTTCTCCTTAGTAACCCCCCTTAGCTCCTCCCCCCTCTAATCCGGTACCCCTCCCTCTCTCTTATACAGGAGAGAATCGAACCTCACCAGATGCCGATATACAACAATGCTGAAAGTAGGGCGCGTACCCAAGCCTTACCATCCAGCATACCTCGCTATGTTTCACGTTCCAAGTACGTATACTATCTTAATGTTCACTCTAGTGATAGTATCTCGCCGTGTTAATCGTATCTCTAATGTTTTCAGTAGTAATACATCTGACAGCGAGTATGCCAGTTTAATCCATGATATGCAAAGGGAACTGAACAACCCGAATATCAACAATAAGAATAAAATGGTTAGTATCATGTGACGTGTATGTATTAGTGTCATGTATTAGTGCAATACTAGATACCGTGTACATTAAGACCAAGTTATTTAAATGTGTCGCGGATGTATTCTATCATCATATACATCACATACTACCCATACACCAGGTGATCGGAAAGAAGCTGCAACGCCTCATTGAGGTAAGGAAGCTGAGAATAGACATTGACAACCGCAGAGCTAATATGGCTCTCTCCGGAGGACTGTCTACGTCATCCAGCACTGAGTTTAAACACCCTTCCGATAACAACCCTATGAGAAATACTACTTCTACTACTCCTACAGTTTGTGTCTCCTTACTTTAGCGCATCACATGATGTATAACTAAACTGTATATCGGTATTGTTTTTAGTCAACTATATTTATCTTCATATTTTATAATTAGTGTATTTATAAATAAATTATAGACACGTTTTCAATATATTTATACCACTATTTAAAAATATATTTACTAAACTATTTTAAATGCGTTATAATAACATGTGCCATTATCAATTGTTATCGAATATAAAGGATATTTAAAGGATTGTTTAAAATTTGAATTACAAATACACATATTAAAAAATATTAAATGAAAGACTGTTTATCCTGATTTTGATCATTTAAATAACTTATTTTAAAATATTTATCGTATTTTTCGTTTTGAACCATTTTTTAAGTTAATTTAATAATTATTAGTTTAATATATGCTATATAATTATGTTTTATTATTATATAAAACAAATGTATTTGATATAATAATATTACATTAGTGACTTATTACATTTGTCTTTTATATATAACATTGCACGTGATAAATAATACATTATTTTATAATCTTAAATTTGTCACACAGAATGAATATAACAGAATGGAAAATACACATCACTCAGGTTTCATTAATATAATATATGTAATATTTATTAATTTCTAATAATATATATGATATATATATATATACTTATTATATGTAACATATATCCGTATATATATATAATGATAACATTGATTTGAGTACATTGTTTACCTACAGATACAGAGATGGATACAGAAGAAAAAGAACAACCATGGTACGACACATCCAAGTACTATGTGTTTGAGCATGATAACAGGTGGGAGTCTCGTATCTATGCAACTGAAAATGGACGTCAGGTAAACAAACACCTATGTTCTTTATTTACTAAGTTATTCATATTATTATTAGTATAGCATATTAATTATGTGAATTAATACTAATTTCGTGTATTAACTTTTTTTTATTATACATTAATTTCTATAATATATTGTTTTATTTTATATATATATATATATATATATATATACATACATTTGAATTAATGTAAATTTATAAATATAATTTGTAATACTAATATTAATATGCATCATAATCTGTTTGCCTAGATTGGTGAATTTGGTCCAAAGTTTGGTGAAACCATGATAGATGGAGTTGCTTATGCTATGTCTGCAGATTTGGCCACTCGGTCTATTAATCTCTCTAAGCTCAACATGGATCCGTTAGTAGCTGTTATATACTGCTGGCGTAGATATAATTACTGCACTATTGTGGGCTATTGTATATGCATTAGTATATTATAGATTTCATTAAGGAGATTAGTGATATTAGTTCTATAAATAGATTTTAACATGTAAGATTTTGAAAACTTGTATGTGTTTTATTTATATTGTTTTTATTCAATGTAGTTATAAATCTGATTATTTATTTATTGTAGTGTTTATTATCATGACTATTTGTTTAAATATAGTAATATAATTTGTCCTTGGTACTGCATATCATTTGTAGTATATAATATATATATATATATATATAAGTAAATATGTATTATCATTATAAAAATATACGAAATAATCATAGAATGAAATATATATTCTCGAAAGCATATTGCTATTAAGGCGTTCCTATTTTACTTATTATATAACTATATTGTATTGTATACATATTCCATGTGTATAAATTATTTATTTATATTATATAAGTAAAAAAATAAACATATTATATTTAAATTAAAACATATTATATAAGTAATTCAATAAGATATTGATATAGATTTATATGGCTATATATTAATAATGTGTATTGTACAACAGATGAAGTTTATCGCTAGCTGAAATAGTTCCTTGATAGTTTTATTCATAGTCTGATATACGAATATTCATACTTACATTCAAATTATATGTAAAAAACATAATATAATATATGTGGAGTATTTATAATTTTAATTGACATCTATAATAATATGTTACATTAATTAACTATGAATTTTAAATATATTACGTAATATCCGAATAGTGTCTATAAAACATCAAATCTTACATATCTATATACTTCCCATGTATCCTTTTTTACATATTCATATAAATATACTATGCCTGTTCCATGATGATATTATAGACAGATATCATATATATATATATATATATATATATATATATATATATATATATATATATATAGTAATATCTATCCCACAGTAATGATAACTAACCATAGCTACACTACAACACACACTCTCATTATAACCACCAACACACACCACACACACACACAGTCGTAATAAGCGCAACACAAACTTCTCCATACAACTGACGGTGAACATGGAGCGACGATGTCTGTACATAGGTAACGAACGCTGCCAGTACCACTTCGGAGCTGAACCCCTCAACGTTAAACTATGCGATGGTAACTGCCACATCATCTACTATCATTATGTATTGTTTATTAAATATTCATTATTTTATAATATTTAATAATACACTAACAATTGGTGAATCCGAAATTAGACAATACAAAATATCTCTTTATAGCAAGTAGACAACAGATAATATAGGTTTATAACCCCAACGTATCAGCGCTATCATTAATACCCTCCTACATTACCCTCACCTCACTGTACCCATCATATCAGCGCTATCATTAACACCTTCCTACATTACCCTCACCCTACTAGGACGCCATCATACCGTATTCTTTAGGGGTATTATGAAGCGGATCTGGATTAACGGCGATCTATTTGAACTCTCCGTCGATGGGCCTAAGGAAACCTATGACTTCTACGGGTATACGGTTAATACTGATTGTTATAGGGTTATGTAAATGTATAACAAAGGGAAGGTGATGGTCATATGTATTGTTATCTATGTGTGGTGTACATTGCCGTGACTACATTAGGTGTTGAGATTATCTACGTGAATATAGTACCAGCATATATAGTTGATGTGATTACAAGAAGCATATATAGGTACAGACAATTAACATACGATGCCTCGGAAATGAGTGTGTCAACCCAATTAGTTAGATGTAATCAAGTTATATAATAGTTTTCCATTATATGGTTCAAAAATGTATATCGTGTATACATATAGACATATAACACTGATAATGTGGTACGTTAAGCATTTATTATTTCATCTGAATACATTCTTCTAATATACGATGACACCATACCTCTAATCATACACGCAGATACAATTATCAATGGAAAGTGCGCATGGCGGGCATCCAATAGCAATTGTGATCAATAATGAGTATATCTACAAGTCGAGAAATGATGAAGGGCCCTATGATGTGACCTTGGGTACGAAAATCTACGATGTTTGTATATAATAAACTGCTTATTTTATAATTTATATATTTATATCAATCTTTTATTATCTTTTATTATAGATAATACAGAATCATTAAAATATTTGATAATAGTACAATAAATCAATAATATTGAATATATTGTGATTACAATTATTAAATATTAATCTGATAATTTCAATTGATCAACATTATATAAAATTTTTCTTAATTAATTTATTAAAAATATATTATTAATACTTCCGAGTATAATAATTAAATCAAATCTAAGTTTGACAAAAAATCAACAGTATCTTATAACATAATAATAGTGGGAGAAAAAATATCACCTATTGAATGCAGATAATTTAAATATGATTACATTTGTCTTTTAAATTTCTAAAAATGTTATTATATTCATTAAATTATTATTATTTATTATATACCTTTTAAAAATACTTATTTGGGAATTATATTTTATGTAAAAACATGATTTATATAGATAAAAATATATCTGTTACAAAAAAATCATTTTTTATATCAGCATATAAATAATAATAGGTGTATAAATATATTTAAATTATAAATTACATATATAGATTTCGTTCATATCAATAACAAAATATACTCCGTATAGATAAACCGATATGTATATACAATGTCTATGATCGTTGCAGTTATACTTCAAGCAACCATCTAAAGAGGTGGTCATCGCTGGCAGTCTCATGAACATTGACTTTAACGGAACGTTTCCGGTGTGCATTGCTCCAGATGGAATAGCATACGGTTTGCGATCATTTGTATCATTACTAATACCAACGATTTTTCTAAGGAAAGATATAGCACTCGCGCAAAATCGTGTAATTCTATTTTGTATACAAAACCAACGCCGCCACATATATAGGGTCAATTTTCGGAACTATGTGTTGTTTATAATGTAAATTTTTATCAAACTATGCACTTTTAAAATGAAAAATAATATGCTTTAAATTATTATTTTTATTATGAAAACTAAGTGTTCATTACTAATATATAAAAAAGCATTAATTTATGTTGCTTTTAAATATTTATGTGGGGAGTAAAAGCTAATATAAATTATATTGCATGTACTTTAATTGAGCAATGAAAACATTGTAGTATGTAAATCGCGGCAAATTCGCGTTTTCGATACTGCATGAATACTAATCACGTTGCGTAGATAGGGAGTGTTATATCTTTGCTAATACTATGCATTATATATAGCTATGCATGAGCATATTATGATATATAATATTCTATTTAGGCATAAAATTTGACGAAGAGGGCTTCAGAACGATCACAGTGAATGGACGCGATCATGACGTGGATATACAACGACCTCGTAAGGCTTACCTCCAAGGTTATACACCGAGCCTAGACGCACACTCCTAGTCCAACGGTAACACTAACAACCCAACCCTCTCTCTCAGGTAACAGACCCTATTTCCTGTCCTTGGGTGGTCCCGGCTTCGAGATCATCATGAATGATAGGTACTACTCTGCTAAGTTTGGCGGTCCTCCGATAATTATACGACAGGGAGCACATTCATTCAAACTACAACTAAAGGTTACTAAATTATTATAATCCATTATGCTATGATTACCTAATTACTACATTATTTATCATATTATTATATCATTTAATTAATTTATGTTCATTAATTTAATTTTACACTCAAATTATTATTTTGTAAATTATATGAAAAAATTTAATATTTATTGCATCCATAAATATATATTCGTATCTATAGATATCTACTATTTCATCACGTTCGTCGACAGGGTAAAGCGCCCTTAGTAAAGGTACTAGGTCGCGTAATCAGTCTAGAGGAGCTGAGACGCCTACATAAGCCAGTGGGGCCGTACAACACGCCCCACACTAACTACAACGACCGGTACCCCCACAACGAAAAGTACCCCAACCAACGGATTAACCCCCACCAGCCGCGTCCCAATAACGAACCATTCCTGCGAGACAGACCAGATAGACCCAATAGAGGTCTACCCGCCACCGTCAACAAGAAATGTCTACTACCTACGCCCACAAACCTACATCCTAACTACAACATTAACGGCCAATTCAAAAGTACCTACTCTAGTGCACCCTCCGTTCCTCAGCGTAATCTACCCCTTTCTTCGCGACCTCCTCCCCCCGCTGCTTCTGTGGCCGCACCTCAAGTCGTTCAGCAACCAATCAGGAACCCCTCTCAGCAATACCCACATTCTACGCATACCAATCCTCAAATGTCCACTCATGCGAAACCACCACCTCAAATTAACAGTAACCGTTTGTATACATTTACACTAATGTATATATTTATATGTATATAGTATCAAGTTCTAGATATATCATATAATTGTGGCTGTTATATCTAAAATATGAATAATGATATATGTTATATAATTATATACTAAGTATTATACTCTATCTCTAATATTAATAATGATTAATTATATATTTAATATAAATAGACTATTGTATAGAGATTGTAAAGAGATTGTTTACATTATAGACTAAGGTACTATTACTTTACAACTCGAATGCATACCCTACTATCATTTCTACAGCGATACCCAGCAACGATATACCTTTAAACATTGACACCCTGATGTTGAAACTCCTGAAAGCTGGTATTCTACACAACGAACGGCCTCCACCACCCACTACCGAAGTATCAAAGTCAGACGTACCCTCAAAGAGTGCCGTGGCAGCTGCCAAGAAAGCTGAGAATATTATTCCAGATCTTACCAAATTCGAAACAGAAAAACATAAAATGTTTGTATTAAATCCACAGACCACTTTTATATTACTTATCATAATTTATTAAAACAGCAATATTCATAAATGCTTATACAAGATATAAATATTATAGACAATTGCTCAAAATACCATTTCATAGGAATAATAATGATAGTATACTAGAATAATCATATATACACTTTCACATATAATTATTAAATTCATGTTAACATTATTACATAAATTTCCCCTTTCATTTAACCTGAAACCTAGTAAATGAAGGAAGTAATGATAACAATTCACCTCTCTCGAAATAATCGTATAAAATAGAACATTTTGTAGCTATAGTTTATTAAAAACTTAGTTAAGTATTTCAATATTTGTATTAGATTATTAAAGATTATTTTTTTTAAATAATTATATTCTCAACAAATCTCATTTAATTCATCATTTAAATAGTAATTTTCAGATAAGGGTGTAATATATTAGGTAATGGTATATTTAACAAAATTGTTCAAACATATTCTAAAATATCTGACCTATCGGTAAAACAAATATTGTAGTAGTTATTTTTTAATAATGAATAACAAAAATGATAATTGAATTATTAGAATTAATTCAACCATTTACATTTAGATATATAAAACATGATTACAAAAATATTATTTATTTTTAATAAACATAATTTTGTATAACATTTTAGATCTGATAAATCTAAAATAATTGTATAACATTTTGTTATTTATAACTAAGTAAAATTAAAACTAACCAATGTAGATATCCGACATTGAATATCTGCTACATAGCACTTATTTTCAACTAAAGAATATGTATGTGAAGGCAGGTTTAAATATATAATTCATTTATTCATGTCACTGTATCTTTTACTAAAATATTATATGCGTTTGATAAATCAAAACTCGCAGCAATATTAATATGCGTTTGTAAATATTCTTTACAACATTATATTTCTACACTTATATTATTTTGTAGTTCAAAAATGTTATAATAATATTTATATTATTAGTATGGGTAATATAATAATTTTAAAAGATATTTTCATTTTAAATATATTATTATATATATATAGGTATACCTTATTGTAAAATTTATATTACGCTACCTGCTCTATAACGATCACATACGATTATTACAGTCTATACGAGTCCGTGATAGATAAACTTTACGCTGGAGTACAGTGCAAGATGTGCGGCATACGGTTCGTCGATACCGAATCCGTTATCTACTCGGAGCATCTCGATTGGCATTTCCGTCAAAACCGCATGGAGAAGAATCAGAACTTCTCTAGGTTTAGGAAATGGTACTACACGGAAGACGTTAGTATATCATGATTTACATGTGTTTTACATCAATTTTGAATATTGTAAAATTTCAATCAAATAGAGATTTATGATATTATATAAATATTATATAAAGTATGTAGTTATATAAATAGTATTGTACTTGAATTTAACTTATGCTTTCATCTCTAATATAACAACTGTTATCTATATTGATATTTAAATATAATATGAATTTGATATATATTCAATAACATATAATTATTAAACAAATTATTGTTAACAATGGCATTAATTTACAACAACATAGGACTGGAAGAACTACACTGAGATTATTGATAATGATGAACAGAGTCATTCGGTGTTCTTTGATTCTTTACTGCAAGAGGAATTGACCAATGAGGAAACGAAACGTCAACTAGCCGAACAGCAGATGTTACAACAGCCCACACTGATACATTGTCCTATTGCATTGGGAGTTGATCTGGATGTTAGCATTACTACTAGCACTACTACTACTACTACTACTACTACTACTACTACTACTACTATTATCATCCCAACAGGTCTGTGTGATATGTAATGATCAATTTGATCAGTATTGGGATGAAGAGGAAGAAGAATGGCATCTCAAAGATGCACTCAGGGATCAGGGGGATCAGGTTAATCATGTTCTCAAACATGATTATTATTACTATGTCACTATATAACTAATATCGCTACTATATAATCTCTTTTCTTTTCTAGACCTATCATCCTATTTGCTACGATGATGCCAAATTGGTTAGTTTGTCTTCTAATAAATACATAATATATAAATCATAATTATATAACATAATAAATCTAAAATGTAGTTGTTTTAGTTTTTCATGAATATTCTTTTAGATATATTATTATTTGTAGTTAGCTATATATTAAATTTGATGAAAATATATATATGGTACTTACATAATATAATAATAAATAGAATATGCTGGAAGAAGTACAGACCGCCGAAGAAGAAGAAGAAGAAGAAGAAGAATCGTCAAAAGTACCAGATAGCAAAGAAGTTAAAGAAGTACCTGTAGTCGTAGTTAAACAAGAGGTGAAGGATGATAAGGAGAAGGAACAACTAGTGGTAAAGGAGGAGAAAGCTATACAGCTCCTCCCTTCCATGATCTACGACCCCGTCGCTTTTCTCATTAAGAATAGCGACAACTCCACTGGTGGAGAAACGTCGCTAAAGTGTCAAACAGCCATACTCACGCAACTAGCCGACAGCGCCAAGTTACCCCCCTCCGCAGCTTCCCTCTCCTCCTCCGCATCCGCCTCGGTGTCTGGGTGCACCCCCTCGGGTTCATCGGATAACTCGGGTCAAGGAACGCCCACTTGCGATGAAGCCGCGGATAAAACCGACGAGGTTTTGTCGATTGTGCGGACGCGCCTATTGAAAAATAAACTTTGTTTAAACGAAGATTCGTGATATCATTTCAATTCTAATAACCATTTAATTTATAATTTGTATATAGTGTACATATATGTATGTGTGTGTGGAATACACGCAGGCAAGTATTGAATATATTGAATTTTTAATAAATTATTTTTTTTAATAACTTTTATTTAATTACCTCATTGATTTCGTTTAACATATATAATTATTTAATATTTAATTTATTTATCAATAAAAAAATTATAAATGAATCACTTCTTTTTTTATTGAACATCGTATGTATTTGATATATATATAGTATAAGTATAAATAGTTATTAGTTAAATTATCACAATATTTTGTTTCTTCTTATTTGCATCTGTATAATTATTAAATAGATGAATATACTAATTAATATATAATATAAATAATTAATACCGGATAAGGATATATTTATGATAATCAGATGTAAAACAGTTACAAATTAATGAATGATTTGTATAATTTTAAGTAATTATATTATATTATATATAATTTAAAAATATTTATAACATAAAATACTACATTATTTAGATTTTGTTAAAATCTTTGAATATCATAATTATAACTGACTTTTAAGTATAAATATATGAAATATAAATAAAATTATGTAATTACATAATTATCTAGAGTATTTTAATATTACTAGGTAATTAATAGTTATAAACCATATTAATATTTAATAAATATAAACCTATATTTAATAAAAAATTGTGCATTTAGATCAAAATAAATTTATAATTAAACTAATATAGATATTAACTTGACAAATTATTTGTAATTATTGAAGAACTTATCATATCCCTAGATTAACAAATATTTATTATATTTAAAAAAAATAAATAAGTTAACAAATATTTATCTTCTAGACACATACACATCTATTCCTTAATATCATATAATATGTTATATAATTAATAAGAAAATATCTTAATTGGGCCTAAATCTAAAATCAATGATTATAACCTGAATCTGTAGTTTACTGGTGAAGAAAAGCTTTTTCCACCCAATAGAATCAGCTAATCTGGTTAATTCTTCAGTTATTGCTGTTTCGTTATTATTCACGTATATTCTTCTCCAAAGTTCATTATCTTCTTCAAATATCTATTCAAATAGTTAGATTGTTATATCGATATAAACCTTGATTATCGATCATAACCTTGTCGATACAATATATTAGTTTATTATAGCTGCGCATCTAATTTAGTATGTAAACTGTGTAGCTCAATAGATATTTTAAACATAAATATCGCTTGATGTATTATCAAATTAAATAAAAGCATTGTATATAATTATCATCAATACAGCAACTTATGCTTATTGTTGTATAAGGTATTAATATATTATTAATAGATATTTATATTACTTTTATATGTGTACAACACAGAAATAGGCAACTTGAATATTTGTACTAGTATATTACTATTAGGTATTGCTATTTATGCCTTACTCGGAAGCCTATTATTCTTACCTTACACACACACACAGCCTATGAATGCCTGAAGTACAATAAACTGAAGTTCTTACCTAATGTACAAGAGCCCACATTGTTAACTTAAGTACAGTATTTTACCATTCTTAACTTATGCAAAATATTTACGTAAGGTTACCTTACCTTACATAATATTGAATTATTTATTTATATCGTATTCGTAATTGTAGCCTATTTTATTAAAACACGACTTGAAGAGAGATGATAAAGAAGATACAAGAGTCTATGGTTCATGACTGAACTGCAATAACCTGAAGTGCTTACCTTACGTACAGTATCCTACCCCATAGTAGATTTGTATGTAGGATGACAGACCTATAGTTCTCATCTTACGCACGAGTTAGACTAGAGCTCTTACCTTACACACGAGTTAAGCTAGAGCGCTTACCTTACGAAACAGTCTACAGGTCTGAGCGAGCCGCACGAAGTCTTCCAGAGCGAGGTGTTCGCAGACCTTGTACAGCAGTTCAGTGGGCAGTCTGGTTAGGTAGTCATAGCGACCGGTGCTGACGAGGAGGGCGTGAGCTAGGGTGGCTTCTCCGAATATGTAGAGAATGTCTCCTACAGGGGTGTTGGGGGGTGTTGTAGAGGGGTAATTACGGAGTAGGGCATGAACTAGGGTGGTGTCTCCGAATATGTAGAGAATGTCTCCTACAGGGGAGTGTTGTAGTGGGGTAATTGAGAAGTAGGGCATGCGCTAGGATGGTAATTGCGGAGGGGGAGGACATACTAATACATTTAGTGAGTTTAAAGCTTAATTTAATTTATTGTAACGCCTCTTTGTGCCAGGACAATCAAGCGTCAATCAAGTTAGCTTAGGACACTGTTCATGAATGATAATATAGATCTAACATAGCAAAGTTTACAAATCTGGTATTAGCTTAGAAGTTAATGGTATTAATTGATATCGTGAAATAATAATTGATTTTAACAATATATTAAGGAATTAATAAAATATTATTATTTTGATATAATATAATTTTTTTTTTAAATATGTGTCGCAGGTCCTAAAAAATGAGGTAACTATATGTAGTGTGAGTACTTACTATGCATTCCTTCATCATATTCGAAATCTTCATAGTTCGAGGTGATCTCTGTAGGAGAAGCTCCTTTACCTTCATTTCGCAAGCTTATCTTCCATCTTCTAAATATGATCTGCGAACAGGAACTTAATGAACATACCATATTTCACTTAATAGTATATACTTAATAATATATATGTATTATTAATTCATTCAATACAAATATCAGATTTCTATTATTAACTTCTCATATGAACTATTAATTACAAGATTTTGGTTAATTAAATTTTTAGAAAATGTTATGTTATGATTGAATGAATTTATATATTTATAATTATTAAATAAATATAAATTTAATAAATGTGCATTTTTAATTTACACATCAATAACTATGTAGTGTGTCTTTGAAATATAATTCAATATACAGCTCCACTGTAGATATAATTTATAATAATATTATATAATACAAAATTGAAGTAAATTAAAGCAGTTCTTAAAGGAGTATAAAACTCAGTATTATTTCTGAAATATATTTATAATACCAATGTAGTATGTTCAAATTGATACACTATTGAATACTATCATAGATAGTATCTATGATTGCGGAGTCCGACGTTATTTTTAGTATTCGTCTGAAGTACAAAAGTTACTACCCCGCTACAGTAGAAGATATAGATCCATAGAGGATAGAGATTAGATTTCATAACCAGAACAATAATCTTAAAATATAATATATTTAATTTATTTTAAAGAAATATATAAAATATTATACTTGTTTAAATTATATACTAGATAACGATATGATCATATTACTAATATTAAATATTAATTTATTGTTATATAATATAATATATTGTTATACTAATTATAATAAATGATATTTAATTTAAATAATATTTATAAATAAGTATAAACTTTATCTAGTGTGATATGTAATTGGCAATAATCTTTTGAAGGAGATGGAGCTTGTTGAAATATTTCAAACACAACCCCTCGAGGAAAAAATTCAAACTTATCATAATTGGTTACATCATAATTATCATTTATATCATGGTGTTCGAAATCAACTGACATTTTTATTTATTTGTTGCTAAGTAATTTTTGTGACAATGATTATACAATATGAGATAATTTCAATAACTTCCGTAAAAATGTTAAATAATTATTTATATTAAACATGCCATTTATTAAGAATACATAGGTTTTAGTTAAATATTAGTTATGCACCATTCAAATTTAAATTTTACTTTAAAATATCCGTATAAACACCATGCATGGGCAGAAATTAAACATCGTTTACGACAAATAACTAACCTGTAAGTTTAAATATTTAAATTTATAATTTGAAAAACTTTTTTTATAATTATTATAATATAAAATATTATATTTTAAAGTGTATATAAATTAAGATGTATTATATTGTATCAATCTATACTACTTATTGCTAGTTTTATTATATAAATCTTATTAAATACCATTTAATTTAAGTGTATATACGATATACACATTATAACATTAGTAAGGAGTATGTTAGATGACAAGGACATACACTTTTTTAAAATATACGTTCAAACAAATAGTAAATAGTAATATTATTTGCAAGTGAGATTACGAGTGATATGGTGTGGGTTTAGGTAATTTCTTTAAATGAATTATCAGGTATACTATTTATATGAATATAAACATAGATATGGATATATACATATCAAAAGTTTATTGAATTACTGGTTATATTATATATAATATATATAAAAAATTAAAAATATACCATATAATTATATAACATATATAAAAAAAATATATAAATGAGACAACAGTAAGATAAAGCGACACAATACAAAAATAAGAAATAAACGGAGAAGTAAAATAAAATAAAATATTGGATTATACGAGCCGTTGAAACAATCTATAGTATCCGATAGTGCAAGTTGTCAAACATGAGAGGTAACAAAACCGAAGATCTTGGGTTGGCAAGGCCCATATGGGATGGATCAATTCCCAAGGTTGATGTATCCTAGAATTAAGCTACCGTAAACTGATAACAGCAAGTATAATATCAAATTCTATAGATTGGTACAATTAATATGGAATAACAATAACATGATTGATACATTTGGTGTGAATTAATTTTTCACGGAAAAGTGTTACGGTTTTACAAGATGTAATTGTGATAGGTAACGATGAAATAACGATGAAATAACGTGTTAATATTGAGAAATTGAATTCTATCTTCATAATACCGTTTAGTAAGGTTATATCTAAAAAAAGTATTTTAGTGAAATAGATTTTAATATTTTCTATATTGTTAGAATTGCATATGAAATTGTCTGGATTCCAAACAGATGAAAACGATTCCACAATAGGGCAAACATATGATATATATATATATATAGTCTATATATAGACTTTAAGCAAGTATATATAGACTTAAAGCAAGTATATATAATCATTGGTGATAAAACATCTAAATAATCTATTAATAATTAAGTGCGCTTTAGTACATATAGTGTCAATATGAGTATTAAAACTCATATTATCATTAAATGTTATGCCTAAATCATTGAATGAGGTGTGCATAGGTAGTTCAAAATCATTTATGAAATATGAATGAACAGGGTCTTTTTTACCAATTAGCATGACAACATATTTAGTAGGAGCAAGTTATAGTTACCATCTCTTCATCCAATCACTAAGTTCATCAAGAGCACATTGTAAAGGTAAAACACTTTCTGTGGGCTTAAAAGAATATAAAAGTTTAGCATCATCTGCAAAGAGAGAAGCATATATGGGTGGTTTACTAATATTAGGTAAATCATTAATATAAATTAATAATAACAACGGACCAATAACGGACCCTTAAGGAATATCAGATATAACTGGCGATAAGTTAGAGAAACTATTATTAATTTTAACACGTTTTCTATCGAGTAAATATGATTTTAACCATTTATAAAGGTTACCACGCTATAACGCCCGTAAATCTCCCCATACATTCACACCTATCTCCCCATACATTCACACATACACATACACACACACACACACAGGAAGGATGACCCTAACTGCAGCTCTAAACTTTCGGGATGTCTGAACGCTATATACGCCCTCCTGCATTGGAATGTGGACGACGACCTTGAAAATGTGTTTAACGGTCTAGCTACGTTAGTAGGGGTCACAGCGTGTGGTATTTAATCTACCCCCCTTCTAATTATATTTCCCCAATATTTATCATACTGTCCTAATTATGTATTCACTTTTATATATGCTTTTAACTTGGTTTCTCCCTCACTTCCTCCTTCCCTACCTCTATACCTCCTTCACTCCTTCCCTCCCTCCCTCCCTCCCTCCCTCCCTCCAAATAATCTAACTAAAATTAGCGGTAAATAAGATCAGTGATGAGTTAGGAACATTAGTACTAAGTTAATACTAACATTAATACAAAGCGAATATAATCAATACACAACTGTTTACCTCTTCATGTCTTTGTTAAACCTCGTTGTACATATGTACTAATTGTAGGGCATTATACTCTACCATATCACATCAATAGGTCTTCATAGTCATATATTATTATATATATTTACATATGCATACATAAAATATAACCTCTATGACCATATAAGGGCCCTGTATACGATGGGGTACACATTTAATTTCATAATACTAATTGTAACACGTTTTTTAGTGTCTGTCAAAAAAGTATAAATATCATTGATACACCATAAAAAGAATGTTTTATGGTACCATATAAATTGAAAAATGATTTATTTTATAAAATCAAATATCACAATTTTATAAACATAATAAAGTCTTCTACATGTATTCTAGAACGTTACGGATTGGTAAGATATGCATTATACATTAACCTCAGTACTTCATAATGTATGTGTAGGTGTATTAAGAGGTGTCTTTAATTCGTAAACTTAATGATAATGTAAATGTTTACATTGAGTTATATTTATGTTTATATAGTGCTATACCCTAGAGTATATTCTGCCTTAACTGATACTATAATAGATATATTACCATTATTTATGTGTGCAGCACAATAGAGTCTAGCATTAATCATTTCAGAGTACTGTGGTATTCTATTTTAGTGTGTTTACTAAAATAATAGTATATAATAATATGTAATAAAATATAATATAATTATGATAATCAGTATCTACTGTATCTCTAGTAATACGATGTGTTAAGATATACGGGTTACATTTAGATATGTTATCATTGTTCATCTAATATGTGTAAAGTTTTCACCAAATATGATATTAATATATGTGATGATGAAACCTGTGAATATTATTATTATTATTATTATTATTATATTTTAATTATAAAATTAAGTATAACATTATTAACTTTTTCCATTATACCATATCCCTACCCATATCTATTTATTAAATAACATGATGCGCATTACTAAATTATGCAATACTTTTAATATTTATTAATATATATATACATATTAGTTATCAATAATAATAAAAGTACCTATACAAATACGGCATACTTACACACATACACACATACATATATTAGATATAAATACAAGTACACATGGTAAGTGGTCACTAAGCCAGCTTATAATACCTCCTCTGTACAGATATTAATGCTATAGTAGAAACTACAGCTACCCATTGTAACAACATGTAATTAGCGATCACCACTTCCATACTCGATGTTCATTATTAAAGCAGCATTATCTCCTCCTCCATTACAATAATGTATTAACTTCTACATAGTGGTATTCCTTCACAGTTACACCCACAATTCCCCCACAGTTATCCCCATACTTACCCCCAATATTACCCCATAACTATCCCTACATTACCCCCACCATCACCCCCATCTCTACCCCCCCCACCCCCACAGTTACCTAGACGACTACGCCCTACCAGAACAACGTATCAACTTCTACGTGGTGGTGTTTCCGTGCATAGTGAACAAGTGTATGGACATTGAGAAGCTGGGCAACTTTAAGAAACTCTACAAAACAGGTTCACACTCACCTTCACATACACATACATAAATACTTACATGTATACATACATACTTATATGCATACATATACATATGCATATGTATTCATGTACATATACTTACACTACAACGAGTAGAACACGCGAGTATTCTCTACTACACCTAACCCCTCTCTATATCTCTCACCCCCTACACCCACCACCATATCTAATCCCGCCCCCTCCCACCACCACACCTAATCCCGCCCCCTCCTACCACCACACCTAATCCCGCGCCCTCCTACCACCACACCTAACTCCGTCCCTTCTCACCCACGTACCTAACCCCTCACTCTCTCACCCCCGCACCTAACCTGCCACTAACCCACCCCCTCCCACCCCCTCGTTTGTGGAGCTACGATTCTGCCTTCCCGCGGCGCTCCATGTCCACCTCATCGAGATGGCGAAAAGAATCCTTACTTCGGCTTTACAGTCTCGGGCCCAAGGCCCGGTTGGAACGCCGCCCCCCCACACTCACGGGGGTTTTTCTGTGGTCCGGACACCTACCAGCTCTGGTGGTCCGGATGCTATTGATGAGAGCTGGCTATGTGGTAGTGAACCCCGGCCCTGGACTATTCTGCAAGCCCTGCGGAAGGACGCTGAGAACCAATCAGCCACACCTCAGATGTGGCTCGTGCATTGCGACCTCACACAAGCAAGAGAAATGTAGCGGACTGAGACGAGTGTCACAGACTCCAGGAAACTGGACCTGCAGCGACTGCGTCCCACCCCGTTCCTGTACGCCTCCCCTACCATCGACCGTACCCACACTGGTTGGACAACCGATAGGAGCCCCGAGACTTTCAGGAACCAGCGCCCCTAAGAAGCGATACCTGCAATGCGGAAAAGTTGTACGGTATTCGCCCAACCCGCTCGTCTGCATAGGATGCCGGCGTACCTGCCACAAAAGCTGCTCTAATATGTCGAGAGGCGAACAAAGCATGCACATATCCAATGGCTCCTGGCATTGTGAAAACTGCTCGACCAGCGCGAACAACAAGGGCGTGGATAGCGGAGACCGGCGCCAAGCGGCCCCGTCGAGAAAGACCGATGTGAGCAGAAGAGGCTGCCTCAAAATACTACAGTGGAACGCTAATGGGATCAGGACCAAGATGGTAGAGCTCGAAGACCGAATAAGGAAATTCAATCTCGACATTATCATGATCCAGGAAACGAAGCTGAGGGCCCTGGACAAGAACCCTGCTATAAAGGGCTACTCTACAGTCCGAAAAGACAGAGGCGTCGGTAGTGGTGGGGGACTTCTCTTTTTTATTAAGGAAGATATACCCTTCACAACTATTGACAACACGCCCAGTGCCCAGAATTCTCTACTGGAGATTCAATCGATTGAACTGAGAGCTAAACCTTTCGTCAAGACTCTACTATCCAACGTCTACTGCCCCCCGTCAAGAGGAGCAAACCACGGTAACGAGTTTGAGATGTCGGAACTGCCTCATGACCGGAACGCAATCACAGGGGGCGATCTAAACGCACACAGTCATATGTGGGACAGATGGCAACCTGAAGACTCTCTGGGATCGAATCTCGAGGAGTGGCTGATGGAAAAAGATTTCTGCAACGCGAACGACGGAGCTGCAACAAGGACTAACCCAGGTACCGGAGGAAGCAGCGCGCCCGATGTGACCCTCGTTCACAGCAGTTGGTTGGATCGAGTGGAGTGGAGCACGACTGAATGCCTAGGATCGGATCACCTCCTCATACTCATCACCGTTGACTGTCAAGTGACAACTCTGAACGCCCCATCCCGTACCGAACTCAAATGGAACTGGAAGTCTGCTAATTTCCGATTATTTGCTGAATCGGTAGACAAAGCGGTGACAGCAGCACCAGCGGCCATACACGAGTCTTCTCTAGACTCCAGATCCAAATTCCTGAACATGGCAATGATTGACGCGGCCAACAAGGCAATTGGCAAAGTCAAATGTAGTGTTAATGGAAAGGAGTGGATGTCCAGGGACATACGAGAGGCTGTGAAGAGACGAAACGCGCCGAGGAGAGACATCACGAACAAGCGGGCTGAATGGATTGAGGCATGTATGACAGTGCGGGATATGATCAGAGAGAGTAAGGAGAATAGATGGAAGGAATTCCTCGAAGACTCTGACTCAAGCTCGAACCCCCACAAGATCTGGAGCACAATCAAGTCATTAAGTGGAAGGAATACAGCAAGCATCAGGAATGAAACATTGGTCCACGAGGGGAGGGAGTACATAACAAACAAGGCCAAAGCAGATGTCTTCCTACAAAGGTACGCTGCGACCAGTAGGTTGAGTATACCCAAGGAATGCCGAATTAAGAATTCAGTGCGCCGCTCCCTAATAGGTCCAATAGTTGAGGATCCGAGCTCTATACCATTTAATGCCGCAGAAATGTCCAACGCAATCACAAGGATGAAAGTCAAAGGCGCACCAGGGAAGGATAAGATTCACCCAAGGTTCATCAAAGCCATGGGCCCAATCGCAGCCAGCTTCATGCTGCGCATTTTCAATGATTCATGGAAAACAGGATCTTGCCCGGCTTCATGGAGGGAGGCTATAATTGTCCCCATATTGAAAAAGGGTAAGCCAGCAAGTCAGATCGACTCCTTCCGCCCAGTATCGCTCACATCCTGCGTGGCAAAAACCATGGAGAGAATGGTGGCAAGCCGCCTCTCCTTCATGGCAGAGTCCAATGAGTGGTGGTTTTCGGACCCTCAGATCCTGCGAGGATCAAGTCCTCCGCCTCTCCCAAGCAGTCAGTGACGGTTTCCAGACTCGACCCGCTAAGCGCTGCGTCCTCGCACTACTGGACTACAGTAAGGCGTATGACACGGTATGGCGGAATCGATTGTTCCAGCTGATGATGGAGAAAGGCGTATCAAGGACTATCGTCCGATGGATCAGAGGATTCCTCTGCGACAGAAAGGCAGCTGTTCGGATCAACGGCGTTATCGGCGCCAGCAGAAAGATGCAACAAGGTGTGCCCCAGGGAGCTGTACTATCACCCCTACTATTCCTCTTCTATATTAATGGTATTAGAGAAGAAGTCCCGAGCGGGGTGAGCGTCAGCATGTATGCAGACGACATGGCGATCTGGAGTCAAGACCGCGATAAGACTGTTGCTGAGAGCAAGGTACAAGAGGCGGTGCACAGGGTATCGGAGTGGAGTTATCTCCACAAGCTAAAATTGAACACGTCGAAGTGTGAAGTGTCGTTCTTCACTTCCGACACTCATGAAGCAAAGTGGATTCCGTCGATTACCCTCGATAACCAGCCCTTCATATTCAACAAGACTCCCAAGTTCCTCGGGGTCACCTTTGACCGCTCGCTATCCTTTCGGCCACATGTCGACTCTGTCAAGCTCATGTGATGTCCAGGATCCGGATCCTATCCTCCCTGTCATCCAAAGAGTGGGGATGGAGCAGACGATGCATGACGCGGATATACACAGCACTGATTCACAGCACACTGCACTACTGCGGCGCGGCTTGGCAACCGTGGCTCGCGAAGTCGAACGTTGCCATCCTGGAACGAGTACAGAATTGGGCTCTACGTATCCTAACAGGTCAACTGGCTGACACACCTCTCGAATGCTTACGCACGGAGGGCGAGCTAACTTCCTTCGAGACGCAGATCAGGCGTAACTGCATTGTTGCCTGGGAAAGGTCAGCTAGGCTCCCCGCCGGCAACCCACGCCACAAACTGTTCACCTCGCCTATCGAGCATAAATGGAAAAGGTCGAGCTTCAGTACCCTAGCTCAAGCAGAATGTGCACGCATCGGCCTGGACCAATTGCCTAGAGAGAGGTTTGCTCCAAAGAAAGCGCCACCCTGGAACTGGGACAGAGAGCCAACATGGACGGTAGATACACGACTAAATGGCGGCAGCGATAAGTCCTGTGACCAGAGAACCCTGCTCACGGACACAGTGGACACCATCGCGGCAGCCGGAGAAGTGGAGATCACCATCTATACGGACGGATCGGCGGAAAGAGGATATAAAAACGGAGGCAGCGCAGCAGTAGTAACATCAGGCCCAGCCACTGACCCAGTCAAAATCACCTCCATCACACGCAAGGGAAGACGTCTCACGTCGTCCTATGAGACGGAAGTGACAGCGATGCTACTGGCAGTTGGCTGGATCAAGAACCGCGAGAACCAAGGCCCCTTCATTATCTGCACCGACAGCCAGTCAACCCTGACAGCACTACAGTCGCCTGGATTGAGCGATGGTTCAGACCTAGCAGAGACCCGCCGAATCCTGAACTCGTTGAATACACGTGTTTCGCTACAATGGGTCCCCGGCCATATAGGGCTCATAGGAAACGAGTGGGCGGACGTCGATGCCGGAGCAGTGGCAGCTTCAGACGAAGAGCCAGCGGCAACGGATGGTGGTATAACCTTCCAGACAGCCAAAGCCTTCACGAAGAGAGAAACGATGGACCCGGCTATAAGCCACGAGAGAACCAAAGCGGTCTTTAACGGCAAGCGAGCCCCAGTCTCCCTCTCTAAAAAGGATTCGGTCCTACTAGCCCAGCTCCGCAGTGGCCACTGCCACAAGCTGGCAGCATACCGAAACATCTTCGATGCTGACTCCTCCGCGACCTGTCCACACTGCCAAGGAGCCCCAGAGACGCTCGAGCACTGGCTCCAAGAGTACCCGGCCACAGCTCGAAGACGAATCCGTGAGTTTGGGGGAGCGGCGCCCCTACTGTCAGCCCTGATTGAACAACCAGAGGCTGTAATAGCGTTTGCGCATGGACTCCCGTCCATGTGAACGCTACGCCGCGAACAACAACAACAACCCCCTCGTGTAGACACCACCTCGAGCAGCATCTCCCTATCACACCTAACCCGCCCCCTCTCACCCCCGCACCTAACTCCGCCCCTCTCACCCCCTCACCTAACACGCCCTCCCACCCCCTCGAGTAGACACCACCTCGAGCAGCATCTCCCTATCGCTGACAAACTCGGAACAAGCCTCTATCCTAGCCTGTCGTCTGCTGTGCCTGTTCCCCTGTAAGAATGAATCCAACTCCCGCTCTCTTAACTATGAACGTCTGTATCAGGACAGTAGTAATGGGTTTGTAGCAGCAGTAGTAGTCAGGTAGTAGTAGTAGTCAGGTAGTATTAGTATTAGTAGTAGTAGTAGTAGTAGTAGTAGTAGTAGTAGTAGTAGTAGTAGTAGTAGTAGTAGTAGTAGTAGTAGTAGTAGTAGTAGTAGTAGTAGTAGTAGTAGTAGTAGTAGTAGTAGTAGTAGTAGTAGTAGTAGTAGTAGTAGTAGTAGTAGTAGTAGTAGTAGTAGTAGTAGTAGTAGTAGTAGTAGTAGTAGTAGTAGTAGTAGTAGTAGTAGTAGTAGTAGTAGTAGTAGTAGTAGTAGTAGTAGTAGTAGTAGTAGTAGTAGTAGTAGTAGTAGTAGTAGTAGTAGTAGTAGTAGTAGTAGTAGTAGTAGTAGTAGTAGTAGTAGTAGTAGTAGTAGTAGTAGTAGTAGTAGTAGTAGTAGTAGTAGTAGTAGTAGTAGTAGTAGTAGTAGTAGTAGTAGTAGTAGTAGTAGTAGTAGTAGTAGTAGTAGTAGTAGTAGTAGTAGTAGTAGTAGTAGTAGTAGTAGTAGTAGTAGTAGTAGTAGTAGTAGTAGTAGTAGTAGTAGTAGTAGTAGTAGTAGTAGTAGTAGTAGTAGTAGTAGTAGTAGTAGTAGTAGTAGTAGTAGTAGTAGTAGTAGTAGTAGTAGTAGTAGTAGTAGTAGTAGTAGTATTAGTAGTAGTAGTAGTAGTAGTAGTAGAGTTTGTGTGTGTGTACATTAATAATATGTATTTATTGAATCGCATATATAAATAGTGGATACAAATTTACCCCTCAAGAAATCGTAGACTTGTACATATATAAATAACTATAAAGGTTAATTAACCCCAATACGATATAAGAACAATATAATACAAATAGTAACATTTGACACTTGTTAACATTTATCATTAATTAATTTCTCGATAAACACAATAGAAAAAATAAGAATATAATAAACAGAAGTATAGGGCTTGTATAAAGTGAACACTATGTGTGTACGTGTGTATTAGTGTACCTGTGTGTGTATTTATGTTGAAGGACCATACCCCATAATCATCACGTCATTATTTTGTTTTTCTCGCTGATTAAATATTTTTGAAAAAAATAAAACTATCTAATATACCATTTTAATATAGATTTCATTATATATATATATATATAATGATATATATATATTTATATATTATTTAAACATTTCACTTATGACATAGCTTTTTTAACTTAGTGTCCAAGATGTGAAGCTTTATGTTAGTATTATAATAATTGCTAGTACAACCTTTATTGTACATGCATTCTACACTATAAGCAGCAGTCTACCCGATGTTATTAATAAGGAGATGGTGTGTGTGTGTGTGTGTGTGTGTGTGTGTGTATGGCTAGGTATCGTAGGTTATACCTACATACATATATTTGATGTACCAGCCCGCCCTCACCCCCACCCTCACCACCTACCCTCATCCCCACCCTCACCCCCACCCCCACCCTAACCCCCCACCCTCATCCTCCACCAGATACGCAGACCTCATAAAGCTGTTCTCCTACTTTGAGATGATAGCCACTGATCCAGGTGGTCCTAGTGGCAGCGTCACATGGCTAATTAATGTTAGTCTAGTGACCCCCTTTAGTGTGAGATCTATAGTACTACTCAGTTAGTTGTATCAGTAGGCTAGGTAATGGTAGTATTTAGGGTAGTAACATCTTAGTAACCCCCCCCCCTTTAAGCCTTATGCTTGTGTAGGGTAGTAACATCTTAGTCATCCCCCCCCTAAGCCTTATGCTTGTGTAGGGTAGTAACATCTTAGTCACCCCCCCCCCTTAAGCCTTATGCATGTAGTTAGTTACAACAAGCTTATTAGTATCAGTAGACAAAGTATGTTAATCAGGTGTAATGTGACTCCCTAACCTCTTTAGCCCCACCACCTTATGTGTGTGTGACACAGTGTGTGTGGGTATGTATGTGTGTGTGTGTGAGAGGGTGTGTATGTGTAATAGGTAGTATAATAGATATCAACAATATATATATATCAGTTGTATTCCCCCATGTACTCTGCACCATGCTATTTATAGAATTTCAATTTTTAGAATCCATTTAGCTATAAATAATCATGATAAGTAAACTAATGAATTTCACATTGTAACCCCCCTGCCAATCATTGATATTCAATATTTATGTGTAGTAAACACTACATGCTATAAATAGATTATATTTCACACTTTTGTTGACTTAATATTATACATTTATAGATTTGAATGACTATATATATATATATATATATATATATATATATATTTATATCTGATAAAGGTTTTAATATAATTTTAATCTTAGATAAATATTATATAAACCTTGTATCACAATTATAAATTTATATTTATATATACATATAAATTCGCATACATACATACATACACACATACATACATACATACATATATATATATTTCACACTATTTACTATTGGTCACTTACGTAATACAATTACATAATTGGCGAAGTCAATAGTAATACATTACCATGACCTTGACCTTACTATTATGATGAGCTTATGTACACACAACTAAATAATTGATAATAACACCTACACAATTATTACTTAATATGGTTACCATAGAAACCGTTGTTATATGATATTGATATCATAATTATAATGTCATTACCATAATCATATATATATATATTGTATTGTATGTATTATAATTGTTTGTTTACCAATATAATAATACGTATACATATATCTAGAATGGTTAATTATTGTTGTACTATTACATTATTATAATAAATATGTGATTATATGTTGGATATTAATGTAATCATAATTTAATTTATTATAAAATCTGAAATACATTTAAATTTCTATATAAACAAATAAAATCTCAGTTTAATAAATATAAAAATTGCAAAGTCACATAACCCTACACACAAGATGGTGTCATTGGAGGTTTCACTAAATATTGGTAAATGCCTATCTAATTACCTAATTATATATCTGTAGTATTAATGGAAGTATCTATTAATAGATATATAACACTGTATGATATTTTGATATTACAACACCGTAATAAATATACTAAAGCCTTGCCTCCCCTATATTAATATGCTAACAGTTAGGTTATATTATGATCACATGACATTGATATATACTGGTGAATATAGATGATGTTGGCTCTCTTTCTCTCTCTCTTTCTCTCTCTCTCTCTCTCTCTTTCTCTCTCTTTCTCTCTCTATTTCTCTCTCTCTCTCTCTTTCTTTCCCTCTATCTCTCTCTCTCTCTCTCTCTCTCTCTCTCTCTCTCTTTCTGACCATCTTGCATGGATACCACCTGGCTTTAATAATACGTTTTACCATCCCAAGTTATTGCTCACTAATTATAATATTATTTAAGATTCACTTATTAAAATGAATATAAATTTATTATTAATAATTTAATTTCTATGAACGAATGATAAAAATATAGTTTTACAAATTATCAGTTATGATTCATAACTAGATTAGCTTCGTAACTTATGAAGCTAATCTAGATAATAATCTAAACTATTTATTAATGCATTTCAATCTGCTATTTGCGAATTAACTAAGAATCTAGATAAGCCGACCCCGTTTAGCGTGCATGTTAAACACCTACACTAACTATTGCCGCCTACACAGACTATAGATAAAGAGGACGACCTCCTCGACTGGTTGACCAATGAACTCACCCTCAGACCACTGTCCATCCACACCGATGTCCACTCCATATGCGATAACACTGAGAATATACTGGTTAGTCTAGCGATTATCGTGGTGGTATTGCACCTCGGGCCTGTATTATAGCGCATGACCAGTTGGACACATGGACACATGGACAGACTAACATTGTACTACCTATGTAATGTATCAACTGATTGTCCATGTCACCATATCACATCCTCCGAGATCAGGTCACGTAGACACTCTACCACCGAGACTGTGTAACTCGTCTACTGTCTACTGAAGCCTTCACTTCTTACCTCTTTACCGTAGCTATATAGAATAGATGTATCGGCTTTATAATTAATCTTTTATTTCGTAATTTTATGTTTTATTTCATAATCTCCTCGAAGGCATCCACTATAACTAGAGTATATTGTCTCAGTTGATGCCCAGGTTTATCTCATCAAATAACATTGAGTAAGCATCATCCCACATTCATATTTTCGATTTTAATAACTGATGTAGGTGTTACACTATTAGCTGGCAGTATTGCTAATGTTTACTGTTTGTACTCCCAACTAGATACTTTTCAGTGATATATTTAATTATATTTCAATGATTTAAATATTTGAATCGAAGATATCAGAGATATTGATTTATTTGTAAAATAAAATGCATTCATATTTTTAATTTAGTATTGTTATTAAAATATTTTTTTTAAACATACAAATTATTTATAAATTATGTTTGAATTGAACGTTATATATTTATATCATTTATGTTGACATTTCATATTATATATTGTATATTAAATTGTATTTTGAATTTAATATAATAATTTTTACATCATTGATTTATATATCAAATTTAAATAGGAATCCTGGTACCATAAGTCATGGACCATGAATCATGGTTCAAAATGCAATACCATAATCATTCAACTTAATATACAAGTTTCATAAAATATACATTAGCATAGTACTTAGAAATCAATGTGTCAACATTTAATATAATGTATATGTGTTACACATTCACATTGTAGTATACATGACTAACACTCAACATATGTACGTATAGCTATAGAATGTCGTCAGGTATGTTGTTGACATTTCAATCTATTCCACAGTTGCAGATAATCAATTCCCACAGAGATTTGCTGGTTAGTTTGTATTACGCCCACATATACATATATACATATACATGCCATTATACATGAATACAAATATACGTGCGTACATTTTTATTCATGTAAATAATTTGTATATACAGTTAATATATTAATATATAATATATAATATAATAATATAATAATATAATAATATATTAATAATTAAGTTTATTTTCACTTAGCACATGTATATATACCAATAATAATCAATACATAGGGTAGGTGCCAAGTCTGTTCTATAAATAGATATTTACATGTATTTAATAGGAAAAATAGTGTTCTACTAAAAGTGTATTAACTTTATTTTAATTAATTTATTCAATAAAATATTTAACACGATGATAAATATTATATAGATCTATAATAATTTCAATTTGTATAGACTATAAAAGAAAATATTTAATATAAATTATATTTAACTAATAAATTATTATTATTTTGGAAAATAAAATATAAAAAATGAATATTTTAAAAATTACTAATAAATAAATTATTAAAAAATACAAATATTGTGTATTTATATATACATATATTCTAATTTTTCTAAAGCATTATTGAAGGACTTAATAGTGTTTGAATAAGTAAAATTAGTAAAAATAATTATTTTTAGAGTAAATTGATTCTAAAGATATACAATATAATTATGGAAAATGTATGAAATATATATACAGACGATAACTATCTCATTATATTAAATAAATAGCCACCTATGAATATTGATTATTTAAGGGGACACGATACAATGGTTTGGTTTACATGTAAAAGATACGAAAAATGCTATTTATATTTAACTCAAAAGATCTATTAATATTTAACTCACAAAATATTAACTTTTTTTTTTTTTTTTAATCTATTAATAATATTCCATATTTTTATATTATAAGTTGAAATTTATAGATGTTTACACATCTTTATGTTATATGTTTCTAAAAAAAATAATTTAAATATCTGATAAAAAATGTTAATTTACCAACTAAATTGCTAATTAAAATGTTTTAAATAAATATTTTTTCAGGTTTTATCTAGTTATATTGAAAAAATGAAGAAAAAATATTCAATTGTACAAACGTTAATACTAGTTATGTCAGCATGATTGGTCACAAATAATTATTTTGAGTAAATCAAGTTTCAAATATAATATATGAATATAAACAATATGAATATACAGGTACAAATAATAAAATATAAACAAAATGAATAATGTAATGAACTTAATTTAAACACCACATAAAAGATAATATGTGAAGTATTATAATTTTACATTAATAAAAAAATTGAAATTCAATTTTTTTCCGAAAAAAAACTATTGTATCTCATTAAATGTATATATAATATTATTTATTTTGGCTTTTAAAATTATAAAAATGATATTATTTTAAAAGTGTTTATAGTTATATTTTATGTAAAAACATGATTTATAAATCATTTTAAAGATAATATTCAATATTTTAATAATATTATATAAACAAGTTTGACATTTTTATCAATAGATAACATATTACATAACATCATTACATAACATCACCACCACCACTCCATGATAGACTGCAGTGGATAAAGGCAATACTGAACATTTGATACTGGATCTGTTCATTGATACCTACAGATCCACCACTACAATTGTTAGTAGGGCCAGCATTCATAGGGGCAGCACTGTTCATTATAGACATCTCTAGCTTTTATATGTTCTAATACTTCACACATGAAGGTAATAGTAGTGTCTAAATAATTTGTGTAACGGGGATATCCTACTACCAGTATTTCCGGACATTTTTTCTATAAAGTGATTTTCTAGCAAGTTAACTACAATTGTATAGTAACTTTACAGGGGTATCCCACTACAACTTGCTATAAAATCACTTTCTAGTCAATATTTCCAGAAATTATTTCTGGAAATACTGGTTACCCCCTGAAATACCCTTAACAGGTAATTGTTATACTTTTATATCTAATAACTATTTTTTTATACATTTTGATATATTAATATCTATACATAACCCATTCCAGCCCCTAAACACAATATCACCCCCACATAATACCCCACACTATACCTTATATTAAACCCCACATAATACTAACATTACACCTCACACAATAGAAAGATACGAGACAAGAGGTATGCACAATATGCATAGATGCTTTCTCAGTACCATTCTCTGATGAGACCATACTGGCTAACTTAACCTCTATACATAAAGGTTACATTCCCTAATTCATACCCTTATCCTGACTATAAAGCTTTATTCTGACTAGTGATGTAAATCATGCCGAACTTTTGATGCCGAGCCGAGACTTTTGGTTTTTGATGCCGAGCCGAGACTTTCATTTTCAGAAAAAAAATAGAGCCCGAATCGAGACTATAGTCAAACGAGCCCGAGCCGTGTTGAGACTCTAGACAAAACATGCCCGAGACGAAATGGTGCTTTTTTGAAATTATATTTTAATACAATTTTTATATATTTCACATTTACATCAATTTAAAAAAAATAATCTGCATCAACTTGCGATTCAGAGAATAATAATGTAAATTTCATCTAGTGGTGTAAATAATACAGAGCTTTTTAATGCCGAGCCGAGTCTTTTATTTTCGGAAAAAAAAACTAGCCCGAGCCAAGCAGAGACTCTAGCCAAATGAGCCAGAGCTAAGCCGAGACTTTAGATAATTGTGACTGAGACTGCATCATGCTTTAGATGTAGCATCATTTACATCACTAATTCTTACATCTTCATTATGTGTAATTGTAATCATATATATTATATTTGTATAAGATATTTTGTATGAATCTTTTTTGTAAACAATAATATATACATATATAAAATATATTATATAATATAATATATATATATATATATATATATATATATATATATATATTATATCTTACAAATAAACATTTAATATAATTAATTAATTAATAATAATAATAATACAGAGTACAAAGTTTATAAAATGATGGGTTTTTAACTTATAATAAATGAGTCCATATTTATTATTGACAAATATTGATAATTATTAATAATATTATATATTTATACATCAAACAATATCCGATTGTGAATCATATAATTCATTATTTACATAATTTTATATGATATATCAACTTATTAATCATTATATATTTATAATATTTGGTTTTTTATATTCAAATATTTATTATATAAAAATATAATGTCTTCTATGAGGAAATTATTTCATTTTACTATTGAAAATATAATATTTAAATAATATGCGATATATGCATAGACCTTATAGTGACATATTGGAAATAACTCTTATTGTTTCACTAATAGATAACTCACACACTCTAAATATACACCACTAAATACCTGCACTAACTTCTAGTACCCGCCCCCAAAACACCCACCTGACATGCCCCCAATATGACTCTATCCCAATAGGCATGAATCAGAAATGGGGACTATTGGGAGTTAAAGCGAAATGTAGAAAACTTCCGGAACCAGTACATGTAGCGCCACCCGTTGTGATAGATCGCGTGACTCATAACGCCAGAGATCGTATGACTCACCACCAACCCGATGCCATTCCGTACTATAATAAGTCAAAGTCAACTGTCAAGGTCATATTGTCAATCAGCATGTATTGTATCATTAATTAACTTTTAATGATGCATGTTTTTATATATTTTAAATATAATTCAAGTTATATTCATTATATGTTCATAATTGTGATCTTAGATACGACCTTCGAGGTCAAATACCGCCTCCAATAAAAGACAGCTGACCACAATGGAAGAGAAACAGGTAAGTCATCAATAGCATGCAACACTAGTACTTCATCATCATCAGTACCCAACCAACTTACACACGAGTACAACTTTCACAATAGTGTACACATTTAGCTAGTATTGTATGTAATCTATGATGGCATTCTTTATCGTATGTATAAAGTGCTATATTTCAGATGACAACAACAGAATATGCTACAGATTATTGTGAATCCCTCTAAGAGGAAAAGTATATTATTATTATGAAATAGAAAACTAAACAGAAAAATACAACAATATTCTTCTAATAAATATTATTATGAATATTGAGCATAAACATATTTCAGAAACATTCCACCTAATAATGATCTCATGTCAAACTCATGCCTATACGTATACTACTGCCTTCAATGTAGCTGTCAGTTAAGGCATATATCTGCTGTCAGCCTATATAGACGTACACATCTTGCATTAGGTTGCCGCCCCCTTTGTCACAGCTGGCTGCGACTATAAATAGAATCCCATAACAATCTATACCCTAAAGAGCCGAACCCACCGGTGTATTATCTCTCTACAATAAGCCTACCCCCTACTACTAGGATCTCTCCCAGTTTCATTCTATATACACATCTTACACACCCCCCCACCCCCCTACCCCCACCCCCCTACCCCTACCCCCCTACCCCTCCGTTACAGTTACACAAAGCCAACAGCTGTACAAGTAAGCGAAGCAGATCGCAGTCTCTCAATGCTAACGACATCCCTAACAATAAAGCCACGCCCACTTTTTTTACTAAGTTTGATCACAAGAATGTCTATAGACCTAACAAGGTATGTATCTCCCCATTGTGTCATCTTTACTTCGCTAATAACGAGCTTCAATGTCAATTATGTATTGTTCATTAATTATAGACAATTTTCTATATATATTTTATATATTATCTATTAAAAAACTTTAAAATATATTTTCTTTACTAGCATTTTATTTTTAGTCATTAATAATTAAGAACTGGCGCTATAACATCATCCACCTCCTCCTCATCCTTGTCCTCCTCCTCCCAATCTTACTCTTCCATTACATCTATTACCTAACCCCGATGCATTGTTGCAGGTGAAACTTAAGCTAGGCTATCGTACCATGAAGAGATCTGTATCCGATTGTGGCGACTCTCTGTTAGTGATGATGTAATAGTGGTAGTGATGTAATAGTGGTAGTTATGTAATAGTTGTAGTGATGTAATAGTGGTAGTTATGTAATAGTTGTAGTGATGTAATAGTTGTAATGATGTAATAGTGACAGTGATGTAATAGTGGGAGTGATGTAATAGTGGTAGTGATGTAATAGTGGTAGTTAAGTAATAGTGGTAGTGATGTAATAGTGGTAGTGATGTAATAGTGGTAGTTATGTAATAGTGGTAGTTATGTAATAGTGGTAGTGATGTAATAATGGTAGTGATGTGTAATAATGGTAGTGATGTAATAGTGGTAGTGATGTAATAGTGGGAGTGATGTAATAGTGGTAGTGATGTAATAGTGGTAGTGATGTAATAGTGGGAGTGATGTAATAGTGGGAGTGATGTAATAGTGGTAGTGATATAATAGTGGTAGTGATGTAATAGTGGTAGTGATGTGTAATAGTGGTAGTGATGTAATAGTGGTAGTTATGTGTAATAGTGGTAGTGATGTATTAGTGGTAGTGATGTGTAATAATGGTAGTGATGTAATAGTGGTAGTTATGTAATAGTGGTAGTGATGTAATAGTGGTAGTGATGTAATAGTGGTAGCGATGTGTAATAGTGGTAGTGATGTAATAGTGGTAGTGATGTAATAGTGGTAGTGATGTAATAGTGGGAGTGATGTAATAGTGGTAGTGATGTAATAGTGGTAGTGATGTAATAGTGGTAGTGATGTAATAGTGGTAGTGATGTAATAGTGGTAGTTATGTGTAATAGTGGTAGTTATGTAATAGTGGTAGTGATGTAATAGTGGTAGTGATGTAATAGTGGTAGTGATGTGTAATAGTGGTAGTGATGTAATAGTGGTAGTGATGTAATAGTTGTAGTGATGTAATAGTGGTAGTGATGTAATAGTGGTAGTTATGTGTAATAGTGGTAGTTATGTAATAGTGGGAGTGATGTAATAGTGGTAGTGATGTATTAGTGGTAGTGATGTTTAATAATGGTAGTGATGTAATAGTGGTAGTGATGTAATAGTGGGAGTGATGTAATAGTGGTAGTGATGTAATAGTGGTAGTGATGTAATAGTGGGAGTGATGTAATAGTGGGAGTGATGTAATAGTGGTAGTGATATAAAAGTGGTAGTGATGTAATAGTGGTAGTGATGTGTAATAGTGGTAGTGATGTAATAGTGGTAGTTATGTGTAATAGTGGTAGTGATGTATTAGTGGTAGTGATGTGTAATAATGGTAGTGATGTAATAGTGGTAGTTATGTAATAGTGGTAGTGATGTAATAGTGGTAGTGATGTAATAGTGGTAGCGATGTGTAATAGTGGTAGTGATGTAATAGTGGGAGTGATGTAATAGTGGTAGTGATGTAATAGTGGTAGTGATGTAATAGTGGTAGTGATGTAATAGTGGTAGTTATGTGTAATAGTGGTAGTTATGTAATAGTGGGAGTGATGTAATAGTGGTAGTGATGTATTAGTGGTAGTGATGTGTAATAATGGTAGTGATGTAATAGTGGTAGTTATGTAATAGTGGTAGTGATGTAATAGTGGTAGTGATGTAATAGTGGTAGCGATGTGTAATAGTGGTAGTGATGTAATAGTTGGAGTGATGTAATAGTGGTAGTGATGTAATAGTGGTAGTGATGTAATAGTGGGAGTGATGTAATAGTGGTAGTGATGTAATAGTGGTAGTGATGTAATAGTGGGAGTGATGTAATAGTGGGAGTGATGTAATAGTGGTAGTGATGTAATAGTGGTAGTGATGTAATAGTGGTAGTGATGTGTAATAGTGGTAGTGATGTAATAGTGGTAGTTATGTGTAATAGTGGTAGTGATGTAATAGTGGTAGTGATGTAATAGTGGTAGTGATGTAATAGTGGTAGTGATGTAATAGTGGGAGTGATGTAATAGTGGTAGTGATGTAATAGTGGTAGTGATGTAATAGTGGTAGTGATGTAATAGTGGTAGTGATGTAATAGTGGTAGTTATGTGTAATAGTGGTAGTGATGTAATAGTGGGAGTGATGTAATAGTGGTAGTGATGTAATAGTGGTAGTTAAGTTATAGTGGTAGTGATGTAATAGTGGTAGTGATGTAATAGTGGTAGTTATGTAATAGTGGTAGTTATGTAATAGTGGTAGTGATGTAATAATGGTAGTGATGTAATAGTGGTAGTTATGTAATAGTGGTAGTGATGTAATAGTGGTAGTGATGTAATAGTGGTAGTGATGTGTAATAGTGGTAGTGATGTAATAGTGGTAGTTATGTGTAATAGTGGTAGTGATGTAATAGTGGTAGTGATGTAATAGTGGTAGTGATGTAATAGTGGGAGTGATGTAATAGTGGTAGTGATGTAATAGTGGTAGTGATGTAATAGTGGTAGTGATGTAATAGTGGGAGTGATGTAATAGTGGTAGTGATGTGTAATAGTGGTAGTTATGTAATAGTGGTAGTGATGTAATAGTGGGAGTGATGTAATAGTTGTAGTGATGTGTAATAGTGACAATGATGTGTATTAGTGGTAGTGATGTAATAGTGGTAGCGATGTAATAGTGGTAGTGATGTAATAGTGGTAGTTATGTGTAATAGTGGTAGTGATGTAATAGTGGGAGTGATGTAATAGTGGTAGTGATGTGTAATAGTGGTAGTTATGTAATAGTGGTAGTGATGTAATAGTGGTAGTGATGTAATAGTGGTAGTTATGTAATAGTGGTAGTTATGTAATAGTGGTAGTGATGTAATAGTGGTAGTGATGTAATAGTGGTAGTTATGTGTAATAGTGGTAGTTATGTAATAGTGGTAGTGATGTAATAGTGGTAGTGATGTAATAGTGGTAGTTATGTGTAATAGTGGTAGTTAAGTAATAGTGGTAGTGATGTAATAGTGGTAGTTATGTGTAATAGTGGTAGTTTTGTAATAGTGGTAGTGATGTAATAGTGGTAGTGATGTAATAGTGGTAGTGATGTAATAGTGGTAGTGATGTAATAGTGGTAGTGATGTAATAGTGGTATTTATGTGTAATAGTGGTAGTGATGTAATAGTGGTAGTGATGTAATAGTGGGAGTGATGTAATAGTGGTAGTTATGTGTAATAGTGGGAGTGATGTAATAGTGGTAGTGATGTGTAATAGTGGTAGTGATGTAATAGTGGTAGTGATGTGTAATAGTGGTAGTGATGTAATAGTGGGAGTGATGTAATAGTGGTAGTTATGTGTAATAGTGGTAGTGATGTAATAGTGGTAGTGATGTAATAGTGGGAGTGATGTAATAGTGGTAGTTATGTGTAATAGTGGGAGTGATGTAATAGTGGTAGTGATGTGTAATAGTGGTAGTGATGTAATAGTGGTAGTGATGTGTAATAGTGGGAGTGATGTAATAGTGGGAGTGATGTAATAGTGGTAGTGATGTGTAATAGTGGTAGTGATGTAATAGTGGGAGTGATGTAATAGTTGTAGTGATGTAATAGTGGTAGTGATGTAATAGTGGGAGTGATGTAATAGTGGTAGTGATGTGTAATAGTGGTAGTTATGTAATAGTGGTAGTGATGTAATAGTGGTAGTGATGTGTAATAGTGGTAGTTATGTAATAGTGGTAGTTATGTAATAGTGGTAGTGATGTAATAGTGGTAGTGATGTAATAGTGGTAGTGATGTGTGATACATGTGGTGGTGTTTTTTATTATGTATCGTGAGAGAGTGAGAGAATGAGATAGCGTATGATATTCTGAGATGCTTGCATTAAGCTCCCTCATCCCACTACCGCGCACTATCCAGCTATGTATTAATAGATATTTAATAATAATAATAATAATATATATATTGAGTTTAAATGTTCATATCACTAAATGTATTTCACAACAGAATAATTGATTTCCACTAATGTCTTTGTCACAAAATTAAACTTGCCACGTTCACCTGACTATCGAATGTTAACGTCTGAATGTGTTGACATTGGAGAGAGAGGGTTTAAGTTGAGCAAGATACGATATGACTCATTCAATGAATAAGTTTACAAACCCGTGATAATAACATTGATATCGATGAACACAACGCTGTACAAACATTCAATAGTCAACAAATCACCTTAGTTTAAATTAGGCACGCACACTTATTACATGTGTAAACCATCATTCTTTTCTATTACTTATTATTAAATTATTGTTTCGTGTCATTATATGTATATTTAACATTCAATAAACTATATATATATATATATATATATATATATATATATCTATCTATATTTAATACATTCCCTATAAATACATTACACGTGCCTATACACACGCCTATACCACTATACGATACGACACGCAGGGATGACATGCAGTCACTGAACAATGATCAGTACACATCGCTGCCCACCCTACAAAGACCGCGAGACTTCTACAGGAGGGCGCACGGCTATGGGGCGCCTACAGATCAGGTAACCCAAACTAGTGTACACTACTGCATCCTTAGCATAATAGCTTTGAAATCAAGTTATAATAGATGTTGGAATTAATATTAATTTGAATTAAAATTGAGAATAGTTTATCGAGTTAAGACAACGCAATACGAATTCCTCTTAATAGGGTGTTCACACGATGCGGGTTTTGCTTGTCGTACGAACAAATACTGGACCGAATTCTTCAAAATCATAGATTCGTTCCAGCATTTACTCGGATTCATATTTTTCTCGTCGTACAACAAAAATGGAAAAATCCTAATTTTTGCTGGACCGAAATAAATGCTGGATTGAAATATCTTACCATCTTTGGTAATGTTTACAATATTTTATAAAAATGTTATACTGAATAATTTTTATATAATTAATAGTATTACTACAATATAAAATACAATATAAACATGAATTATATAGAATATACAAAATTAAATAATTCAAGTAAAGATATAATAAAAAGTAGTTTAATTAAATGCTTTAAAGAATGAGAATCGTTGTAAATAATTATGTGCCCATATTGTTCTCGTTCTGCTATTTTCTAACGAAATATCCAGTGTAATTTCACCAGTTATCAAACATAATAAATTATTTAAATAAGTATCCAAATAAGTATCCATACTTATAATAAATGTAATTATAATTATAATAGATAAATTAAAATATTATTTGAATTTGAAATTTTTGTTTATTTACATTATTTTTTATTTCCGCTGTCAGTTATTGGTAACTACGACAATTTAAACCCGCGTCGTGTGAATACCCTATAGTGTTTTATAAATGTTGGACCGACAAATTTCGTTCCAGCATTTGTTTGTATGACAAGCAAAATCCGCATCGTGTGAACCCTATAAAGGGGAATACCGGAAATTTTGAATTTAATACAATATTTGAAATTCTGTATATTTTTCTATCGTTTTTCATATTTTCATGTGATATTAAAATGAAAATAATAGAATTAAATATTAAATAATATATTATAATATAATTATTATGAAAACATTGTTTTTTAATAATATAATTAATTTTATTTAGAAATCTCATATATATACGACTATCAATATTTTAAAATCTGCATAGCATACACACTAATTTCATACTAACAATTAAGTATTGTAACATTAAAAGACATAATTACAACAGTTAGCTAATCTGTATTGAACTGTATCAACAACAACCATAGAAATATATTGTGATATAATTAATTAATATTTATGTATAGTAAACATGTTTTTCAATTTAGAAGTATGAATCTAGAAGTATATCTAATAAGATGTATGCGTTAGTATGCTTGTTTGTTATTATGTAATAAATATTACACGGATTATTTGTTTGCTTTCTGTTATGATGTTGTTTTTGTTTTGATAATTTAGGTATATTTATTTAAACAATGTGAACAACTATATGCTATGATATAAAATAAAAATTATGATATGATTAATTTTCATAATATTAATTATTAATAGGTCAAGTATTTATATAGTATTGCAACCTATATTATTAAATTGTGTACATAATTATTTTTAAATTATGAAGCAATATAATTATCAATGCAATCATTATAAACGCATATAATTATAAATGAATATAATTAAAAAAGCATATAATAATAAATGCAATAATAAATGCAATAATAAAATTTTACTACAGTGTATATAAAGATCATTAATTATTTAATATAATTTAATTACATACTTTGTTAAAGTATATAATTTTATTATTTATATTCATTGTATTTAAATAATATATCACTAAGTAATATCATTATTTACTTTAATTTTCAAATATCAATTTTATATTAAAAAAAATCCCAAAAATGAATAATATTATAATTCTAAATGATTCTTTTAGAGTTTATTTTATAATAACTGTTAATTGTATTCCTACTTATAATTGTGAACGAATAATTGAAATACTTTAAATAGATATCAATTAAAATAGGTAATGTTATTTAATTAATTTACAATTTGTGGCATCACCTATCCATTATATTATAAAGTTTTACTACTCAGCAAGGTACTTTGTAAGGTAAAAGACAGGCGACGCCCCCCCTCAAACCTTTCTACTTTGTAGAACAGCTGCCTATAACGTATCTAATAAATAAAACTACTTAATGATACCAATAATTTAATATAAGCTTACTACTATTCCGATGGGTTCGTTTTTATAAAACAGTAATTGCACGCGTAAATGAGATGCTATAAACGTTATACTATCGGCGCTGTTATAAATAGGATACGTTGATATGTTCTAGAACTTCACCACCACAGCTACGAATACAACCCGTTAACCCCACCCCCCCACCCCGCCCATCAATAGCTACAAGTGTACGTATCCCGTATGGTTGACCTGGCGTTGTCTGACTACTTGAACACGCACCTCAACCCCCACCCCCACCCCCACCGCACCAGTAGCCTGGAGGTGTATTGCGATGTGTTGACCACGCGTATCATGCAGGCCTCCTACAAAGACATCAGGGTAAACATCTCTCTGTGTGTGTGTGTGTGTGAGAGTGCTGTCATTGTGCTATGTTTACCTACTATCGTTGATTGATTGATATTTTATTTTAGCAAATATATAGTCGAAATATATGTTCGAAAATATGAAGTTATAATATTTACTAAGGGTAACATACGATATTGAAATAAATAAAGATTAATATGTACTCTACAAAATATAGAATGTAAAACATTTTACAGTAAAATAAACAAAAATAATCGAAAATATAAATGAAATATATCATTAAATAGTAAAAATGGACGAATTGTTATCGAAACTAGAAACAAATGTCATCACACACTAATGCACTATACCTCACCAATCGCCCACAACTTAGGATCACCACCAACACCTCACACAAGCCGAAGAGTCTGTCTGCAGCGCCACCTCTTCGATGACCTTCGCCCCGATGTACACTCCGCGACCTTCGCCGTCTAAACTGTCGCGACGGTTCTCCCTGGAATCGGACGTACTGCCCACGCTAGCCAATGAGCAGGCGGACCTCCTTCAGCAACAACAGCTACAACAGTCCACAGTGTCTATACCCGATTCCCCAACTTGTTACACTGCCAAGTCTGTAGGTTACTAGGCACTCATATCACACCACACTGCTATATCATATACACTAATTTATTTTGATTGATTAGTTAATTTAAACTATTTAAAATAGTTATATAATTCACCAGTGTATAATAATGACGAAAAATACAATAAATATATATATATATAGAATCTCCGAATCAATAAGATACCTCCAAAATAAATACATACAAATATTTTTGAATTAAAAAAAAATTAAATAATAAAAATATTATAATATTTTAAAGTCGAACACGGATAAAATTATAACGTATACAGAAAATATAGGTTTTACTAATAAAAATAATTTTTCTGAATTTATAAATACTAATCTTAACTGTGAAAGATACTGTTGATAAATGTAATTCTAATTCAATAAAAAAAATGTAAACAATAAATATATTATAAAACTGAATTCAATACTAAAATAGATATATTAAAGAATAAGTTACCCATTTTAAAGTCTGACTATACTATATTTACGTACATAAATTCTGTTATTAATAATATTTTTTATAAAGCACAAGGATTTGTAAAATTAAAAAAATCCATAAACTTGGCTTTATAAAAATACAGTTTATATAAGTATCAATAAGGATATAAGTTCACAAATACCCATTTCCGATATTGTTTTACTTGATATATATATATATATATATAAATATTCCGTTTTTATTTCAGCCTTTATTTCATTATATTTTTTTACTTATAATTTCTATTTATACAATTTATTATATCACATATAAAGTTGATATAGTTTTCATAGTTTTGTTTTACCATGTCAAGTTTATTTTAATTACTTTATATTGTTTGTTTTAATAGTATTCAATTCAATATATATATATATTCATTATTCAATCAACAGTATTATATAACTATTCTAATATTTTTTAATTTATTTATTTTATATACATTTAAAGAATGGTTACTCTTTTTTATAGTTATAATAATACAATATATCAAGTAAATAATCAGAATTTATTGAATTTATCTGTTTCAAGTCAGAATTTAACTGATGAATGTACCCATAAAGAACTACAAACTATATATTTAATCTCTATGATAATAATAATACTTCTCTATTCTGCATTTAAATGCACGTAGTATTATTTCTAATCATGATAAAATGATGAATATATTAGATACAATTGGTTTTAAATGTTCAATTATTATTAACACAGAGATTTGGCTAAATGCTAATAATCAAAATTTAGTTGATATAATTCTATACATATAATCAGAAAAATGGTAGAGGAGAGTCTATTTATATATTAATAATACAAAATAGAAAATAATTAATAATTATCAATTATCACTAAGTATATTAATATTTCCAAGTATATTATAATCTGTGTTATCTCTAATGATATATGTGAACTTGCAACTATCAAAATACTTAGTAATAATAGTAATATAATTGTTAGTGGTATTTAGTAGTGATGATAATGATGCTGAAATCTAAAACATAGATGCAGTCTCAGTCGCAGTTACACTAAGTATAAACTCGACTTGAAATCTTAATATAGGTCAAAGCAAAAAATAAAAAACCCTAAAATAAACTAAGGTGGGGTTTCAAAATAATTATTTTGTATTATTTTAAACCATTTTTTAAAAAACTTCAAAAGCCGTAATATCCATCATTCTTTATTGTACAATAATTTACGCCGATTCAATATTTTGTATTTAATAATAAAGTACGTTATACATCATCGCTCTTTTGAACACTGCCCTCGTTTCATTGCGATTTATTTATTGCATTATTAGTTGTACCATAGTACTAATAGTTATCGGAACACCCCCCTACCCGGTGAACAACCCCCTACCATGTGACCCCCTCCCTCCAACACCCCGCTACACACTAATCACCCTCCCCCCCCCTACCCGGTGAACAACCCCCTACCATATGACCCCCTCCCTCCAACACCCCGCTACACACTAATCACCCCCACACCCCTATCCGGTGAACAACCCCCTACCATGTGACCCCCTCCCTCCAACACCCCGCTACACACTAATCACCCCCACACCCCTATCCGGTGAACAACCCCCTACCATGTGACCCCTTCCCTCCAACACCCCGCTACACACTAATCACCCCCACACCCCTATCCGGTGAACACCCCCCTACCAGGTGACCCCCTCCCTCCAACACCCTGCTACACACTAATCACCCTCCCCCCCCCTACCCGGTGAACAACCCCCTACCATGTGACCCCCTCCCTCCAACACCCCGCTACACACTAATCACCCCCACACCCCTATCCGGTGAACACCCCCCTACCAGGTGACCCCCTCCCTCCAACACCCCACTACACTCTAATCACCCTCCCCCCCCCTATCCGGTGAACACCCCCCTACCAGGTGACCCCCTCCCTCCAACACCCCACTACACTCTAATCACCCTCCCCCCCCCACTAGAATACAAGTCCAGGCGTAGATCCAGTGAGCCGATAAGAAGTGTAATGGGTCTCCTCCCATCAGGATGTCTCGCTAGCGACGGTAGACCTATCTCTCGTAGACTGTATTACACTAGTAAACATATGGTCAGTAGTGTGCACGTGTGTGTGTTTGTGTATGTGTGTGTGTATGTTTGTGTGTGTGCGCGTGTGTGTGTGTGTGTGTGTGTGTATGTGTGTTCTGATTGTTATTTAAATGTAGATTATTATTCATTTATTATCAGTATCATTACTATCATCATCATCATCAACATCATCATCAGTATCATCATCAACATCATCATCATAATCATTATCATTATCATCATTATCATCAATATCATCATCGTCATTATCTTCATCATCATCACCATCATCATTATCATCACCATGATTAACAGATTCCCCACCAAGCCAGTCATCTTCCTGATACCGATACAGCATCGTCTGAAGATGTCATCATTGATTGGCTCTCCGCGGACAATTATCAGAAAAACTCTAGTTCCTCCTACAAGTCTGATTATATTAAGATTAAAATTGATGAATTTGCTGATAAATTATGTAAGTATGCTCTACTACATAATAGTATTGATATTTATAAATATAATTTATTTAAAATTATGTAAAAAAAAGTTTAAAATAGTTGAAATATTTTTATATTTTAAGTATTGCTTACTAAGTATAAACATTAAAAACTCGAGAAAATGAAATTCAAAGTTTTTTAAAAATAAATAATCTTGTCAATTTCATATGATTTTTAATTCAATTGATCTCATAAAACACTTAATATTGATAGAAATTCTCAAAAATAATATAAAATATTTTACAATGTCATAAATAAAATACTATATATAATAGAAAATTTAAAAATGTAATATTATACATATTTTAACATTAGCTTGTTGATTACATATTATACATTCCCTTAACTATACTGTATTATTTTATGTAGTCATAATTAATGTAATGCCGATATAGAGACATACACATCTACTATAATAGTATGCAAACATCGCTTTATATAACAGATATACCATAGTAAATACTGCAAAAATTATATTGATTCATATAAATTAGTATCACATAACGGTATCATATAGTTTATCATGTATCCGTCCCTCACATTCTACATTATTCTAATATTGTTAGTATAACTTAATTAATATATGTAGATTTAATTAAAATAAATCAATAAAATAATGTTCACATTATTGATATTACTTTTTTACGAATAATATGTTGATTCGTAAATTTAATGAGAAAATCGTTAAATTCATTAAAACATATTAAATTCACCAATTATCGCTCATTTTAACAAAACATAATTTAACATTAAACCTAGCTTATGTAAATAACTGCCTTAGATGATCATCAGCATCACATTCCTCACATTCCTTACATTCCTCATCATCATAACCACATTATTCGTATACTCATGCATAACGCTATACTCCCCCAGCCAATGAAATCATGGCAGACGTTCGCTCAAACATTGAAACTAAAATCAGCGAAGAGCGCGAGAGAAGCGACACCTACAATCGTAAACATTTCATCATCAACAACTCTCAAGGTTACCCGCAGCACCTCTTTAACCCCCCGTAATCACTCCACTTTGACCCACAGTAACCCCACTTTGTCCCCAGTAATTTCTGCCACATCCTCGATAATCTCTTCTTTAATTCTCTTTCTAGCCTTTGACCTTATGATAACCATTTAACCTCATCCATCTATAACATTCCCATCCTCATACTCCTATAGCCATTGACCCTATGGTAATCTTTAATACATCACCATTATCCAATCATCTCCTCCTTTTATAGTCTTTAACCCCCATAGTAACCCTATTAACTCCACCCCCCCCCCAATAACCTCCTCCTCCTGCCCCTATTCCTCTAGCTTATGACTCACCATATAAAGTGCAAAGTGACAGTATGCTGTTGGGCTGCGGCTTCTTCCCTAATCCAGCTCCATGTCCTTCACTGTTAACCATTGCCAGCGCTATGGCAGACCGTGTCCTTCATGACGCCATACTGGAGACTGTGCAACGCTGCAAGTACGAAAGTGAACTGGTTAGTAGTAGTAGTAGTAGTAGTAGTAGTAGTAGTAGTAGTAGTAGTAGTAGTAGTAGTAGTAGTAGTAGTAGTAGTAGTAGTAGTAGTAGTAGTAGTAGTAGTAGTAGTAGTAGTAGTAGTAGTAGTAGTAGTAGTAGTAGTAGTAGTAGTAGTAGTAGTAGTAGTAGTAGTAGTAGTAGTAGTAGTAGTAGTAGTAGTAGTAGTAGTAGTAGTAGTAGTAGTAGTAGTAGTAGTAGTAGTAGTAGTAGTAGTAGTAGTAGTAGTAGTAGTAGTAGTAGTAGTAGTAGTAGTAGTAGTAGTAGTAGTAGTAGTAGTAGTAGTAGAAATAGTATAGTTTATTTAGTCACAAAAATCCAATTTTAAATAAATTATTCGGAAGTGAAAAATAAAGTTATTGTGACATCCCTAATTTAAGTATATATGTGAGTGTCTGTGTGACACTATTTGACCTAAATGATGTGTATACCCTGTCTATAGCTACTACGTATACAACCTTACGTATAGCATAACATTACACATAGGCTGATTATAGACGTGGTGTCAATTTTAATTTTGTTTTAACAATATATTTATTAATATTATACCCTATATACCTTATGCGTATAGGTTATGTTTATGATGGCCATGATTACATAACTGGTATATCATAACTTCAGTATTTTGTTTTATAATTTCATCGACATCCTTAAGTACGTAACCACTATGTTATCATACTTGACAGCAATATATGCAACATGTTTACATATAACTCTAGCATAGATTACCTACAACAAACATAGCCTGAAGAATCATGCCTCCTAGGTTTATCTCGATCCAATACTAAGCCTGTATCTCTAATCCATCTACCCCCTCCTAACAGAATCGAAATCTACGTTCCGTCACCTATGTCCTTAAGGACGCGTCCTCTATAGACGAACAACTCCGCGTTCTGTTGTTGTGGGCTTCGGCTTCGAAGCGGAACGTCGTAGAGTTGTGTATAGCAGTAGCGAACAAGAACGACAGACAACAGGTGGGCTACAGTATATGTGTGTGACCTTTAACCTATACATTGATAATAACTAGTGTGTAATGCTCACCCTTGTTTTAATTGTATCGATATGTACCGTCATATATATTTAATAGGGTTGATAATTAATACAAATGATATATTCAAATATATATTCTTTTTTTATAAATCAATTCTCTACCAATTTATATTATTTAAATAATCGCAACAAATCATTATTATATTTGATATGCTATATATACAGTAGAATTGTGATCCATTCTTAAATATTAAATATTAAATTAAGTTGTCTATTTATTATATACATCTTAAGTATTTAGATTATTAAATAATCATTATTTATTTTTAGAATATAGTTTTTTTTTATAATTTTAGATATATTTATCAGAATAATTATATTCACTCAACTATCTGTTTTCAATTTAGTATATATTCATAGAAATTACTATTATAATTATTGTTGATTATGAAAGATAATAATAAAATTATACATATTACATTAAATACGAGTTACACTATTAAAATGATTTTTTTACTTATATAATTTATTTATTAATAGAAAATTATTTGTAGAAAATTGATATTTAAAAAAAATATTAAATTGTTGTTTATACATTTAATATATACGTAACATTGTAACAATTAGTATGAATTCTTATAGAATACATATGATACATACATATTGAACTAATAGAAGATAATATGAGAGAAGGAGTAGAATATATATGTGTATATTTTGTATTTAATTAGCATAGATATAAATCATTAAAGTACACCTATTAATTTGTTATTAAATATATTTGTATTAATAAAATATGTAGGACGTAGTTTATATGTATGCTTATATTATTTGTATGTATCATAAACAACTATTATACATATTTTTAAATAAAAAATGATAGGCATTTTAAAATTAGTAACTAAATAACAAAATGTATATTTACATAAACATATTTATCATATCAAATTTTAGTTCAACTTTATTAATTTATTCATTTTATTTATCAAATTAATTGAACTAGTTTATTACGAGTAATTAGTATATCATTATGTATGTGCATCTTTTATTATATTTATTTCAGACAATAGGAATAATAATAGGATAATGAAGACAATTTATATTAATTTCAAATACACAAATTATTTTTTAAATATCCATATTTTATTATTCATACTCTAATTACTGTCAAAACTTCAATTACAATATTAATTTATATTAAAATATCTCTCATTATTTTCTATTATTTAAAGTGTAAATACAACCTTTAAATATTGTATATGTATATATATATATATATTTATTTATATATTTAATGTTAATTATTATTATTAATCATATCATTCTAATAATTAAGATTCAAGGTTCCCCTTTATTTAGAGTTTATTAAATTAAATATATATTAAATTAGTAATACTCCTCCGCACTTTACATAAATAGTTTAATTGTTTAATTGTGTATATCCTCATTAAATAATTGTTATTTACATAGTTATTTACATCAATAACTCAAATATCAATCTCCTTTATAATACTTTATAATCCTTTATAAGACCTCATCGTGAATAGTATTCTCTCGTATCCCCTAGATGACAGAATTAGTGCGCCGTCTACAAGACTTAACGGTCGGCGCCCTCCTCAAGAAAGTCGTAGATTTCCTGCATCGCTACGAAGACGACTACGCCGCCAAACACCGACACAAGACACGCCCCTTTTTCGTAGTCTCCGCCCCCCATCAATCGACCAGTAGTTTCACGCCTTATACGAGCCATTGCACCCTGTTTCAAGACATACTGAAGACTTAACGCCTAGCTCAGCATTACCACCGTCGACATCCATTTAGACATATTATTATTATTATTAGATAACAACCCGTATTACATAATCATCCGTATTACATCATCGTTTCATTGTTTTATTCGTATTATTACATCGCTATATTATCACCGAGCTTTTATAGATAGAACGATAGATAGAGGGAAAGGATATATAGTGCATTCGCGCGCACACATACATACACGCACACACATGCAGTTCAAATAGAGACACGATATCGTATTATTTTTGTATTGATATAGAGTTACGCGTTGCGTTGCCCAGTGGGTATCGAGTTACGTGTGGTGGACACGGGCTCGTTAGTTTTTACGCTGCGAACACGCGCGCATGCTGTAATGCGATATACGCTGTTCGAATAAATGGAGGAGAAAAAGCATCAATCTTGCGTTTATTTGTAATGAATATAATAATATATATATATATATATAACGATGCGTGGCTCGTAATGATACTCGGCCAATCGGATTACTCGATTTCAACGATAATTGTATAGAAAACTATCACCAGATCGCTTATTTCCGTCCCACAAGTCTGTATTCTTGTTCGACTCATTCATATAATCACATATAACAATACACACATAACAATCGTAATAGGTAGGACACTATCCACTAGTATACAATGTCTACACAATAAATAAGAAAACACTGTAAACATATATATATATATATATAAATATTTAACGTATTAATAATAAAGATAATACTATTTAATATAAAAAATATATTATTATTTAAATTATATAAGTAATATAAATTCACAATTTTAAATAAAGTCGTATATTAAACATCGAATTATAATATTGTAACATATTTTAAATTTATATAGTACATTTTTTACATATAAATTATTAATATTATAATATTTATAATCTATTTTGTAATATATATATATATCCTATTACAAATGATAATTAAGGATTTTATGCATTTGTAAAAGTATTAATATATAATTTACAATAAGTAGCATAATTCATATAATAGTAATGATAATAATATTAATGGAAGTAGTAATATTTATATAATAGTGGGGATATTCTATATATATATATATACAATTGATCCCGAATTCAGTTAATTATTAGTATAATAGTGAGAGTTATTACTATACGTAATGCATTACTAATTAAGTAATCATGATTAGATATGACCTTTGTAGTTAGCATCCTTGTACTTAAAAGTGTGTCCTTATCATGTCCATATTATCCCCGACGGTAGAACCACCGAGGACATGATGCCCTGGCATAGATATTCTGTCCTTGCCGCTTGATTAGTTTGAGACTGAATGAAGTGCTTCAGTGTATGACACACAAACTCTGCGTGTGCGTGCGAAAGGGGCGTGTTTCGATATAATAGCCATTCATAACACGATACGCGAATATCAATTATAAATCATCGAATCAGAGCGGAAACAACACGTGTGTAAATCATGTGCATGTAAATGTAAAGATTTATATTTAATATTATTAATGTATATACTTGTAAAGTGTATTAATCATTACGTAGCTTATTATATAACTATTGTTGGGTTTGGAATGAAGTTTATAATGTTATCTTGATAATATAAATAACATACAAACACGTAGGAAATACACTCTATGTACCTATACACATACTTACAGTGTACGACGTACACTAATTAGTTGTATATTTTATATTAATATATGTCCTATCGATAATATCGATGTATATTGTCCTACAAAGAATTCATTTCACACGTTATATATATACGTCTATCGTTACGTATACAATCGTATGAGAATAGTATACGGTACGACGTAGTATTATTACCTAACTAACTAACTATAATAGAGCGTGATACCGTGGCATACGATAGAGCTAGAGAGAAGCTTTCTCTATAGCGTATAACTTATAAGTTATACCGAAAGTGAACTATGGTCCGATATTACGTAATCTCTCGTACGCGCACGCGATGACGTCGTAACGCATTATCGATACTAGGTCATGTTATCTGATTAACGTGTATAGGACACATCGATAGGGTAAATACACCCACTATGTTGGCCTCATACACATATCCTAGCTATATATCTATATAGAATTTGCTTGATACCTTTCCCATAATATTTGTACTTATATATATACATTCAACTCCCGATAAGTCGGACTCTCAAGGGACCGGGAAAAGTGTCCGACTTAGCGAGATGTCCGACTTATCCGAAATTAAGAATATCATGCAAATAAGACATGAAATGCGCAGCGCAAGTTAAATGGTTACAGAAATATAGAATTATACAACGATCAGCAACATAAAATGTTGTATTCAATTATATTACTTACTAAAATTATAATATTAATTATTTAAAGTAAACATTTCTGACAATTTATAAAAAGTCTGACTTATCCAGTATAAAAATCATAAAAATGACTATAATAGGCATCCTATATGTCCGACTTATAGAAAAGTCCGACTTATCCGATTAATTTAACATGGAACTAGATACAAATCCAACTAAACCAACTAAATGTATCCGACTTATCGAGAAGTCCGACTTATCCGTAGTCCGACTTACTGAGAGTTGACTGTATATATATAATATGTATAATAATAATACATACATAATAATTCATATAGACTAATTCATATCCTACATAATATTTGAGCTCGACTATAAAAAGGAGATCGGACACATGCCCTTATAAGGTACTATAATGTATTAAGTGCACCATATCCACTACCTCGGTGTATATGTAACCTAATCAGTAGTGAACTTACGTGTAAACCCAGCCATCTCCTCCATATAGTGACTGATGTGAATGACTACCACCTCCCTACGATATGGTGATTCATCAAACACTCATCGAGTATCACTTTGCACCACATTGTGGTTCATACATCAACTCGTGCATCCATGCATACACCTAGGGGAAAGTAACCGAATACGGACAGTGCCCGAATACGGATATTCTCGGTATCTCAGAAACCATAAATCATACAAAAAAAATTGTAATTAATAAACTATTCATAATTATATAAATAGCATTCTAAAATTATATGTATAATTTCTATATTTGTTATCAAATATTAATTAATTTAGACTCTAAATTAATTAATATTTGATAACAAATATAGAAATTATACATATAATTTTAGAATGCTATTTATATAATTATGAATAGCTCTAAATTTTAGAGCATATATATATATCTAAAGGTCATATAAGTCCCAAATACGGACACTTTAGATTTCTTAATACGGACCATGTCCATCAGACACCCTTAAACCAATCAGCGCGCAGCGTATGCATTATTTTGATTTTCATTAAAATCGCGTGCGTTATAATATTAATAGGGGAATTATGTCTAATACGGGCCAGTGTGTAATAAGGGCCAATGCGATATCTCAGTAACTATTGTTCAAATCAAAAAAAAATATATACAAGATTTATTCAGTATCACATTTCTATTAATAAGGGGTATTTTTTTTTTTAATATTTGCATTTATATTTCTAATATTGATCATTATATCAAAAAATAGTTTTCAAATGAAAATGTACTAAATAATTATTTATTTATCCACCATTTTCGTTAATAAATATAACATTAATTAAATAATTCAAAGCACGATTGGAAAGATTAATTAAATACGAAGAATATAAATGTATACATTCTACTTTATATTCAATTTTAAGTGCGTGGGGGGTTATTTAACAAGTGTATCAAATGTTTGCAATACGGGCCACCTAATGTTAGTAATACGGGCCACATGACCAAGGAAAATGCTTGATTCTATGTTACTATTTTATAATATTATATCACTGAAATAAAATGTAATATAAGTGCGTGCGACATCGTGCGTGTATTAATACCATCGATATAAAGAATTTTCTTTATATCGTATATTCATACCATCGATATAAAGAAAGTATGATTCATACATGCTTTTATTGATAGATCGAACAATTACGAGAGTGGTTATAATGAATGTGTACATTATTATCATAGACATTACAGTTAGGTGATTCTAATATATATGATTATTACACCGTATGTATTCATATTTACGTATACTCATATGTATGTTAATATATACATATATATATATATATATATATATATATATATATATATATATACACTATATATACGCATATACTCATATATGAATATCGATATGTATTGATATATAAAGGCATATTATATGTGTAATATATATGCATTTATAATATTGTACATATTTTTGAATATATGAGAGGGAATAAGTGTACTCGTTATGTACGATTGTATTATATATAACCACATATTTATACTCATAGATACATACTCATATTAATATATATATATATATATATATAACTTTAGAAAATGTGATATTATTTGTAATTATATCAGTGTATCAATTTTAATATTAAATAATAAAATCATAATTGGTATCTATAGATATCTATAATTATCGACTATAATCGATAATAAATATTATATTGAAATATAATTGATATAATATAATATGCATTAAAGCATAATGTAAATTTTAATATAATGAAATAAATATTATCTAAAATTAGTGAGATCGGAAACTATTGTTAGCTCATCGAGATGGCATCTAATATATATCTAGCGAGGCAGTAATTATATTTATGTGCATTGTTTGTTTATAATAATATAATTATGAAAGAAAGTCGTATATGTAAATCCATAGATGTTACAATGTATTTCATTTGAAGTAATTATAATATGAATTTCTTATCAGTAATTCGACTTATTAATGTGTTTACTAATAATAGATAGGTTATATAATGTATAAAATATATTATTATTTCTATGGTATTAATATTATAAACCATATGATTGGTAAATAGTTTATGTATACAATTATATGCTTATGATTATATGATATTATTTATAATACATAATTTATAATAATTATATACATATTTGTCAATAAATAATGAATGTTACATCATTCCTAATTTCCATTCATTATTATATGATTTTATATAATATTATTCTACATATAGGTTGTGTATATTTTCACTGTTGCATTAATTTCCTAAGTCAGTTGATAGAAAATAATTATCAAATGTAACAGTCTCTAGAAACACATGCATATGCATGTTTACATTATTTAGCATAGTATACGTCATATAGAACAATTAAAGATACGCTCTATCGATATTCTATAGAATTTATTTAATGCATTGTATTATTAACTTTTTGTTAACTTTTACTGTTAACTTCATTGTTATTTCTATTTTATTTATTATATCTAACTTAATGTAGCTACATTATAATATTTATATATTGCACATTTTGTTAACAACATTTTTGTTTATTCATATAAATCATTGTTATATTTATTTATCGACATTTTCACTTAATATTTATTTCATATTGTATACAACATTTTTCAAATCTATTCACTAATACAACACATATATATAATTAATTATTAAAGTTTATATTTTTAAATTATATTTTAATATTGTTAATTTCTCTAGATCCTGCATACTATACAATATATATAGACATAAATAATTCATCGTAAATTATTAATTTATATATTATTATATATTCTAATTTATACCCAACGCCGTTAAATATTCAGACACACATTATAACACATAGTTCAATGAACAGTTTTATTTTATATTTACTATTCTAAAGGCTACACAAAGATTTTGCGAAGCAGTCTTCGGAAAATCTTTGGGCTACAATTAAAAATAAAGTAAATCAAAAATACAATTAAAATTCGCCATACAATTCAATATCTTATTATGCAATACTTTTTGATTCATTAGATTTTACAGTATGATTTATATAGAAATCGATATTTGTGTTATAAATATATTTTACATGAATCGTATATTTTAACATTACATTGATATGCATATTAATTTATTTATTATAAATATAATTGTATTAATGTAACATGTTCTCCCAATACTTATACACTGTAATACCATCGTACGTGTAGATGTATTATATATGTAATCACGTGTCTATTAAGTATTCCATTATAGTATATTGATAATAATCAATATTAGTAATCGATAATGATATCATTTAATAATTATATTTCCGTATTAAATATATTAACAAATATATTAATTATCATATGTTGTTAATTACTACTACTACTACTACTACTACTACTACTACTACTACTAATACTACTACTACTACTACTACTACTACTACTACTACTACTACTACTACTACTACTACTACTACTACTACTACTACTACTACTACTACTACTACTACTACTACTACTACTACTACTACTACTACTACTACTACTACTACTACTACTACTACTACTACTACTACTACTACTACTACTACTACTACTACTACTACTACTACTACTACTACTACTACTACTACTACTACTACTACTACTACTACTACTACTACTACTACTACTACTACTACTACTACTACTACTACTACTACTACTACTACTACTACTACTACTACTACTACTACTACTACTACTACTACTACTACTACTACTACTACTACTACTACTACTACTACTACTACCACTTATTTAAATCAAAGTATGTAATCTATTATTTATTTTATTCCTTATATATAGAAATAACGTAGATAGTATCTACTAGATACGTAGGTTACATTAGTAGGTTGTCGTAGTTTACTATTGTGTAAATTAGTTTAAATCACTGAAATAAATTGAAGTATGCGTGATAAGTATTCTTATAGCGTGAAAATTGTATCATCAATATAACAATTCATTTGATTGGTTGCAAAATGATAACTACTTTCGCCATCTATTGGATGTTTCACCCGGCCCGTATTAAAACCACCTGGCCCGTATTACAAACATTGTTTGCAATACGGGCCGGGCACATTTTCGACGATAAATAACATTTTTACAAAAATTGAAATTGTAATGTTATTGACGTTTATAATATCTAAATCGTGATAAAATTTCATTAATTTATAATCATAAATAAAAAAGTTATTTGATACCATAAAAAGTGGCCCGTATTAGACATAATTCACCTACCACCAATAAAGCTAAATATAACATTTTATTTATTAGATACTTAAATTGTATTATTAATTAAAAAAATAATACACATAAATAAATTAATAACTAATTAAATTAGAATACATTTCTCATAAAATTAATTTAAAAAAATGTAATTGTAATTTGTCTGATTGATTCATTAATATATAGTTTATCTAGTGGTATATAGGGTGTCCATATTATAACACAGGTGTCCGTATTCGGACATGGGTACCGAATACGGACACCCCGTTATCTATGGAATTAAAAGATTAAATATAATTTAAAATTTACAATAATATCTATAATCATATAATATTAATATATTTTATTTTTGAATACAAATAATGAGTCATAAAAAGCCAATACCATTTATTGGTAAAGTGTCCGTATTAGGTTACTTTACCCTATTTTAAATTATCAACAAATATAATTAAATTTATTTATAGAATTTAAATTCCTTTAGGTAACAAAAAGTCAAACGGGTATATTAAAACTACTACATAAACTATAGTGTATAGGTATATTAGGCATACCTATCCGAGTAAGCTGATATTGCGAATACTTTATACCATAGTATATATATACTATAGTATAGTATGTTGTTGATAAAAGTATAAATTATTATGTGATAATTGACAGTGATATTACAGTACATTTCTTTATATGAAGGATTTATGTAAGGGAATAATAATATATATGAATTATATCCATCTCCATGGAATTAGCATACATTGCATATAGTAAAGGATATATAGGATATGATATGTGTAGGTATATATAATTATATATTAATTACAATATTTTCTGGGCACATATAAATATACCATCATAAATAGGATATATACACATCCTTATCTTGCAGTCTTCTATTTTCTAAATATAATTAGTTATTATAATATCATGATATATTTGCACAATATTTAATATAATTCACTATAATCACATTATCTAATAATAGGATTTGTTTGTTCATTATTTATATTTGTAAATGTTTGTTTATTTAACAGGGAAACTAAATTTCATAAATTCAATTATGAACAATAACAATAATTGTAAACAAAATTAAAATATAAATATATTTATAAATCATTTATAAAATAACTTTTTTTATATAAATGTATTGACATTACAATTACATATCGTTAAAATATTACATATAAATTACATATAGCATAATCCTAAGATATTTAAAAATCCATAATCCCATATATTTTATATTTATAATAATACGATTAATTTGTAGTGTTATAAGATTATAGAGTATTTCTATAAATAATTGTAGAAGTAAAATATAAACTATGGTTTTAGGGTTTTGTAAATAGCGTAGGATTAGGCCTGTACACATATTTAATCTAGATACGAAATAATGTATATATATATATATATATATTATTTAGTGTATATGTGTGTGCGAATGAATTATATTTAGATCAGCGCGCTGTAATGAATAAGCTAAGGTATAAGTGTGGGTATGAATCGTATATAGGTACAATATTATATATCATGCGGCGCGGAGTATTCGGCGAGTTGTTATAGGTTATATAATGTCGATTAGGTGGTCACATACGGCGCACATAAAGGATCGAATATAATTAAGAATATAATTATAAATTTACAATCTCCTAAAAGACTACCGAAACCTAATTGTATAGACACGCCCCTAAAATATCGTGGGCGTGTCGAGCTCGAGCCTAAAGAATCAGGTCTTTTACCGTTAAGCCGTCATGCCCACAATGTGCCGCAAATGTCGACGATATACTTTAATAAAGGAATTAAACCTTGACTTGTTTAAAGTAATGTAGTGTTTAGTTTAGAGTAGTGTATTACGTAGGGAGGCATAACATAATATATATAAATAAATAAGTTATTTAATCAGTGATTTATAAATTATATTTATATTTTAATTTTATTGTTAATTAATAAGCGTATTTATGAAATTTAGTTTCCTTGTTAAATAAATAAACATTTATAAATATAAATAATAAACAAAAAATCATATTATTAGATAATGTGATTATACTATTTTACCAATAGGGGAGGGTGGGGTTGTATGACCATGTTTTTGTATAAAGTGCTATCATTGTTGTAATAATAAATTTTTCTTAATTATTTATATTGTATTGCATAATATATGATATTAGTTAACTAATATATTATTTTTAGATATAAGGAATACTTATAAGATTTCATAATTACAATTAATAAAAAAAAATAAAAAATGTCATTCAACCCCAAAGGCGGGGTTGAATGAACATAGCCTGTTTTACTTCTTTAATTGCTCTTGTCATGATAGTTTTATTACATATTCTATCAGTTTGTTGAGTATAGTTTCTCATTTTTGATTCCTAGAAATAATATTTAAATAATTATTATGAATTAGTAATAGACCCTCATTAAAATTAATTTAATTAATTATATTGATATATAATTAATTATATTATTTCTATTTAATCATTACTTATTTATATTCTGGTCATTGAATATATATTATAATATTATAATAATATTAATATTATAATATTATAATATTATATTATAAATATTAACATATGATATTTGGCTGATTGAACAATGTTCATATAACCCCGTTTTTAGTGGTTCACTCAACCCCATATCAAATTGTATTATTAATTGTTAAAATTTAAATATTTTATTTAAAATTTAAAATATATTTGTATATTAATATTAAGCTAATTATATATTAAAATCATATATATAATATGAAAATAATCAAATAATTATTATAGAAGTTATAACATATATTACCTTGTCTGGAATTTTTACTTTTGAGCGTATACGCTCAAAAGTATACTTTAGTTAAAAATGTGATTAAAATGTTACTATTTTTATTTTTTTATTAAATGATACTTCCGCAACTGTATTAATTATAGATGATGATACTAGTTCAGTTAAAAAAATTTCTGCAGTAGCAAACAATTGTTATCTCCAGTGGCTCATTCAAGACACCTGTCCATACAACCCCACTCTCCCCTACTCATGATATTATAATAACTAACTATTTTTAGAAAATAAAAAACTGCAAGATTATTAATAATATTTACCATTTAATTTTGTTTAATAAACATATTGATTATTATGTAAAAGAGAACATTTTTGCTTTAATATTAAAGTTTCTGATGTATTACTACAAAATCACCTAGATAATTATGAAATGCGCATACAATTTATTATAGACAAATTTTAGAATATGCATAAATAATTTGATGACCTAGTAAATGAAAAATCTCTTCCAAAAGTTATTAAAAATCTCAGTAAACAACTCGAAAGAGTGCATAACTTATTTATTATACGATTACTAAGTATAGTATCATAATATAACATTTACGATGTATATACAAATTCATCACATATTAATTATAAATCATATCGAGAGATTTGAATAATCTAAATTAGTATCACCCGAATATAAACAGAATTTTAAAATTATAATGATTTTACATATATTATATCTGATATATTTTTTTTTATAATATTTAGAATAATTATAGGCTAAGAGGTGATTGTAAAAAATAAATGCATTTATTTTGCATTATTATGCAGTTACATGTAGGTAATATATTAATATATTAATATAATAATAAAATACAAATATAATTAATAATAGATCAGTTAATATAAACAAGTCAATAGATATTGATATAAGACACATCTTTTTGACATCATTTTATATAATGTCTATGTTTCATTATATATTTTTTATTTTATTTTCTCTTCGGTTTTTTTCTTTATAGAATAATTTGAGTTTTAAAATATATTATTTAAATATAAAAATAAATAATCAATAATGTATTATTAGAGGTTACAAAGTTAAAAGTACCCTATTTATTTAAAGTTTCTTAATAAATAAGCAAGTATGTCGATGTTCTCATTTAGCAAACAATATATTTTATTTCTATTTTCGAATATGTATCGTTTATTTTTACGGTAAAGTTAAAAAAATATACTACATTCTTTATTTTATTAATTTCATAATATTCTTTTATTTCAATAACTTATTTTATATTTAACAAATATGTCGACCTTATATGTTCGATATATAATTGTTTAAATATAAAACAAATCTTTATTTTTACTACAAACAATATAATTATAAATGTAGGTAGGGGATATAGGTATATATAGGTTATATATAGGTTATATCCCCTATATGGTAACCTATATGGTAACAATAATATAATACAAAATACAGTAAATTCACGGTATAATTAACTAGTTTAATAGTATTTTCTGCGTAACCATGGCAATGCAATAACACATTTTCTCCAACCGTCTCTATCCTTTATAAAAAGAATAAGAAGGTAAAATAATAAGAATAAGAATAAGAAGTAAGAATAATAAGGTATACTTTCCTCAACAATTCATCTATCGTCTTACAAGTCTACTGTGTGATATTGGCCATCCAGTCTTTCATTGATCTTACTCTACCCCTTTATGCTCTATCGACTTTATCTTGTACAATTGTTTTACACAAATATTATGTCGGCATATATGCATACATGTACATTATATGACAGTATTCTACTTTTGTTAGTTGCGATCAGTGCACTGCAACATGGTTCATATTTAACTACATATTTTTATTAGGGTTTCTTTGACATGTGATTTTTTTTTCTCTGGCGGTAGTTTATTTCTAGTAGTCTTCTATGGGGTTTATTTTAAAATGCTGATATATTCTTTTCCTCATTTTCCATTAGACTTCATGTTTCGCACCCGTAAATATGGATATAATTAGGGATATATAGAGGTTGAATGTGAGCCTGAATCTTATATTTGTGTCTGTATGACCTTCATTCTTATCATTGCAGAAGTAGCAGTTGCTAATCTGCAGTTGCTAATCTAATTCATAATTCGTTATATGATGATCCACATTATTTTAAGGTAGCTCCTAGATATTTAAAGGTTGTACATATTCTAGTATCATTCCGTATATGTATATTTTATCATTATATTTTGAAAATACCATCGTTTTACTCTTCTCTTGGCTTGTTTCGATTCTACATTTTCATTTTGTTGAATTGAACTAAAATATGAATTTAATGTATTTTCTTTGTCGAGATCTGAACATAAAAGTATTATTTGATACATCAATTAGAGGAGATACTTTATTATTGTCTGGTCTAATTTTATAATTGTGTAAAGCTTTACAATATTCAGTCCATGTCTTCAACAGTGATGCATTTTCGGCGACCGGTCTATTATTGTTGTCTAATATTATCATCATTTTTCCCATTGTTGATTTTGTCAGTATTTTTAAATTTTGGTAAGCTTTTTTGTTAGCTCTTACTTTTATATAATAAAAAATATATATATAAAAATTACAATAATATCTATAATCATATAATATTTATATAATGTAATTTTTGAATACAAATATTGAGTCATCAAATTGTAAGACCATTTATTGTTAAAATTCCGTATTGGATTACTTTACCCTATTTTAAATTACCAACAAGTATAATTACATTTATTTATAAAATGTAAATTCCTTTAGGTCGTAACTGTCAAACCGGTAGGTATCTATATTACAATAATAATAATAATAATAATAATAATAACATACTGCATAAATTACAAAGTGCTTATACAACGGACAAGAGCACTGAAACTTCACTACTCCATACTTTAAACAATATACTACTATTTCCAAAAAATACTCCCACCATACTGATTCTACTTGACTTGTCGTCGGATTTCGATACGTTAGACCATAATATTCTTATTCGAAGATTAGAGAACATTGGTATTAAAGATTCTGTCCTTAGTTGGTTTACATCCTACCTAATTAACAGATCCTTTTCTATATGTATAGATAACGCCATAACAGAACCCCGCCACACAACTCATGGTGTACCCCAAGGTTCTGTTTTAGGTCCACTTCTCTTTAATATATATATTTCCCCTTTACTTTACTTACTTGACGAATACCCCGATATACACTTTCACTCATATGCGGATGACTTACAGCTATACTGTAATTTACCTGACCCAATTAATAACATAAACACTATAAATAAATGCATTAATGACATTAGTAAATGGCTTTCAAATAACTCCCTACTATTGAATAGCCTTAAAACAAAAGCTTTATTAATAAATACATCCCCAGGACATCATTCCATACCACCTATTATTATTAATAATCATATTATAGAATACTCTAACCAAGCTAAAACCTCGGCCTCACACTTGACCTAAAGCTGTCTTATCTACCACATATAACTAATATATCGAAGTCCATTAATTACACCTTACATACGATCCGACTTATTATACCTTCTATAACTACTGAAATTGCCAAACTACTAGTTACTTCCTTAATACTGCCCCGACTTGACTATTGTAACTCTACTTTAAATTCACTCCCAGCACATACTATCAAAATGCTCACTAAATTACAATATAGAGCCATCAGAACAATTTTCAGGATAACAAAATACTCAAGACAACATATCACACCTTATATGAAATCCATTCACTGGCTACCCATCCCTTACCACATACAATACAAATTACTCCTACTGACCCACCATGCCACCCATAATAATAAACCTGACTATCTTACTGAACTACTTACGAACTACAAGTCATCCCGACCACAACGAACAATACATAAATACAAACTAAATATACCAATAACTTTATCACTAAATAAAAAACAGGAATCTTCTTTTTCTATAATATCACCTAAACTATGGAACTCCCTACCACACTCAATTAGATCTATAGTTTCTGACCACACCTTTAAAGTCAAATTGAAAACACATCTATTTAATATAGCTTATAATAATTAATATACGATACACCGCCGAAAACTCATTACTGATGTTGATCGCAGTGTCTAAACAAATTGGTTACAAGGTTACAAGGTTATATTACCGGTACCTATATTAAACATATTAAACATACCTACATAAAATAAATATCCGAGTAAGCTAATATTGCTAATACTGTATACCATAGTATACCATAATAGAGTTACTCTACTAGAGTATAATATGTTGTTGATAAAAGTATAAATGATTATGTGATAATTGACAGTGATATTACAGTACATTTCTTTATATGAAGGATTTCGAATGTAAGGGAATAATAATATATATGAATTAAATCCATCTCCATGGAATTAGCATATATGTATATATTGCATGCAGTAAAGTATATATAGGATATGATATGTGTAGGTATATATACTTATATATTAATTACAATATTTTCTGGGCACATATAAATATATCATCATAAATAGGATATATACACATCCTAATCTTGCAGTCTTCTATTTTCTAAATATAATTAGTTATTATAATATCATGATATTTTGCACAATAGGCCTATTTAATATAATTCAATATAATCACATTATCTAATAATAGGTTTGGGTGTTAATAGGTGTTTGTTCATTATTTATATTTGTAAATGTTTGTTTATTTAACAGGGAAACTAAATTTCATAAATTCAATTATGAACAATAACAATAATTGTAAAAAAAATTAAAATATAAATATATTTATAAATCATTTATAAAATAACTTTTTTTATATAAATGTATTGACATTACAATTACATATCGTTAAAATATTACATATAAATTACATATAGCCTAATCCTAAGATATTTAAAAATCCATAATCCCATATATTTTATATTTATAATAATACGATTAATTTGTAGTGTTATAAGATTATAGAGTATTTCTATAAATAATTGTAGAAGTAAAATATAAACTATGGTTTTAGGGTTTTGTAAATAGCGTAGTATTAGGCCTGTAAAGATATTTAATCTAGATACGAAATAATGTATATATATATATATGTTATGTAGTGTATATTAGTGTGCGAATGAATTATCTTTAGATCAGCGCGCGGTAATGAATAAGCTAAGGTATAAGTTTGGGTATGAATCGTATATAGGTACAATATTATATATCATGCGGCACTGAGTATTGGGCGAGTTGTTATAGGTTATATAATGTCGATCAGTTGATCACATACGTCGTCAACAAAGGATTGAGTATAATTAAGAATACAAGGGACTATAGTCTCAGGTATACCGAAATCTAATTGTATAGACATGCCCCTAAAATATCGTGCACGTCGATGATATTGATATTTTAATAAAGGAATTACACCTTGACTTGTTTAAATTAATGTAGTGTTTAGTTTAGAGTAGAGTATTACGTAGGGTGGCATAACACAACATATATATATATATATATATATATATACAGTCAACTCTCGGTAAGTCGGACTACGGATAAGTCGTACTTCTCGATAAGTCGGACACATTTAGTTGGTTTGGTTGGATTTAAATTAAACCAAATTTTAACAATTGTATCTAGTTACATGTTAAATTAATCGGATAAGTCGGATAAGTTGGATTGGATAAGTCGGACTTTTCTATAAGTCGGAGACATATTATAATTATTTTTATGATTTTTATACTGGATAAGTCGGACTTTTTTATAAATTGTCAGAAATGTTTACTTTAAATAATTAATATTATAATTTTAGTAAGTAATATAATTGAATACAACATTTTATGTTGCTGATTGTTGCATAATTCCATATTTCGGTAACCATTTAACTCGCGCTGCCCATTTCATGTCTTATTTGCATGATATTCTTAATATCGGATAAGTCGGACATCTCGCTAAGTCGGACACTTTTCCCAGTCCCTTGCGAGTACGACTTATCGGGAGTTGACTGTACATATATATGAATAAGTTATTTTATGAGTAATTTATAAATTATATTTATATTTTAATTTTGTTTGTTATATTTTATTGTTAATTAATAAGCTTATTATGACATTTAGTTTCCTTGTTAAATAAACAAACATTTATAAATATAATAAACAAACAAATAATATTATTAAATAATATGATTATAATATTTTACCAATACTCATGATACTATAATGACTCATTATTTGTGGAACATAAAATACTGCAATATTATTAATAATATATACCATTTACTTTTGTTTAATAAACATATTGCTTATTATGTAAAAGAGAATTTTTTTTCTTTGAATTAAAGTTTCTGATGTATTATTACAAAATCTCCTAGATAATTATGAAATGCGCACACAATTTATTATAGACTAATTTTAGAATACGTATCAATATTTCCATGACCTAGTAAATGAAAAATCTCTTTAAAAGTTATTAAAAATATCATTGACCAAATTGAAAGAGTGCAGAATTTATTTAGGTTTTATAGATACCTATTATAAGATTACTAAGGATATTATTATAATATAACCTTCACGATGTGCAAGATATTTGTATACAAATTCATCACATATTAATTATAAATCATATCGAGAGATTAGAATATTCTAAATTAGTAGATCACTATCACCCGAATATAACCACAATTTTAAAATTGTAATGGTTTTACAGATATAATTATATCTTATATCTAATTATTCTACACATTTTAAGCCAAGTAAAAAAAGTAAATATAATAATACAATAAAAATATAATTAATAATAGCTCAGTTAATATAATTAAATCATTAGATATTGATATAATATATTATTTTCTGTTTCATCTATTAAAAAACAACATTTTATTGATACAGTTTTATAATTTTTATATAATTTATGTTTCATTATATATTTTTTATTTTATTCTATCTTCGGTGTTGTTCTGTGTAGAATAGTGTGAGTTTTAAAATGTATAATTTAAATATAAATAATTAATAATGTATTATTATTAGAGGTTGCAAAGTTAAAAAATATCCTATTTAAAGTTTCTTAAGAAGTTAGCAAATATGTTGATGTGCTCATTTAGCAACAACATTATTTTATTTTATTTTCAATTATGTATCGTTTATGTTAACGGTAAAGGTAACAAAATATACTACATTCTTTATTTTATTAATTTCGTAATATTCTTTGTTTATTTCAATAACGTATGTTATCTTAACAAATATGTCGACTTTATATGTTCGATTATATAATTTTTTAAATATAAATCAAAGCTTTATTTTTTACTACAAACAATATAATTATAAATATATATGGTAACAATAATACAATAAATAATACAGTAAATTCACGGTATAATTAATTAGTTTAATAGTATGTTCTGCGTTACCATTGTAATGTATTCCTATGTTATACGTCACAATATTGATTACTCCTACTTTTAATTTAATACCGTGACGCATGCATCGTAGTGGGAATCATCTATATTGCAACATTAACAAATCTTCTCCAGTAGTCTCTACACTTTACCTTGTTCAACAGTTCAGCTATCGTATTATCAGTCTAGTGTGGCCATCTATATTCACCATCCAGTCTTACTTTCGTATTCCTCTATCCATTATACCTTCGACTTTACCTTGCATAATTGTTTTATATAAATATTACGTAGGCATACATGTCCAGAGTATGAAAGTTGTCATTCTCTTTTGATAGTAGCGAGAATTGTACTGCACACATGGTTAATTTTTCCTATACATTTTATTAGGGTTTCTTTGACATATGCATTTTTTTTCTCTGGCGGTAGTTTATTTCTAGTAGTCTTCTATATGGGGTTTATTTTCAAGTGATGATATATTCTTTTCCTCATTTAACATTAGCATCCACGTTTCGCACCCGTAAAGTAATATGGATAGAACTAAGTATCTGTAAAGGTTGAATGTGAGCCTGAATCTTATATTTGTGCTTGTCCAATGGAGAGTGTCTATATGACTTTTAGTCTTATCACTGCAGTAGTAGACGTTGCTAATCTGCAGTTGCTAATCTAATTCATAATTAGTTATATGATGATCCACATGATTGTAAGGTCGCTCCTAGATATTTAAAGGTTTTTACATTTTCTAGTATCATTCCGTATATGTATGTTTTATCATTATTTTTTGAAAATACCATCGTTTTACTATTCTATTGGCTTGTTTCGATTCTACATTTTCATTTTGTTGAATTGAACTAAAATATGAATTTAATGTATTTTCTTTGTCGAGATCTTAAAATAAAATAGTATTATTTGATACATCAATTAGAGGATATACTTTATTATTGTCTGGTCTAATTTTATAATTGTATAACGCTTTACAATACTCAGTCCATGTCTTCAACAGTGATGCATTTTCGGCGACCGGTCTATTATTTTTGTATAATATTATTATAATTTTTCCCATTGTTGATTTTTTTCAGTATTTTTAATGTTTGGTAAGCTTTTTTGACTTTTGACATGTATTCATTTATGCTGGTACATTGATATTATATCCATTTTTATTTCGTGTTCTTCATCAACTTACGAATAGTGTTATGTATATATTTATACTTGTATTATATTTCAAGATACTATTTCGTTGCTTCTTTTAGTTTTCGTCTATCTTCACATAGGTCCAGAATATCGTGAATTATCCATGGTTGTTTCTTTTTTCTATCTTTTCGTTAGATGGATGGTTTTTACAATCATGCTACACATTTCAATAATATCATCTTCATTTATTTACATTCGTAAAAGTTCAATATCAAGTTTTACTTTCTAATAATTATCAGTAGTTGCGTTTTCAGGTTATCTAGATCAAATCTAATTAAGTTCGTAACTGTACTTTTCCTTATACAAAATGTCAACGTGAGATTGCATCATACTAAACCGTTGTCACTGCTATTATCAGCTATATATAGCTCACATATCCTATAGGATATGTTATTATACTTGTAGTAATTAAACTTGACTTACATCGCTGAGGAGCCCATATATGTAACCAATGTGATTAGGTTTGTTGACATCCATAGGGGCGTGTCACGTGGTGATTCTAGAATTATTGTGATTATATAGTGTATTTGCGAGAACAAATTTAGGTTTCTCAGAAAACTCCAATAATCTTTCACCTCGATAGCTTGTTGAACCATGGCCAAAGCGACCAATATAGGTAATGTATACTATAATGCATATGTGTGCATATGATCCAAATTTTGCATTTCAGTCGCCAATAATTACTAAAAAGTCCTTTTTATGTGTGTTTGATATAGTTTATTCAATTTGTAGATTTCTTCGATTTCTTAATCAGAATATTCTGAAGTCGGTGAATATATCTGTATTATGTAACCTTGTAACCTTGTAACCAATTTGTTTAGACACTGCGATCAACACCAGTAATGAGTTTTCGGCGGTGTATCGTATATTAATTATTATAAGCTATATTAAATAGATGTGTTTTCAATTTGACTTTAAAGGTGTGGTCAGAAACTATAGATCTAATTGAGTGAGGTAGGGAGTTCCATAGTTTAGGTGATATTATAGAAAAAGAAGATTCCTGTTTTTTATTAAGTGATAAAGTTATTGGTATATTTAGTTTGTATTTATGTATTGTTCGTTGTGGTCGGGATGACTTGTAGTTCGTAAGTAGTTCAGTAAGGTAGTCAGGTTTATTAGTATGGGTGGCATGGTGGGTCAATAGGAGTAATTTGTATTGTATGCGGTAAGGGATGGGTAGCCAGTGAATGGATTTAATATAAGGTGTGATATGTTGTCTTGAGTATTTTTTTATCCTGAAAATGGTTCTGATGGCTCTATATTGTAATTTAGTGAGCATTTTGATAGTATGTGCTGGGAGTGAATTTAAAGTAGAGTTACAGTAGTCAAGTCGGGGCAGTATTAAAGAAGTAACTAGTAGTTTGGCAAGTTCAGTAGTTATAGAAGGTCTAATAAGTCGGATCGTATGTAAGGTGTAATTAATGGACTTCGATATATTAGTTATATGTGGTAGATAAGACAGCTTTTGGTCAAGTGTGAGGCCGAGGTTTTTAGCTTGGTTAGAGTATTCTATAATGTGATTATTAATAATAATAATAGGTGGTATGGAATGATGTCCTGGGGATGTATTTATTAATAAAGCTTTTGTTTTAAGGCTATTCAATAGTAGGGAGTTATTTGAAAGCCATTTATTAATGTCATTAATTATTTATAGTATTTATGTTATTGATTGGGTCAGGTAAATTACATTATAGCTGTAAGTCATCCGCATATGAGTGAAAGTGTATATCGGGGTATTCGTCAAGTAAGTAAAGTAAAGGGGAAATATATATATTAAAGAGAATTGGACCTAAAACAGAACCTTGGGGTACACCATGAGTTGTGTGGCGGGGTTCTGTTATGGCGTTATCTATACATATAGAAAATGATCTGTTAATTAGGTAGGATGTAAACCAACTAAGGACAGAATCTTTAATACCAATGTTCTCTAATTATGGTTATGTTCATTGGTTATTTGAACGGAAATACGTTTGGAAATACATATTATATTCAAGTATGGAATTCATTTATTCTTCCCTGATTCAAAATCCTACTCCATGTCGTTTCAGTTGTTCATGTCCACTATTAAATTTGTGTCCATTATCTGTAGTTTCTTAACCAGTTTCTATCATAATTATCTCTGACAATCCAATTACAACCCACATATAGCGGGCAAATGCTCTAGATAGTTCTTCTAGTTTTCCACACCTGATTAGTATCGTTATAACGTATACGTTCTACGTTCCTATTGTCGCTTTACTTGATGCTAGTTTAATTTGTTTTGTTTTTATTAGTTACATCTCCAGTATCTAACTAATCACTTCCATCCTGGGATAATACGATATATATATATATATATATATATCGTTATATATAGCTATATATAGGCTCTATATAGCGCGGTCGTTGTTAATCCGACGCCTGACCGATACGGCACGTCCTTTCTCATGTCCCTTCTCATGATTATGTCAGTATAAAGATAAACCAAGGCTTAGACAGTCAACTGCGGTAGGTGCATGTATCATATCCTGGCCCCTCTTGCAAGGTTAGTCCATTAGTTGAAATGGTTTACCAGGGTGTGGCGCTCGGAACCAAAGCAAGAGAGTCAGATCAAGTGCAGTGGAATAAAAAAGTATGACCACTTAAAAGTGCAACAGCATATTAACAATTAAATCCAGAACACTCAATCTTACACACAGATTACTCATGTATAGTTATTTTATACTATGAATTATTTACCTGGACATGGTCAATAATATTATATCTAGTATTACAAGTTATTAATATCATAGAATATAAAAGGCTATTCACCAACATTAAAAATAATTATATTATTACTCTCATTTTACAACAATAAACATTCTGTGCTTTTTTATTTATCTTAAAAATAAATTTAATTTTAATTATTATATATATATATACATACATAATACTTCGCTGTCATCTTATATTGTTTAATATTTAATAATAGCGAGGAATCTTAAAATATTTTCCGGAAAGTATTGCAGGAAAATAGTTTACGATAACATTTAATGTAAGCCATAGTAATAATATCTTACGGATAATAATAGTATACTATTATACTATATTGCTACAGATTTATGGTTTACATGCGATATTGCCAGAAAGTACTTCTATTTACATGCAGGGTATTAAAGCATGTAAGTTGAACTTAATATTAAAATGTCTTTATTTTAATTGTAAAATACCTATATATTAATGAATATAGAAAAATGTAAATATAAATATTATGTACAAATAACTTATTATTTACGTATTTTAAGTATTGTATATATATAATGAATATTATATTATTAAATATATAAGTTATTTGATGATGTGTTCAGCACGTTTGATCAACATCCCAAATATTGCTTTATTATTATTTTATTTACTTTCGGTGTGTGTAAATCACAACTTATTTATATTTGCTAACTATTATTTATATATTTCTGTCATTATTATTTATTGTTACCCATCGTTTTGAATCTATTCAATAAACTATTATCTATATATCTATCTATCTATCTATATATTATCTAATTAAATCACAACTTATTTGTAATAAGTCGAATTCTCGCAAATCGATAATTAGAATGACCAACAGAATAATGTATCGATTACCGAGCTATTGTCTATTAATATCGTATCAGAAGAATAAACGATAATGGGTGTCTCAATTACTGGTGGGCGTGTCTAAATATGGGCGTGTCTACGTGTGGACGGGGCGTATCGATAAGCTAGGCTTCTACTAGGCGGTCAGACGTATCGATTAACTACTAAAACACACACACATAACATTGATGTATGCGTATACCTGTACAGTGTACGCTGTTCAGTTTACATTCTCTGCTTGTCCAGCAGGATTACGACCATTCCGACCAACTCAGGTACGACCTATCGATCTATGTAGTCTATGACAATAGAAATCTTTAATTATATTAACCTAACTAGATATAACATAGAATACGCGAGGTTGCCATGCTTACGAAATGACGTTCACATTTCACATACAGTCTCTCATACCAGCATTACGTTCAGCTTACACGCGCGTGTTTTGAGATACATATATATATGTGAATTCGCTATTTTAATATTTAAATATACCAATATAACCACATGTGAACATATAAGTATGTGTTCATGTAGCTGCTTGTATATATAATATATATATATATATATATATATATATACATATATATATATATATATATATATATATATATATATATATATATATATATATGTGTGTGTGTGTGTGTGTGTGTGTGTGTGTGTATGTGTGTGCGTGAGTGCTAGTGGGTGTATATTTGTGTATCTGAAAATATGTGGAATTATATATTTTATAAAATGTAGGTTATTAATAATATAGATTATAATAATTTGTATATAATAGTAATCTAATACCGTTATTTGTATGCATATTACCAAGGACATAATATATTTATAATTGTATTCATAATATATATATTATAGCAGCGGAATTGACCATGCTTACACTAAATTTCCATTATTTTTTAATTGGAGTTTATTAATAAATCTTATTTTTGTTAGTTTATTTGATTATAGGCACATTCTTAGAAATGTCGATATTATGTAATAATTACACAAAATAATAGGTGGCATATCACCATAGCCATCTCTGTCACTAGAATATAGAGATCCCTAACACTGGCTCATATTGCATACATAGGTATACATAGGTATACATAGGTATACATAGGTATACATAGGTATACATAGGTATACATTGTATACATATATGTTCTAATTCGCCATTATGTTATTATTAACCATGGTTAATAATAACATAACATTCATGTGTGATGATTGCAATGCATTATTTAGATAGATAGATAGATAGATAGATAGATAGATAATAGTTTATTGAATATATTCAAAACGATGGGTAACAATACATAATAATGACAGAAATATATAACGAATAATAGTTAGCAAATATAAATAAGTTGTGATTTACACACATCGAAAGTAAATAAAATAATAAAGGCAATATTTGGTATGTTAATCAAACGTGCTGAACACATCATATCATAATATATATATATATATATATATATATATATATATATATATATATATAAAAATACTATATAAATGTTTGCAGGAATTATTCAACAATACTATACGACTCACAGTGTGGGTCTTACAGTGTATATCTCATAGAAAATATTGTGAATAAGATATACACTGTAAGACCCACACTGTTAGTCGTATAGTATTGTTGAATAATTCCTGCAGACTATTAATAGAGTTTCCTATAGGCAATTAACAATAACTATATACCTTATGGGGCATACACAATAGGACATATATGGTCACTAATAGCAGACCTTCACTGGCTTCGCGTAATACTTCATATCACATTAATAATAGCAATACCTAGTGCAGATAGTACTACCAGGGCCGGCTTAAGGGGGGGGGGCAAACCGGGCAATTGCCCGGGGCCCCACATTTTGGGGGGCCCATAAATTATTTTAGAACATTTTTGTTACTGTTTATCTAAAAAAAATTGTCTTAACTGTATTTTTCTTATATATATATATATATAAGTAATTCTTTAATAATATATTATTAATTCTAATTAAATAAATAAAAATAATATAATAAATAAATTAAATATGAGTCATTTAGATTGATTTGAAAGGTGAATTTTACAAAAATTTCTAAATTTACACGAAGCTATAGTGGAAACATGTTTGTTTGTGCACCTGCAGGTACATGAAGATTTTGGAGCATATGCTAATAGTGATAACCATGGTTAGATCATATCACACATCTCTGTTTGTCAGATAAAATAGTATGAAACGGATTGATAAATAATTTTTTGTTAAACTAGAAAATGATAAATGATAAACTTATTAACCTTTTTTACCCAATTTAAGGGAATATTAACCATAGTTCAATCTTGACAATTTATATTTCTATAATTATTTTACAAAAATAAAATATACTTCTTTATATTAAAATTAAATATGAGATATATATTAAGATATATTTTAACTATGATTTCTGGAAATGAAAGATATCATTATATACCATAGTCCATTGTCAATATGGATCCCCATATCTGCGCTGTACATTCCTTAAATCTGGTTGGGAAAAATGCCGTTGAATCTTCGACAATTGTAGCAATATTGTTTACTTTCATCCCAAATAATTATAATTTATTTAGCCAAACTAAATAAAGAATATATTAATATCTATATTTAAAAAAGAAGAATATAATTAAATATTATTAAAGAAGAATATAATATGTTTTATTAAAAGCATTATCGAATATAATATGGTCATCACAAACAGATTTTATTAGAGCAGTATATTGTGGATTTCCCAAAATTACATAATTTATATCTGATATTATATATGTTAAATAATATGTTAACATATTAAGTAAATTACATTACTAGAGTCAAGGTATTTATTTAAGTAAGATGATTAGTATATAGGTAATTTAGATAAGATAATTTAGTATTAAACATATATTATATCATATTGATATAAACCTCAAAGGAATGGACTATACAAATATATATATATATATATATATATATATATATATATATGATGGGCTAGATATATCCAATTGTAGACATTTTCATCCTTTATTATAATATATTTAATGGTAAATAATTAATCTTGATGGAGAATTCTCTAACTTAATCTTAAGCTTCTCTAAACTTAAAATTAAATTTGTAAATTATAAAATATTACATTGCAATGATTTTAAGTGGGTATCGTAATATCTATTTAGACCCATAGCGTGAAGGAGATCCCCTCTATATATATTAGATGCATCTTAAAGTGGGTCTCCTTCACACGATACATGTAAATATATATGAAAAACAAAATTGTTTAAAGATTATAAATATTTTTACATAATTTGATAGAATAATAATAGGACCTACATCATTTATATAAATATATATATATAAATAAATTGTAGTATTATAGATATTTGTTATTTCTAGAATGGCCCATTTAATATGTTATGAAATTCGTATGGGGCCCATACGTTTTTTTTGCCCGGGGCCCATAGTATGTTTAAGCCGGCCCGAGTACTACTACTATAGTATACAGCGAATATCACTACACTCACTAGATTATATATGTGTATTACTTACTAAATGGACATCAAAGTAACGACTAGGATATGTTATGTGTTAGAAATGCTTTCGTTGACCATCTGAATACTATATCTATAAGAAGCTTCTCTATATCAGGCACTATTATTTGGGCTCATCTTCCACTTAAACTAAGATTAACTACACTGTTAGAAATAAAGGTTCTTAAAACTCAAATAAATAGTTCATTGGATGACTTTGTACACGATCCCTTTATGGGGTTCTTGGACAAAAATAACATAATGAAACCTGTATTAATATTATTTTAAAAGGGTTCCTTAGACAACAATAGCCTAAAGAACCCTTTTGAAATACTATTTCAAAAGGGTTCTTTGTACAAAAATAACCTATTGGACACCTCTGTATATTATATCTATTGGAATTGTAAATATATAATAACCCTTTATTATTGGTTTCTTTGGAATTATAAATATATAAGAATATATGTTAGATTTTGGTTCCTTATTATAATATAAATAAAGTTTAGTATATATTATTATATATCAAATAATTTAATTTAGATATAGTTTATTAATTCAAATATGATTCATTGATAATACTTAAAATGCGAAATATGTATGCGTAGTTGAAGAGACACCAGAGTAATTAATAATATGGATATATATATATATATATTTGCATTCATGATAAAATATTTAAAATTAGAATAGTAATTTAAATAATAATAATAGGTTTAATTATATATTACTTGATTTTTATAAAATATTATTTATATAACTAGTTTACACAAATTTATATAAATATATTAATATATATTAACATTTATTATATATAATTATTATATAACATTTAATTTTAATAATATGTGTACATATATTACACATTACATATTAACATAGTTTTATCATTATCATTAGAAATAGAAAAGGGTTCTTTTAATTTTACGAGTCCAAAGAACCTTATATAAACATCATAATGTTCTTTATACTTTGATCATTCCAAAGAACCCTTTTATCATATATTTATTTCGTATTTATGGTTCTATTTATTTTATGATTCCAAAGAACCACATGACAATATCACGGGTTTATTTCGACTAAAATACTTGTCCAAAGAACCCTTACTTCTAACAGTGTATATGTATAAAGTCATTAGAGGAGGGCGTATTCGTTTAATTAATTGTATTAATCAACAATTATTTTACTTTAAAATATTAAAATATAATTAATTACCTTTATAATATTTGTTTAAGAGTGACTATAAATACATTATATATTCATTATAAACATATATACCTGTATACAAAATACACACTATTATATAACCTATCATTGTATACCTATTTAATAATACGTTTAATAATTACTTTGTAGATTATTACTCTTTAGATTTAATTTAGTAATTTCGGATTTAATTATGACTCATTTAGAAAATTATCTTCTATATTTCCTAAGTTATCACTTACGAATTATAGAAGATATATATATATATATATATTAAATCTGCATTATATCAACATTAATATATATATAAATGATATAGCTGTTACCAACACTAAGGTATAGGATTTTCAAGGAACGCCCCTGACCCATACCCAGACATTCAGTCTCGAATACCAACTGACCAGTTCGAGTTGAGACGCAGGGGTCAGCAGAGATACCCGTACGGCTATAGATCTCGACCCGGGTGGCAGCGCAATGGGTTCAGTTGAAACTAACGGCGGTCGGGACGTAACCCGATCGCGGACAATGAAACCAGACGACCCGGACGAGAATCCCGGACCACTAGTGGCGTCAACCGGTCTCCGATACGATGGGGATGGCGCGTCAACCTCTCTCCGAAACGATGGCGAAGGTGGCGCCACCACACGACGCCCCCTGGTGGAGAACTCCTACAACGACGCCTACGAAGACGGCGGATCGTCTACCTCGGAACCGGATCTAAAGCGGGAGACCTGGAACAATAAGATCGACTTCCTGTTGGCGTGCGTCGGTTTCTCGGTCGGGCTGGGCAACGTGTGGAGGTTCCCATACCTCTGCTACAAGAATGGAGGAGGTTCACATGCACACGCATCACACGCACATGAACACATGTATATATATATATATATATATATATATATATATATATATATATATATATATGCTAGCCGTATCCGACCCGGCGTTGTACGGTTTTTGAATATTTGCCTATCAACTATTTATTAATTATAGCTATTACTGATTCTACATTGCTAATCTTTTAATTTTTCCTACCTAATATCTACTAATTATAACCGTATCCGAACCAGAGTTGTTCGTTATTAAGATTAATCAGTAAATATTTGATGAAACATAAAAAAAAGATTTCAAAATATTATAAAATATATTTTTTTTAAATATCTAAATAATATTTTAAATACAAATATTATTACAACATATTTGTAGTCGTACCCGAACCGACGTTGCTAGGTTTTTTGATTGTTTGCCTATCTATTATTTATTAATTATAACTATTTCTGATTATGTATTGTAATACTACTATAATAGCATATGTGTATATGCTATTACATATATGTATTACATATAACATAAAATAAAATGTAGCTAGAATAAAAACAAATGTAGAAAAAGATTTATGTATATGTATAGTATGCATACATATTGTAATACATAATACATTTCATACATACATGCACACACATGTACACACATTGTCATATCAATATATATTTATGTATAATAAATGTAAAACTTCGCTAAGGTGCCTTCCTCGTGCCCTACTTCATCTGCGTCGTGATTGGTGGAATACCGATGTTCTTTCTAGAAGTTTCACTAGGTCAGTTCATGTCCGAAGGTGGTATCGGCGCTTGGAGGATATGTCCTTTACTGCAAGGTAAGTTCGCACATAGTATATATAGTCTTCACTATAGGCCGCAAGGACTCTGTAGAGTATGTACTATAGTACACAAGGACGCAATAGAGTATGTACTGTAATCCACAATGACTCTAGAGTTCAACCTGTATTGTTATATCACAAACAAAGACTTTAAATATATTACGGCGTCAAACAACGCTTAAATACGGTATTTTAATCAAATCATAATATTACGTAATACGTAATGTGTGTGTATGTAGTGCATACTATGTATCCACGTAGAGGAAATATTTATTTTTAATAAATTCTATTTTAATTTGTCCATATTATATTGAATAAATACATAATTTCCTGAACTATATGCATACTTACCTTACCTTACCTTTTATATGCAAACAAATATATATATATATATATATATATATATATATATATACATGACATGGAAAATACTTCTTTTATGAGTTACTTCGATAATGATAGTATTTTACAAATTATTAATAAATTATAAAACAAAATTAGGAAATGATTTTTATTTGTCTATTTTACGCTTAATTACCAGAGTTAATTCCAATCTTTATTATAACTCTTTCCCGTTGGTTTACCAAATATAAAATACTTAAGTAATATATATATATATAATTACTATATTAATATAACAAATATATAAATAATTAATCGATATTCAAAGCATTTAAAGTGTTGTTGTCGATTTGTCGATAAAATGGCAGCTTTAAAACAATTATTATCTTTTACATATATATATATACACACATATAATCACACATATACATATACCCACACAAAAACGTATATATATATATATATATATATATATATATATATATATGTATATATACATGTGTGTATATACATGTTATATAATTCACATTATATTATATAATGTGTATTTATACAGTGTAGTATTACATAAGAATTATGTAATCGATATTTTGGCGTCATAATTCACTTATATCACGTATGTAAGTATGTATACTTGTGTGTGTGTGTGTGTGTGTGTGTGTATGTGTATTGGACACATCAATACTGGCATGTAAAAATCAAACTGTCACAAACCAGACGTGTTTTGTAACAGTTGGATTTTTATATGCAGTGAATACGAATTTCTCGTACACCTGTGGTTGTTCCACCTGTGGTTGTTACACCTGTGGTTGACCATAAACACACCCTTATATAAAATTGTGCATACAAAAATGAACCCCTATCGTTAAAACAATATTGTTACCAATTTAAAAACAATATCGCATGCACGTATACATTAACATGGTCGCCGATATGCATCGCGAGCAGAGACATTTGGTTATAAGTGAACACTTCATCTAATGTCCTGCATACTATGGAAGGACGCCACCAAATAACAATAACTATAACAATAACTATAACAATAGGTATGGCTACAGCCGAATACAACACGTATACGTCCGCTGCGATCCTTAATTATAATTAAGGATCCTATAGGATACATGAAAGTGAAAGTATACTTTATAAATTATATATAAATACAATTAGTATAGATAATTTAGAATAGATATTAATATTAAAAATGCTAGACTAGTTGTGTATATAGGACACCATTATGAATGTACTTATAAAAGAAATACTTTTAATTCTACTAACGATGGCAAAATTATAATTTTCCATTTATGTTATAATATATATTTAATTATGATAATAAGGTTTATTAGCACTTATCATAGGTGTGGATACCCCTCTAGGTGCATATAACAATATAGAAATATATAAAACAATAAATATATAAATAAATTAGATAAATAAATAAACAAAACGATAACATAATATAATTTATAAAAATAGTAATGTTGTATGATTAAATATAAGTGAATATATTACATCGATGATATGTAAGATTTAAGGTGTGTAATAAAGGAAGGGTGTTGAAGGATTGATATAATAGAGGCAGGGAGGGTGCCATACGGATGGACACTATAACTGAAGGCGCGTTTATGGTATTTCAGGTATGATACATGAGGGTACATTAGGGAAAAGAACGTAAGGAAGTCAATGGGCGTCTTAGTGTTAGTAGGGAAGTCAAATAAGGAGAAGTATAATATAATGCTTTATGAGCGAGTGATAGAAGGTGTAAGATGGAACGTTTTTTGAGTAAACCCGTTGGATAGGAGTTGGATGGGAGTCGGGAATTGAATGATCAACTCGATTTATGGAGAAAATGGTTCGTATAGATGCACGAATTATACGGTTTAAAGGGGATAATGAAGTATTAGGTAATGATATAATAGTGAGGAGCAGTAGTCGATACGAGAGAGGACGAGTTCGTTTATGAGGACAGTGGTAAGAGGGCGAGTTAGCTATTTTCTTATACGACGAATTTTGAAGAGGTGATAGTTAGGTGATTTAGATATATTAGCTCTATGGGAATAATGAATAATCTCACGATGCGTACAATGATATTATCTCCAGAGGTTATGGAAGGATAATTAGGGGAAAGTAACCGAATACGGACAGTAACCGAATACGGACACTCTATGTATCTCAGAAACCATAAATCCTACAAAAAATGTTACAAAAAATGTTCAATAAATAAAATATTCAAAATTATATAAATAATCTCAAAAAGTATTTTGTATTTTTTAATTATTCAAAATATTGCTGATATATCCATTATATATCCAAACTGATTTTTTAAAACGTTTTTAAATTTAAGAAAAACAATTTCAACTTACAACATTCTCAAGAATATACAAATGTATCAATATAAAATATAACACTATATTATTAAAAAATAAAGCATTCTAAACATTATATATATATAATTTCTATATTTGTTATCAAATATTCATTAAGTTATAAGCAAATATCTAGAGGTCATATAAGTACCTAATACGGACAGTGTCCGTCGGACACTCTATAGATATCTTAATAGGGACACCCTATAACCAATCATCGCGCAGCATATGAACTATTTTGATTTTTATAAAAATCGCGTGCGTTATAATATTAATACCACCAATAAAGCAAAATCTAACATTTTTATTATTTAGATACTTAAATTGTATTATTAATTAAACAAATAATAAAAATAAATAGATTATTAACTAATTAAATTAGAATAAATTATTCATAAAATTAATTATAAATAATGTAATTATAATTTGTATGATTCATCAATAATATATAGTTTATCCATTGGTATATAGGGTGTTCGTAATATAACACAGGGTGTCCGTATTAGGACATGGGTACCGAATACGGACACCCACGTTATATATGGAATTAAAAGATTAAATAAAATTTTAAAATCACAATAATATCTATAATTATATAATATTAATATATTGTCATTTTTGAATAAAAATAATGAGTCATACAATGGTAAGACGATTTATTGTTAAAGTGTTCGTATTAGGTTACTTTCCTCTAACAATTTATATTTAATAAATCGATATTATAACTATTAATATAAAGAAATAATAATTGATTAAACTTAATTGATTTAATTTAAACAACATTTATGAAATATACATTTATACGTTTACAATTATTGACTATAAGTTCAAATTAGAAATATATGTATTAAAACTCAATATTCATTATTTCACCAAATATTATCTAATATTATTGTAATTAAATTATATAATGATAGTATATATACTATATACTATATATATAGTACATTATTTGTGTATTATGGATAGGTTATGTTCTACTCATGTTTAGTTTTCTAATGTGGTTAAAATCATCGACATCTGAAAATACATTACTATTCGGTATTCTACTCAGTATATATCTACCTAGTTATGTTTATAGATATCATGTTGTATCTTAAGCTGCGTTCACATATAGCAACTTTGCTGCAAAATCGCAGCAACTTTGCAGCAAAAATCACGACGAACAAAATCGCCAGGTGTGAACACCACGGCAAAATTTGCAGCAAAAAACATTCACGTGCAAAATCACTGCAAAATCGCAGCAACTTTGCAGCAAAATGAATAGCAAACATGTTTGCTATATGTGCAAAATTTTGTCCAAACGCAAAGACTTTTCTATAATTATTGATAAACAATAAATAAGCATTATTAAAAATATCGGAAGAAATTAATAAAGTATCAAATATAATCTTGTTTTACGAGAGTCACATATGTTTATGGGATCCCGCGAATCGGGACTACTATAATAAAATAATTAAAAACAAGCTGGTGCAGGAAATAGCACTGGATGTCTTATATTTCTTTTTATATTAAAATATTCACTTAATAAATATTTTGCTATAATTTTTATATTATTAACATTATTATTATTATAATTTGAGTAATACTTATACTTATGAAATGCATTATAATTTAAAGAAAATTTCATGTTATATTGATACGACTATTATCTTTAAGTATAAACGTAACAAATTATGTAAATCAAATTTTATAATAATAAAATAAATTTATTATTGAAATAATAAATAATTGTATTATCGCAAGTGTAACGTTCAAAGTTCGACGAAAATGTTTGCTAGGTGTGAACACTCCGGCGAAATCGCTGCGATTTTGCTGAGTATTTTGCTGCAAAATAGTTTGCAAAATTCTGTCTCGACGATTTTGCAAGCAAAATCGCTATATGTGAACGCAGCTTTACTAATGTATTGATTAGTTATTATAACTAACTATAGATTAATCCACAACATACCACACCTCCCATATGAACTAACTATTTTAAATAATATACTATTAGTATTAATCTTGATCCATTCGCTCAAGAATTTATTCCCGATTTTAGATTTTTGTCGAAGCTCCTCAGTTGTAATTTCTCATTTTGTCATGATATATATTCGGAAATATACGTATGTATACCTATTTATATATACACGTATATATGTTTTAATAGTGTTTCCTCTTCGATCAGTCATAATGCTAGTTACCACTTAGTCTTATTAAATACTATATCACTATATGATATATCACGTATACGCGGTATATTATATACACGATCTTCCACCTCCTACAAGATAGCCCGCTAAGCCACGCCTACATCCGGTCTAGGTATAGGGATAGCCACTACGGTGATCGTGTTCCTGCTGAACATCTACTACAACGTGATACTAGCGTGGGCATTCTACTACCTGTTCCACTCGTTCAGTACAGTGCTGCCGTGGTCCCATTGCGGCAACGAGTGGAACACTCCGATGTGCGGTTAGTGTGCGGTTTGCGGTGTGCGGGTGAGGGTGTGCGGTTAGTGTGCGGTGTGCGGGTGCGAGTATCGGTACGAGATTGCGGTGCGAATATCGGTGCGAGTGTGCAGTGTGCGAGTGTTCAGCAGTGTGCGCTAACATGGTCCCACTGCGGGAATGAGTTTAACACTCCGTTGTGCGGTTAGAGTACTGTGCGAATATCGGTATATATGGTTGTGTAGGTTATGTGAGTGTGTTTGATGTGTATACATTTTTTGATGTGTGTAGGTTGCTGGACCAGCGTCGCTGGTTCTGACATGATGATGTGTGTTCGGATGTGGCGTTTTTGTTAATACCTATAGGTACTTACATATATGCACGGTATACCGTAAGAGATGTGTGTGGTGACTCACCAGTTATGAGTCACCCCTTATGTATCACACTTATGGAAATCTGACCCCACTGGTGGGACTTTATATTTTTGTGTGACATTATGCCAGTCTATAGATGTTTCATATAACGTGTATATATATATATATATATATATATATATATATATATATATATGTGTGTGTGTGTGTGTATATGTGTGTATGTGTGTGTGTATGTGTGTGTATGTGTGTGTATGTGTGAGTGTGTGTGTGTGTAAATCAATAACCATTAATAACAATAATATTTTAATAATTAAATATATTCTATGAGTGCATACGTTAATATGCCACTTGTATGGTTATATTACGTGTAATAGCATACATATACATGCATTGCATCACGGATTAATATATTAAATAATATATATATATATATATTTATATATATGGGTTATTTTTCTTATAATATTATATATATATATACATTTTTGATCATAGGTTAATATATTGGATAATATATATATATATATATATATATATATATATATATATATATATATATGTATATATCGGGCGTCGATCAATTATAGAACATAGTTGCCTAAGGGTGTATAGTGTATATTATTTTCAAGGACGTGTCCTTATCCTATAGGATCGTGTATGACCTTGTATAACTAAATTACTGTTGGATCGAACAATATTAATATATATTATACAATTTTTAAATAATGTATAATATAATTACTAATATATTATAACAAAATATATTTTTATAATAATTAAAAATGTAATTAAATAACTGCATAGCCGAATAGAGACGATTATTAGTTAACTTTATAATACAATATTAAGACATATTAAAATATAGATTTATAGATACATATTCATGAAATCGTAAATAAATAGTGAATAATAAGTTTGAAGATAAGGAAGAATATCTAGATAAATATTTGATTATTAGAATATATTTTATATTTAAAAAATAATTTAAATTCATAATATCATAATAATTAAAATCGTGTTTAGACAAAATATCGTTGACTCATCAATGAAAGTAATTAGGGGTTTTCTACAATTTATTTCTTATGTAATTCATATATGATATCATATGGTTGGTTTTGGAATATATCTAATTATGGGGTTTTATTTATATGGGTATGGAATGTCTACTATTCATTTAAGTATGGATTATTTATATAATTGTGTGTGTATATATATAACACCAATAACTATACACATTATAGAAAATCCATGGCCATATAAATTATAATTTATGTATTAATACAATCCATATAGGTAGCTAAACAAGTGGACAAACTTTAACCGTGTTTTAAAGTTATATTAGTCGGCAACATTTATTACTAATTCATCTATATAGTATGCTTTTTAAGCATGTTTTATATTGTATACAGTATATATATATACTCTGTGGATACATTTAGAGATGCAAAAGTTTCATTATTTAAATATGAACAGTATCTACACTTGGCAAGTGCACTAATATGAATATAATATGATCAAGCATACGGTATACTATTAGTTTCGTTAATAAACAATGTAATTTAATTATTTATATAAGTAGGCATAATTTGATCGAATTTTAATTTACAAAACCATAGCGCGATATTAAACTGTACATTGTAAAGAGACTACATCACTGAAAGAATTACTCTCTATCGATCGCATTCCAACTACACATTAATGGTAGCCGATAAGTAAACATAGTAATGTGATAAACCTCTATAGACAACTAACACAGCTAATACTACGTTACAGGTATCAACAATGCGTCCAACTCGTATCTCGGTAATCTATCCGCCATGATGACGTCACGAGCAGGTCACGTGGGGGCTAATACAGATCCGGTTACAGAATTCTGGGAGTTAGTATTCTAAACCTTATATATGTGCCTTTCTCCTTGTATCAACTAACAATCTCTCTATCTCTATCTCTATCTCTCTCTCTCTCTCTCTATCTCTCTCTCTCTCTCTCTCTCTCTCTCTCTCTCGCTCTCTCTCTCTATCTCTCTCTCTCTCTCTCTCTCTCTCTCTCTCTCTCTCTCTCTCTCTCTCTCTCTCTCTCTCTCTCTCTCTGATTCTATAATTACCTCTCTTCCTTCCTTCACCTTTATTTATCATATCTCTCCCCTATATATGTACACTTCTACCTATCTCTCTATACCGTCTCTACCCTAACAATAAGTACGTGTGTATCTCCCCTTTCTTCCCCATCTCTCCGTTTTCTCATCATATCTATACTTATCTCTCTTTTATATCTTCCTCTCTGCCAACCATTATTTCTACCCCTCTATCTATATATAATTAAATATACAAGTATATATATATATATATATATATGTATATATATATAATATATATATTAATATATAATATATAATATATATATATATATATATATAGTTCGATCAGTATATAGTATGTGTATTTCTATCAAGTGTTTATAATTTATATATATATATAAAGAATAGACAGTTAATCTAAATTACAAACACTTGATAGAAATACACATACTATATAAGGATCGTCGTGTTCATGTGCATATATGCATAGCTATAGCTATTATATGTGTATTATATAGCTATTATATATTCAAAAGTAACTAGAACTAACTAGATAGTTAAGGGGAAGCACTACATTCGTGATTTTAATATTTAAAAAAAAATGAAAATACTATATAGAATATAAGTTTTATAATCATTTATAATCATTGTAACTTAAATTATGTATCATTTCATGTAAATATTATACCTAAATTCGCTGTATTTATGAGTATAACTATTGTATAACACCTACAATAAAGATAACCAATGGTAATACTGAGGTTATAGTACACTATATAACTTAATTATAGATAACCTGCAGTCATGTATGACCCTATAAGGTATACCCTCTACGGTAACCATATATACATATACATATATATATATATATATATATATATATATATACATATATGTATTGGAAGTTCATACTTCAATACAGGAGATTCATACTTGTGGAGATCGCTAATTTAATTTACTTTTTGCTAATTTAATTGTTTCTATCGTGTTGTATCACAAGTTGTATTCACGATCATTCATAATATATTACTTATACATAAAAGTGAAATGTGTATCTACTAAATGAATATATTGTGTGCTATTACTTTAATATCTATTAATGTTATATGACTATTTCACGTATGTATAGGTGTATTACTTTTTCTCTTTGTTTACAACATATTGATAAAAGTTATGGTATTCTCAGCAATACTATCTAACTTAATTAATTAACGATATATTATAATACTATTGAATATACAATATAATAAACTATTAAACATATATATATATATATATATATATATATATGTGTATTGTAACCTATTATGTAATACACTTTAATCGAGTCATAGTTAATATAGCAATTAATTTATTCATGAATATGTTCATATTAAGTTTCTATACATATTTATATATATATATATATATATATATATGTACAATATATTAAGTATGCATGTATAGCATGTTTTCATATATCATAAATAATATTATACAAGTATATATATATATACATATATTCTTGATACGTATGATCATATAATATAAATAATATGAAAATAAAGGATATCAGGCAAGTTAATAACGTAAAGTATTACAACGAAAGAAATCCGACGAAATCGTACACGAATACACAGAAACTAAGAGATACTATATAACACAGCCTTTGCTAGCGATCTAATTCACAGTGGTCGGGTCAACCCGTCGCCAGGTTAACCGGATAATCATTATTAAAAGAAGAAGTGATCTTATTGAACTATGTCTAAAGGAGAAATATACTAAAGCGGTATAACGTTTCAATTCACTGATATACCTATATATATATTATAGATAACCACTAGTAAACAGTAATCTATGATGTATAATAGTTACCTTCTACGTGGGTGTATATAGGTTTAGCTGTGGCACTATTAATGCATATAAGTAGTGGCGTACATCTAGTCACTGTTGTGATGGTTCTCCTCATGTCCTTCCCCTTCCTTATGTCCTTCCACTTCCTCATGTTCGTCCCCTTCCTTATGTTCTTCTTCTTCCTCATGTTCTTCCCCTTCCTTATGTTCTTCCCCTTCCTTATGTTCTTCCCCTTCCTTATGTTCTTCCCCTTCCATATGTTCTTCCCCTTCCTTATGTTCGTCCCCTTCCTTATGTTCTTCCACTTCCTTATGTTCGTCCCCTTCTTTATGTTCTTCATGTTCTTCATGTTCCTCATGTTCCTCATGTTCCTCATGTTCCTCATGTCCTTCATGTTCATTATGTTCTTCATGTTCTCCATGTTCCTCGCCCGTCAGAGGTATCAGAAGCACATTGGTAAGTGTACCCTTTTTCAGATGTTTACCTTGGTAAGCGATAACCACGCCTTCCAATAGTCTGGCTTCTTTCTTATTCAGTCCGTCTTCTAGTTCTTCGCTGGAGACATGTTCGAATATCCCCGAGGACTTCCCTCTCCTCCGCTCTCCACTTCCAGATGATTCTTCACTTCCGGATAACGCTAAACTTCCAGATGTTTCCTCACTTCCTGAAGATTCTAAACTTCCGGAAGATTCTAAACTTCCGGAATATTCTAAACTTCCGGAAGATTCTAAACTTCCTGAAGATTCTAAACTTCCAGAAGATTCCTCACTTCCTGAAGATTCTAAACTTCCGGATCCTTCTTCACTTCCGGATGCTTCTAAACTTCCGGAAGATTCTAAACTTCCGGATGATTCTTCACTTCCGGAAGATGCTTCACTTCCGGAAGATTCTTCACTTCCGGAAGATTCTAAACTTCCCGATGATTCTTTACTCCCCAAACCGCTACCCATGCCAGATCTTTCTTCGCTCCCTTCTCCACTTGCGGGTAATTCTCCGCCGGATCCCGATCCCTAAAGGGTTTTAATGGGGTGTTAACGGGTATTACGTATTTAAAATATATTATTTATATATTATAATTATATAATTTCCTATTTTATCGTAGGGGACGGAACGGGGTAGTGGCCGACAATTTATATGACTCAGAATAATTCTAATATATCGATAAATACTGATTTTAAGATCTTATGTTTTTGAATTAGCTAGAAATTATTTAGTTCTAGAATACTTCCATAAGTCAATTTTATATATAAAGTACATTACTGAATAATATTAACGATTTAGTAGGCATTAATTAAAAAACATAAAAATAAGTCAAGTCATGGGAAATACATAACAATATATATATATTAGAATCAGATAGAGTGTAAACACTCAAGAAAATACAAAATTAAAGCTTGACAGGTATTTACTTGACAACCCACTCAAATTGATAACAATATTACAAGAATAACAAATATAAAATATAATACAATTATAAAAGGACTATAACCTATTTAAAATGTCAATTTTATATATAATTAGAACTATACGTATATTATTAAATTGATGTGATTAGTAAATTGATTGTTAAATGAAAATCGTACTGAATAAATATGTAAGTACATAGGTACCTACTTGAAATTTGTATCAAGGAGAGGTCATGATTTTCAGTTAAATACAAAATAAAATATAATAAATAATAAATATAATATATATAAATAGTATTTATATTAAGTGGTGCATACGAAATTTGAGAATGTCTTAACAATTGTTTCTAAAAAAATAATGATTGAATTTGAATATTTAAATGAGTTCTATATTACTAAATGTTCATAGGATATAAATCAGCCACTACCGCCTACTTCTTTCGGCCACTACTGTTGATTACATATAGAATAGTATATATATATATATATCACATATTACTAATATTACATGGCTATTATATGACTACATAAATACATATTATAATAGAATAGAAATTATATTTTATAAATAGGTGCAACAAAAAATAAATATTTAATAAATAATAAATATTCATTGTATAAAAGTGTTTTTCCAAATCATGTTTCATTAAAATTTTACGAAAAATTATTACGTAATAAATTAGAGTAATAGAATATACACTATCTGATATAACTGTATTAATTTAATGATATTAATTATAGATAACTTAAAACCTATTAGAATAAATATAGATCTATTATATATAGTAAAATCCCGATAACTTGGTATTTATGGTTTGGAATATTTATATCGACTTATAGATATGGGTAAAATGTATATCCAGTAATTTGACCGTATTTTAAGGTTTTCATTGTATTGTGATATTATTTGCATATATATATTAATGCTTATATATATATATATAGTAAACATGTATGACCTACATTGTATGTAACCTGTGGGTTATAGCATATAGCCTAGTATACTATAGTCACTAGTTATTATACTTACTAGTATTCATTGCAAACCAAATGAGGAATCTATGAATATGTATATCACCTAAATATACTTAAAATGTCAACAATTTATATTAAAAAATAAAAGAGTGAAAATTATGATCTTTCCTTGATAACAATGTTCAAGTATATACTTAAATTTTTATTCAGCACGATTTTCATTTACACGAATCAAATTTACCAATCACATCAATTTAATAATACATGTATAGTTCTAACGATATACATAATTGAAATTTTAAAATCCTTTATTGTCCTTTTATAATTTTCTTATATTATTTGTTTGTATTATTGTGATGTTGTTATCGAGTTGAGTGGGAATATACATAGTCAAGCTTTGCTTTTATATTTTCCTATGTGTTCATATTCTATCTAATTCTGATATATAGGGGAAAGTAACCGAATACGGCCACTCTCGGTATCTCAGAAACCATAAATCCTACAAAAAAATGTTTAATGAATAAAATATTCATAATTATATAAATAGTCAGTAATTCAATAAACTTAATTTGTTATTACTTTTTTAAATTTATGGAAAAAAATGTCTGCTTAAAAATATATACATGTATCGATATAAAATATAACACTATATTAAAAAATAAATCATTCTAAAATGATATATATAATTTTTATATTTGTTATCAAATATTCATTAAGTTATAAGCATATATCTATAGGTCATAAGTTCCTAATACGGACACTCTAGATGTCTTAATACGGACACCCTATAACCAATCAGCGCGCAGCGTATGAACTAGTTTGATGTTCTTTGAAATCGCGTGAATTATAATATTAATACCACCAATAAAGCTAAATCTATTTTTTTTATTATTTAGATACTTAAAGTGTATTATTAATTAAAAAATAATAAAAATAAATTATTCACTAATTTAATTAGTATAAATTGTTCATAAAATTAATTATAAATAATGTAATTGTAATTTGTCTGATTGATTCATATATATATAGTAATATATATTCAATAATATATAGTTTATCTAGCGTATAGGGTTTCCGTATTATAACACAGGGTGTCCGTATTCTTACATGGGTACCGAATACGGACACCCCCGTTATCTATGGAATTAAAATATTAAATAAAATTTTAAAATCACAATAATATCTATACTCATATAATATTAATATATTGTAATTTTTGAATAAAAATAATGAGTCGTAAAATGTTAAGACCATTTATTGTTAAAGTGTCCGTATTAGGTTACTTTTCCCTATAAACGCTAAATTATAAATATAAATTATTTAAAATATATTTCATACAATATGTATTAGGGTAAATTATGCACGTATTGCAATTACTGACCTCTATCATATATCAGTAACTATAAGATATACCAACAAATTGTATACATTCAATATTAGTGATTTAATAGTAAAGTATTTGGTTTTGCAAAATATGTAATCCTACAAATATTATTTGATCAAATGTTTTATTTTGGTTTTAATCTAAAGATATTTGAATAATAATAATAATTATAATAATATAATAATACTTATTAAACAAAAGTTAACTTTTGTTTAAATCATTTTAAATATATTTATGTTATAACATAAATGTTATCAATTAAAAGAAAACGTGATGCAATAAATAATATTGTAGACAAATTAAATGTTTATACGCAGTATATAAATTATTTAATTTGAACAAGTATTAACCATGATATCTTAATTATAGCAACCCATTTACCTTTCCTATTACCGACCCCCTAAATTACCCTAGTATTAACCGCATGTGATTTATAATATCCAATCAAATAGATCTATGTTTTACTTTGATATTTTTCGTAATTTGTGTGTGTATCATTATAACAGCGTTACTAGCAATATAGCGTATATATATAATGCTTATTTAGGATATATATATATATATATATATACATATATATATATATATATATACAACTATAAGTATATTCATAGTCAGTTTATTTAAAGTTTAATAAAATAATATAAAGTTCAAATAAAAATGTAATATGAATATTAAATTTAAATATAATAGTATATAAAGTATACGTGCGTTTTTTAATTCATTAAATATATTTATATCTGCTATTTTTATTGGATATTATAATACTTATTATAATACAATCATTTTTATTACGCATATTTAGGGAGTAGGGGAAAGTCTCAGATTACCGAACCCTAAATGACTATTTGTAATAACTTATTCAATATTCAATATATTTATTTGACATTTTGTAAGTAGGATAATATTATGATAATAAATAATTTTGCTATTTTAAATTTTTGATATAATTATATTGACAATAATAAACTGGGGGTCGGTAATTGGATACACTGAATATGAATATAACTACATATACTAAATAATACTATATATAGTATTATAATACTATTAGTACTATAATTATTGACGCTATTAAATTACACTATTGACATGTTAAAATTATAAAAATACTAATTATAAATAATTTCAAAGTAACAAAATATATTTTGATTGGTTATTATAAATCACATGGGGTCGGTATTAAGGTAATTTAGGGGGTCGGTAATAGGATAATAATATGGTTTGCTATAATTAAGACATATTGGTTAATATTTATTCAAATTATAATATATATAATATATATATTAATAATTTTTATAAACATTTTATTGATCTATAATATTATGTGCAGTATTCATTTTTTTTAATTAATAAAGTATTTACAAAGATTTAAAACAAGTTTTTATTCAAATATTTAAATAGTAAAAACATAATATTAGTTTTTGTCAAATATCAAATTTAGGAATGGATATTTTTAAAAACAAAATACTTATTAAAATTGATCATCAAATTACTAACAGTTCATGTATATATAATTATTGATATTTCTTATATTTACTGAAATACGAGAGGGATCGGTATTAGGAGGGAGTCGGTATTCGGAGACTTTCCACTATAGTGAGTAATTGAGGAGTACTAATTGTAGATATATCCATGTAATCTAATATAGATCCAATATGCATATATAATATCTAAAATACAATATGGATTAACAATAAGTTTCTTATTAATTAATGTCATTATCTAACCTATGTGTTTTTAACAAGAGTTTTACATAATAATATAAAAGTATCTAGTAAATAACATTAATCAAGTAAAATTATATATTGTCGATATATTAAATTAGATATATATATAATATATTGCGCAGTAGACATAGTTCATACATCACACTAGTTACTTTGTATAACGAATTCTCATCTTGATGTATAATAAATTAATATATATAAATAGAAAATATTTTACTAATTAAATATTTATTATTATCAATATTATATTATATATATAATAATAAGAAATTAGTAAAAAAAATTATTGTAAAATTTATATATATATTAATATTGTATATAATATCTTATAAGATAAACATTATACAAATAAGACCTAACTATTAGGAATTATTTCTATAACATGCTCTACCAGGATATCAGATAACATTGATTACAAACCGAACTATTTAATAAAGCCGTAAAGTGTTGCTTTAGCAAATATAGGTCTATAAATAAATTGTTATTTGTTTTTAATATATATCAATCTGGTTACATTTTAAGAAATATATACTGAATTTTACATCGATGAAGAAAATACATTAGGAACAATTTGTATTAAATGATCAAATATAACATATAATTCAAATTATGAATTAACTAATTTTGTTTAACCTCATCTGTATAATATAAATTATTTTGTTATCTAAAATTATTATTGATATAGCATCATAATTAGTTATTGGACTAATTTATACTAGTGTTTTAGTATTCAAAATATTAATATGATACAAATTATAAAAAATAATAAAAATTAATCAGTAATTTATCTAGTTACATTAGTCCATTACATTTCATTTTACTGCTAATATTAGTCAAAATACTAATAATAGTTATTCGATGTTTATTAATCAATATTAGACAATTACCGAAAGTTGTGTTTCGGGAAACTCTAACAATATCCACGATTTAGGAAGTTGCTACTATATTAACTACTAAACTACTTCTGCATTCGGTAGAAGTAAGGTTTTGTTCGTGTGCACACTCATGCGGAACACAATTTTTTCAGAAAAAGATAGATTTTTCGCGATTTAGAAGCATTTTGATGAAAATAAATACGGAAAAATCGAATTTCATGATTTTTAATAAAATATAATTAATTTTATTAGGTTGGAGTGAATTTTGAAATAATTATGACGTCTAGTTATGTCTCGCGATAGGAGTTTAATAATGTCAATAAATTAACATATAACGTTATATAGATAATAATGATTACGTATTGAATATAACATCTATAAATAATATACAATGCATTGTACAACATATTGTACAAAGCATTGTACAACACCATGGTGTTTGTATAACAATGTTTATATATATATATATATATATATATATATATATATATATATATATATATATATATATAAACTATTATGAAACTAGTCATTAGTTTAAATTTAAAATCTAAACCTAAGCTTTAACAATATATTTTATTGTGATTAATACATATAAGTATAATATAGAGTAATGTATTACTTGTATAATATTAACTATAAAATATAAAATTATTAGTGAAACGTTTCACTAATGTACATTATTACCAAATTGATCCATAGTATATGTATATATGAATAATATCTATTGGATATCAATAATAGAAACATAAACTATAACATATATATGCTAGGATATAACAGATTATTGTATCTAGAATATACTATTAACCTACCGTCTGCAGCTCGCTAAATAGGAAGTGAGGGTGTGGTGATCCAGCGAATATTAGATTGAGAATGGGGGTGGGGGTGGGAGTGGGAGTGGGAGTGAGCGATAAGGTGGTGAGAGAACAGTATCGGTGTGAAGTGATACAAGTAAAGTGGTATTTTAAGAGTGATATGGTAGAGTGAAAGAAAAATTGATAGTGAAAAGATAATAATTGGGATTATTAAACAGGGAGACCTAGATAATTAATAATAATGATAAAAGTTATGCATAATATATATAGACAATATACACAACATATAAAGCAGCGATAGTTACCTAATTAACATATACTATTGTGACACGTGGTACTACTGACCGGAAGTGGGTTAGCCGTCAAGGTCACCATCAGGCAGAACCAGAATACGCCGCTTTCCAAGAGGAGCCTCATAATCAGACTGCGATAGTGTTTAGAGTCACACCTAAATAATGAGAATAAGCTCGTCACGTTACTACTGTACAGCGGATGTTGATGTGTGTGTGGGTAGTGGTCGAAGTAGCGGTCAAGCTACGCTTAAATAGGCGACGGTCGGGTGGTCGATATCTCGGTCCTGTGGTGTAACAGCTCGTGCGTTGTCGATCTTCTTAGAATACGAGATAGCCGAGATAGAAATAGCTACATATGTATATAGAGGTCTATAGAGGTATATATTGGGGTTAAGGTATATCTAGATGGAGATGTGTAGTTTCAATTACCGCCATTGTTATCTAACATTCCTCCCGTATTAATTTCCATCTACGCGTTCGGACCAATACCATGATTTTAAAACACCCGCGTGTCCCTTTTCTCCTCTACCCCTAGCGGCAGTTTAGTGCGCGATAATTATGACCACGTGTGACGCGTGTGATATCTCGGTGACCTGGGTTTGCTGAGGGTTGTCGAGTTTAAATCGTTAACAGTGGTAACAGGTAGTAACACTTTTAACAATGGAGCTCCTCCTCCGCGGCGCTGTATTGTTTACGTATCGATATTGTTTGTATTGTTACGTAATCTTATATAATTGGTCGACTTTATATTTAATAACTTTACTTTCCATTTATATTATTAAATTGTATACGAATACACATACAATCATACTTTATATATATATACTTTATAATGTATTTAAGAACATGCTTAATAATGTATTTAAGAACATACTTAATAATCCACTTTAGAATTATATTAATAATATACTTAATAATGTATTTAATAATGTATTTAACGATGTTATTACTAATATACCCTAGAATGTACTTAATAATGTACTTAATCGACTAGCATACTCGATAACATAATTAGTAAATTAGTAATAGTATTTTTAGTTAATAATATACATAACAATTTTCTTAATGTTATTAATAAAGTAATTAATAAGGAACGCAATAATGTTCTTAACAATGGCCGTAAAAACTTTATTACAATAACGTACTTAATAATGTAATTAAATATATACGTAATATATTACTAGGTATAGTAAATTAAGTATACTTAATAATGTATTTAATTATGTATACATAATTAGGTATGCCTATATGTTATTATTATTATAATATACACAATAATGTAATTTGTAACGTACTTAATAATCTACTTAATACATACTTAATTCATATGTTATATTAGTTAAAATATAGATATATTATGTTATGTATAGTATACTTATATCCTGCTACGTTTATTATTAATAATTGTTATGTAATGTGAGGTTTAAATGTGGGTAAATATAACTATAATATAACATTCTGTAACTTTTCGCTGGTGAACAATAAATACGTAATCAAACAATTTATTTATAATATTTAGTTATCATAATTACCTAATAAACATATATATATATATATATATATATATATTATTATAAATATCACACACACATACACACACACCTATATATATAAATATATAAATATAGATATTAATTAAGTAGCTAAATTATTTTATTACGATATTCATAATATAATTTAATATAATGTACTTTGTATATAATATTAATATATATTAATATTAATAAAGATAATATATTAATATTGATTTCGAATATAGACATAAAGTGCTAGCGATATCGTCTGGAATTAATGAAGTTGGATTTATTAAATGGGACTTGGCCGGATGTTTACTATTAGCCTGGATTGTGGTCTACTTCTGCATTTGGAAGGGAGTGAAATCTTCCGGAAAGGTAAATATTGATCTTTAAAGGGGGTACAGTGTACCCGGTTAACATTGTACCTTCTACATTGTACACGGTACAGTGTAACATATACACTTTCGTGCCGTTAAATACAATATAAAGAGTAAAGTAAATAGTATACTAATAAATACTAGTAATATATATATATATATATATATATATATATATTTCTAACTTTATATGTGGTACCATTAGATAAGGCGACATACACACAAGCATCAGGACGCGGTTTCAATCCCAGTCCTTACCATTAGAATAGGTATTAACATAATATTTAGAAGTGATCTTATAAGAGCGATTTCGAAGGGACATTAGAGCCATATATGTTTCTAAGTAAAAACGTCGTCTAAGTTCCTGGATGGGATGAAAGGACTCCACCAAATAACAATAACAACATATTCCTACTAAAGTACAAGTATATATATACTTATAAAAGTACATAGTAAGTATACTTGAATAGTTTCATCGGGGTGAAAGGGGAACCACTATTCATATCGTACCTATCTCTTCCGTGTTAACTAAATTCTACTAAATTATATCCAACTATATTATTAAGATATATATTCCAATTTGATATGTAAAATTATAATTTATTATGTCCATATTACACACGTCTATAAAAATAACTTTTAACTTAATAAATTATATATAATTATATTATAATTATATAATTTATATAATAGGATTGTTTTCTTGTAAATAATTACAAACAAAACTTTGGGTAAATGTTAGATTGTAGGTGCATACAATGTAATATATATATATATATATATATATATATATATATAATATGTGGTGACAATAGTAAAATATGTCTTTAAACCCAAACCAAACGCCCCTTACATAACATAATTCCCTCTCCTATAATACGGCCATGCTAGTTATACCATCTCCGCTGTCGGGTGCACGCGTACCTAACACGTGACCTCGCCATGACCTCGCCATGACCTCGCCATGACCTCCTCATCGTTACGTAGTACACACACACGTGTTCTCAGGTGATGTACTTCACGGCAACCAGCCCCTACGTACTGATGTTGATACTTCTCATCCGGGGCGTCACGTTGCCCGGCTCCTGGATAGGCATCCGGTTCTATCTAGTTCCGGTTTGGAGTAAGCTTCTAGAGGCGCAGGTTACAGTATAGTATATCACTATAGTTATTATATATATAATATTATATTATTTGGTGGTTGGAGGTTGGAGTGAAATTTGAAATAATTATGGCGATCTTGTTATGACTCGCGATAGTGATGTAACGTTATACGTGAATTAGTGATATTATTTATTCTCCACGTATAACGTTACATCACTATCGCGAGTCATAACCATATCGCCATAATTATTTCAAATTTAACTCCAACCTATAATATACTATACTATATAATATAGTATAATATACTATATATATTATATATATATATATTGAATATATTCAAATAGTTGTATATAATACAAATAGCGGATACAAATGGACCCCTCAAGAATTATCAAGACTAAGTCATAGAGTTATACATGTTATAAATAACCGTGAGAGGCCCCGAATAATACAATACTAATAGTCACACATACATATATCTTGTTTATATTGATGTTTGATCATATAGTATTTGATGAATAATAATACAGATAAATTTACAAAATAATAATAATATATATATATATTATCTTCTCTGAAGTATTACTTTTTACTATTATAATTATTGTATTAATTATTATCTATCTTTTAGTAGCCAGTGTTTAATTTTATTAAGTTCTTATATATATATATATTTATTTATGTAAATAATAATTTAATATTTAATAGGAATATTTTGATTATTCCATTATCTATTGTTTATAATATTAATACATACATTATTATAATAAAGGGTATATTGAAAAAAAATGTAAATGAATTTAATTTAAATCAAACAGTACATATGAAAAGAAGTTATATCACTCCACTATATCAATGCAGTATGTAGTATATATCACTCCACTATATCACTCCAGTATGTAGTATATAACACTCTACTATGCCAATGCAATATGTAGTATATAAAACTGCACTATATCAATGTATCAATGTATACAGTATGTTACATACTGAATACAGTATGTAATATTAAAAAATATTAAACATTTTAAAATAATATTAAAAATTACATATATGTAGTATATAATACTCCACTATATCAATGCAGTCTGTAGTATACTATATATATATATATATATAACACTACTCTATATCACTTATTATTTTTGTCCATTTTATATTCAATGTATATTATTATTAAATTGTTATCGATTTACTATTTTCTTATTTCAGCACGAGCGAAGGGGTCTACATGACCCTATTTTAGTGCCTAATAAACCGAATATCATATCATCATCAATGTTGTATAATGGTTTTAAATTGTAGTCAATTTAAAATATACTAGTATATATTAAATATTTCTTATATATTTTATAAAACAATTAAAATGACTCTCTAGGCAGTATGAATGTAGAAAAGAATTTATATATAGGAGGATATTTTTTACATCATAATTATATATTCTCCCTTCTCTATATGATTTATCCTATATTTCGTCTATATCAAATATATTAATATATTAACATGTTATTGACTACAAGTATTAGATCACGTGACAGTTAATATTGATTTCTCTATATAAAGGACATGTATACTTATTATGTAATATGTATAGATTAGAGTTGCTACGTAACGTATGCGGTAATCAAGCTAATTACGCAATAGTTTACATGTGATCATATCTCGAGGTATATCGTAATATATCGTCAAGATTTATATCAGTTTCTCTCCAATTATTTAATTGGGTTAACACTCTATACATGTTTCCAATTGTTCTAATATTTTAAATATTATATAATCTATATATTTTAAATTTTAAAATATTTTATTGACTACAAAATCACGTGGTGGTTATGGGCGTCATGAGAAGGAAACAAAAATAAAATAAATAAAGTACAATACAAATAAAGGAAAAGGGTTACAATGTTAATAGGTGCGTGGAGAGTTTACATTTAAATAGTGACAAGGATTTCAAACACCTAATGTCATATGGTAGAGAATTCCAGTATTTTGGAGCTACCACAGAGAAAGCAGATTCAGAGTGAGCAGAGATAGTCGAGCGTTGCACAATTTTCATCGTGTGACATTTCCTGCTAGCTCGACTAAGGGTATGCATACTGATCAAGTCAGCTAGGTACTCGGGAGATCTAAGATGTATCACCTTATGGGTGATGCATAGTAGTCTGTACTTGCAGATATATCTAAACTTAAGCCAGCCGAGTGATCGCATTAGAGTCGATATTGATACTATTGAAGAGAACTTCAGTTTATATAGGGTGCGTATAGCACGTCGTTGTATCTTCTCAAGTTTAAGCATACGCTTTAGGGGTAGATTGCATAGAAGTGAGCAGCAGTATATGAGTCTACTGAAGACTAGCGAGTGTATTAGACTTTTAGTCATTGAAAAAGTCAATTTATTATGTGATTTTCTAATATTGTAAAGAAAATAGTTGGCATTGTGAATCATTATAGATATGTGGTCAGAGTAATCTAGGTGGGAGTTGATGGTGAAACCAAGAGTTGTTATGGATTGTGATGTAGGGAGGGCTAGTAGAAAGGGGTGGGTGATGATTAGGGGGTAGGTAGGTCTGGAGATAATTATGGTGTCAGTTTTGGTCATGTTAAGTGATAGGGAATTATGGGAGAACCAGTCAGTAAGTTCTGTGAGGCAGTTAAAAATAGACAGTTGAATTGAGTTGGAGTCACAGGAAATGGGAAAAGAAGTATAAATTTGTAGATCATCTGCAAAGAGATGGTAGTGGATGTAAGGATATTTACGAAATATGGATTGTATGGGTAAAATATAAATAATAAAAAGTAAAGGACCAAGCACGGAGCCTTGTGGAACACCATGAGTGCTGATAAACGGGTAGAGAAGGATGAGTTAATTTTCACTGAAGAGGACCTTAAGGAAAAGAATGACATAAACCATATAGTCTATATAATAATAATTATATAATCTATATAATAATAATAATATTCAGAGTTGGCTTAAAAGCCTAGATGAATGAAAAAGAAATAGCTTGTATTGTATATATTTGTAAACATGTTTGAGTGCACACACACACACATATATATATATATATATATATATATATATATATATATATATATATATATATATATATATATATATATATATATATATATATATATATATATATATATATATATATATGGGTGACAACTATATAAAGTATTATTAATAATGTGTAACAAATGTTTAAACTCTTCATAAGCAATAATAATAATAATAATAATAATAATAATAATAATAATAATAATAATAATAATAATAATAATAATAATAATAATAATAATAATAATAATAATAATAATAATAATAATAATAATAATAATAATAATAATAATAATAATAATAATAATAATAATAATAATAATAATAATAATAATAATAATAATAATAATAATAATAATAATAATAATAATAATAATAATAATAATAATAATAATAATAATAATAATAATAATAATAATAATAATAATAATAATAATAATAATAATAATAATAATAATAATAATAATAATAATAATAATAATAGTTCTATAGAATATTAGCTCCCTATTATTGGTATTCGTATTTTTTTATTATGAACACCATCACAAAAAAACATCTTATAAATAATGATAATAATAATAATAATAATATTATTATTAGTATATATAGGTAGACCTATGTATGTTCGTATGTGTATGTATATATGTGAGAGTACATTAATAATAACATCATATTTGACACTTTCCCTATACGTGAATGAAAGATCATTGATTTTATAAAATCTATAGGGTTATATTATTGTGCCTCTTTGACTGATCTGATAAACTTCAAAAGTTCATTGAATAAAGCAGCCCCATATATGATCATATATATATAGCCTAATATACGTACACATCGAAATGCTAGAGTTTCGCTGTGAACGGCAATAGATATAAGCCGCTATCGGGAATTGAAATACAGATCGCTTTTCTAGATCATGTTCCATAAAATAGATAAATATACTAATAAACTAATTTTCATCACCGAATATTTTTATTCGCGGCATATGCCCTCGTACATATATATCTCCTCGTACGATTCATACCATCTATAGAGATTCATATATGGTCATATGTGGTCGTATATAGTCCTTAAATAGGTCCTATATGATATATACATTTATGACATCTATGACATGTGACATATATGACATGTGACATATATGACATGTGACACCTATGACAGGTGTGGGTGGACGCCGGTACACAGATATTCTTCTCGTACTCGATCAGTCTTGGGGCCCTCACAGCTCTCGGAAGTTACAATAAGTTCCATCACAACTGTTGGAAGTAAGTACTAGACGAGTACTCGTTGTACTATGTTGTCGTTACTCGTGGTGTGTCTAGATAGACCGCCGAATTCGGGTGCGTTACTTTACTACCTATTTACTTTAGAAACACTAATTATATAAATATATCCATATATCATTTATTATATATATATTTATTACATTATAAATACTTTTAATTATATTAATTAATATGTTAACATGAAGAATATTTACTAATAAGTATTAGTATATATATACTATATATATATACTATTTATATATATATATATACAATTAATTGAAAACATTACGTCTGATATTAAATTTATCCTACGATATATCTATTAATTATAATTATATTATTTTCTAGATTTCTAGATGTATTATTGAAATAATATATCGATTGTTTAGTTAATTAGTGCTATTCTTAGACATCTTTGTAAATGACGTATTAATTTTACCATGGCATACCATAGCATATCATGTCACTGACTGCAGTGAATGCATGCAGTGCATGCGGCGTTATGTATACATCATATAATAAAGTGTACCTTATATAAGCTGTAGCTAGGGGAAAGTCCCCGATTACCGATCCCCTCCTAATACCGACCCCTCTCGTATCTCAGTAACTATAAGAGATATCAAAAAATAATATATACATGAACTGTTAGTAATTTAATGATAAATATGAAAACGTATTTTGTTTAAAAAAATATTTAATCCTACAATTGTTATTTGATAAAATGTAATATTCTGTTTTATTTTTTTTAATATTTGAATAATAACTTTTTTTAAATCATTGTAAATACTTTATTAATTAAAAGAAAACTTGATTTTGTACATAATATTGTAGAACAATAAAATGTTTATTACTATTATAAAAATAATTGAATTTTAATAACTATTAACCAATATATCTTAATTATAGCAACCCATATTATTTACCTATTACCGACACCCTAAATTACCCTAATACCGACCCCATGTGATTTATAATATCCAATCAAAATAGATTCGTATTTACTTTAAAATATTTCGTAAGTTGTTTATGCATTGATATAGATTTAGGATTATTAAAAAATAAATTCAATACAAAATAAATTACGTCAAGTTATAATTAATTATATTTATGTATATCTACTATTTTTATTGGATATTATAATACTACAATTATTTATACTACGATTATTTTAGGGAGTCGGTAATAGGGGAAGGGGGTCGGTATTAGGCACATGTATCCGATTACCGACCCCCCTGTTTATTCTTTTAAATATAATTATATCAAAAATTTAAAATAGCCACTTTATTCATTGCCATAATATTACCCTAATTACAACATTTCAATTAAATATATTTAATATTGAATAAGTTATTACAAATAATCATTTAGGGGTCGGTAATCGGGGACTTTCCCCTATAGTGTCACTTAAATAAGTTACCACGAAGTGCTATGCTTGTTAACATTGACTACTATGAAAAGAGTTTCGTAGTTAACATTTCTATAGGTATTTAAAGACGCGTTCCGCTCACGAATACTTTTAGATACTTTTATTCATTATTTTCTTATGTACGTTTTTTTATACGCCATTAAATAGAAATGTGTGAAGTATTTTTTAATCTATCATTGAAATAAAAATAAAGATACCGTGAAAAGTATGTGTCTAGATTACATAATAAACCTTAGAATAAGTTACAATAAGAATATCCTATTCAGCTGACGCCAAACTTGCGAATATTCGTCATTCTTTACGAATAATAATCAAGTTTCTCGAGATAAAACATGTTATCATTATTCAAAATCGCGTTTTATCGCGATAATATTCGCAAGTATGATCTCAGATTTATAGTATATATATATATATATATATATATATATACCTATAATAAGGTATATTTTGATCTATAGATATATACATCTGTGTATATACATTTAGAGAAAATATAATTTATTTATTAAAACGATAATACCGTATACGTTATTTATTATAAAAAAAAAAATATATATATATATATATATATGAATTAGATTTATATTAATTAATGTTGATTTTATAAGACATATATATTAGGGGATCTCTATAGAGATACTATACTATAGTATATCTGTATTACCTGCATGTCAGTAATATAGTATTTTCCCCTGTAGGATGATAATGATAATAATAATAATAATAATAATGATAATGGTTATCATATTAATATATATATATATATCGTTACTTTTATATCATCGACCTATTAATAACACGTCATCAAAGACTATAATGTTACGTCACTGATTCGTTACGTACTCGCAGAGACAGCGTGGTGTTCGCGTTCACCAACAGTATTACGTCATTCCTGGCCGGCTTCGTTATATTCTCTGTGCTCGGCTTTATGTCGCTAAAACGGGGCGTCAGTGTAGAGGATGTCGCGGAATCCGGTAATTATAGACTTGTTGTATGTATTATTCGTTATATGATCATTAAAATATGCCTATATATATTTAATTGTTATATATAATATATATATTTAATGTTGTCATTTTAGCTAATACTATTCGATTATATGTACATTTTACTTTTGTTGTTCAAAGTTATAATAATTTTCTAATTATATCAACAATATTATGTTACACTTATATTTCAATTGTGTATATGTAATATTAATTTGAGTATTTAATAGATTATAAATATATTATATTATATATATTTATATTATATATTTATATTTAATAGATTATATATATACATATGTGTATATATATAAATACATATGTATATTAACAGTGGGCATTATTGCGATCTTAGTTATGGTATACCATCATGTATACACGAGTATATATGATGGTATACCCCCCACCCCACATTACCAATAGGTCCAGGGCTAGCTTTCATAGCGTATCCGGAAGCCGTGTCACAAATGCCAATACCACCGGTGTGGTCAATCTTGTTTTTCCTCATGATCATACTGCTAGGCCTAGATAGTCAGGTAAGTAATCCGCACAGCGATACATGTATGGCTATGTGTCAGTAACACGCGTGTGTTTATAGTTGTTGTATACCGTTTATACTATAATACCAGAAATATATCTATAATATCCTATATCAGAATATTAGTATTATTATATATGTTATTGCTATATTTAAATTTAAATGTATATCGTACTTCTAATGATATGTAACTCCTCTTAGCAATATAGTACTTATTTACTAAACCGATGTTATTAATAAGTTCACTATTATGTCTATTTTAATTATTATAATTTTATTAATACATATAATACGTTCAAAGTTAAGTACTATAGTACTAGAGTACTAGAATACTATAAAAACTCTATAGAGTATTCATATAATATGCATTTACTAAAATAATATTATATTACTTTATTTTGATCGTTTTATTGTATTATGTATTATGCAATATATTAACGGTGCAAATGTAGTGTAGTTAAAATCTATAAGCGACGCCTATGTATATACGTTGTAAATGTTACATCTCAGCCATGGATGAAATTAAAATTTTTAACAATATCAGCCGAACAGATTTCACACGGATTGTATATGGAGTGTAGTGATGTAAATGATGCCGATAATTTGTTGTATTGATGCCGAGACGAGACTTCCATTTTCGGAATAAAAAATGAGCCCGAGTTGAACTGTGCCTCTAGCCAAACGTGGCCGAGCCGAACTGAGACTATAGCCAAACGAGCACAAGCCCGAGCCTAGTTGAGATTCTAAAAAAACATAACCTAGCCGAAATTATGCTTTTTTTAAGTAAAATTGTATTACTAATTTTTATATATTTCACATTTAAATCAATTTAAAAAAAATTCCTTCCCAACAATAATAATAATAGAAAGGTTTATTGACTCAGAAAACGATGGACGTTTATGTGCGTCAAGTTGAAATAATAAAACAAATAAATAGTTACGCAAATAATAATAAATTTAAAAAGAAGACATTATAATGATACCATATATGTATGTAGTCGACATTTAAAACTCATAAATGATGACATGGTGCGTAATTCATCGTGGAGACTGTTCCAATACTTCGGAGCAGCAACCGTGAAAGCAGCATCTGCATACATAGATGAGACAAGCGGTAGAGAGAGTTTCATCAGCTCACATTTGCGACTCGGACGAGTAGTTGTTCGAATTATGAGTCCCTTCGATAGGTAAGACGGAACTCCCATATATATAGCCTTGTGAGTAATGCATAGAAGTCGAAACTTGCATAAATCTCGAAACTGCAACCACCCGAGAGTCGCCATTATGGAATGTATAGATATGGTTAAATCACTACGCTTTAGCTTAAATAATATGCGAACAGCTCTACGTTGTATTGAATCGAATTTTTTCATCAATTTTTGCGGAATATTAATTAAAAGCGAATTACAATATCTAAGTCGACTACAAACTAATGAATGTAATAATGATTTAGTTAAATTAAATGTTAGCTTAGAGCGAGCCTTGCCTATATTATACAGGAAATAATTAGCAGTGCGGACAGTGTTTGATATATGTACTGAGTAATCTAATACATTATTTATAGTAAAACCAACAAGCGATTTAGTGAATAATAATGTAAATTCCATCTAGTGATATAAATAATAGCGAGCGTTTTGATGCCGAGCAGAGTGTTTTGGTTATTGATGCCGAGCCGAGACTTTCATTTTCGGGGAAAAAACGAGTCCGAGCCAAATGAACCCGATCCAAGCCGAGACTCTAACAAAACGAGCCCGAGCCGATTTGAGACTTTAGGTAACTGAGACTGAGACTGCATCATGCTTTAGATTTGACTGGCATAATTTACATCACTAATGGAGCGTAGTTTTACTAATTATAAAGTATATAATTATAATAGTCATATATATATCATATATATATATAGGCGACAAAGAGAGAAAATATGCTATATTATTTTGAAGCTCTTTGGGAGGAAAAAATATATTACTATTATAATATATAAAATGAAACAGATAATAAACAACATTCTCCATATAAATATTATTATTACTACTTGATAAAACTTCGCAGTTTGTCGGTGTCGAGGGTTTCGTAACGGCTATCGTGGACATGTTCCCCGGGGTACTCAGGCGGAACGGGCGACGTGAGCTATTTATAGCCGCCGTGTGCGCCCTCTCTTTCGTTATAGGACTCTCCATGGTTACCAATGTTAGTACAGCGCGACCCCGTACGGTGCCCCCCCCCCCACTATACTGTTATGTCATTCGTTACGTCAACGCTGGTAACGGATAAGCGTAATTTAACGAATCTATAAATAAGCTAAACAATTGATTACTTACATATTTTATAGATTTATAAATATATTTAAAATAATATATATATATATATACATATATATATATATATATATAAATATATATATTATAGTATACTTTTATACAGCAATTACCATGGTAATTATTAGTAATAATTTTTTAAATAATAACCATAATATATACTTCTTAAAAATTAAAGTGATGAATTTATCCTATAGAATGTTATAAAAGGTTGAATGGGATTAATTATAAAATGTTGAATGTTATTAGTTATAAAAGGTTGAATGTGATTAGTTATAAAAGGTTGAATGTGATTAGTTATAAAAGGTTGAATGTGATTAGTTATAAAAGGTTGAATGTGATTAGTTATAAAAGGTTGATCTGGTTTAATTATAAAAGGTTGAATGTTATTAGTTATAAAAGGTTGATCTGGTTTAATTATAAAAGGTTGAATAACACCTACAAATTAGGTATAAATACACTGCTTCATTCAACCTTTTAAAGGTTGACTAGACGAACATCAATTCAACCTTTTTATATGCATCATTCAACCTTTTTTCTAACAGTGTACATAAATTTGTTTTAGTTAATAATAAGAATACCGAGTATGTTATCATGTATCAGAACTATATAGGTAAGCTGTACTAACACTATTATTATTATTATGATATGTAATTTATATGTACACCATTAGTTGTACTCTAATGTTTAATTAATAACATATAATTTAATGAATTCAGTGCATGATATTATGTAACATGTTTACGTACATACTTATAGGTCTTATTATAGACTATATATAGTATATTATTGATGAACTTAGGGCTAGTTTACATGGTCAATAACAGCATCGCAGAATTGAATGCGTGATGATAAAATCAATATTCGCGCACTCTTTTAAAGTAGATCGCCCATTAACTCGACACGCCCATATTAGGGTGGTATGTACGTATTCCAACTGTTCGACTACTACTCCGGATCAAGGATCATAATACTGGTGGCGTTCTTTGAATGCGCTGCTATTTCCTGGTTACTATAGTTACTACAGATATATCCAACAGTATCTCTATAGAAACAATAACAATACCTATAGTCAACATCTACTACGTTAATCATGATACGATATAGTGCGAATAGTGAATATAGTAACTATAGTATATTTTAGCGCACTTATTAGTATATATATATACGATAATAATTGATAAATATATTTATTATATAATCGTACAATAATTATTATAATATAATTATATAATAATTATTATTATACTGCTAATGATAATGATATTATAATTTTAATTAATGTAATATTGGTTATAATACTACTAGTTTTGAGGCCACCTTCTATGCCTCCATTAACAATAACACCACCAGCTGTATTATACAACACGATACATCATACCCTTAGCAAGGTCATGTCCTTGCAGTTACTATATTACAGTATCGAGCAGTGGTTCCAACCTATATATCGTAACCCAAATGTGGGTCATGTGGTTTATTTGTTTGGTCATGAGAAAATTTCTACAAATATTTATATACAGTAAAACCCCTCTACAAGAAACCCCGTTACAAGAACAACCTCGTTACAAGAACACCTTTTTTTACCCAAATGGTTGGAATTCAACCTTTTTACATGTTAAGAAACCCCGTTACAAGAACATCGGTTATAAGAACAACCTCGTTATAAGAACACAATTTTCACAAATTTTTGGAAATGTCACCCCTTTATAAGAACATTTTAAGAAAATTATAATAATATATAAGCCCTTGATGCGGGCTTTGATAATATCTTGTAAAATTGAAATCATTTCGAATAATATAGTGAATAACATTTAAATCATAATACAATGCATCTGAGTGTAGGTTACAAAATGAACGACTGACTGAACGACTGCTCGCCGAGCAGTGCTCGGTGCGAGTACTTTAACGAACATATACTAGATAAAGTAATAGGTACCCTACGAGTAGTAGGCGGTGTTACGTCATTATGTATTGACCAATAACAATCATGCAAGGACTGCATATTTTATATTTAATTAAATATTTTATAGTATGATATTCATTATTTCTTAAAATGCCAAAACGAAAACAGTACACTATAGAATTAAAAAAGAAAATAATTCAAGAAGTTGAAGAAGGGGTTAAATCAAGTGAAGTAGGGAGGAAGTATGATATATCTCATACACTCATATCGAAATGGTATAAAGATAGATATAATATCACTGGAATGGGGGATGATAATTCTAAAAGAATGAGATACAGCAAGGAACCAAAACTAGATAAGTCGCTCGTTCTATGGATTGAGAAAACAAGACGATCTAAAGTAAATATAAATGGTTTGTAGCGTATATAGTAAATTTCGTATATGTTTTCTCTATAAGTAAACAATGTATCCATTGCTATAGCATACATATATGTACGATTATTTCAACCTATTTTTGCTGCATACGAAGTGTAATTCAATTATAATCTAATACAAATATAATACAACACGAAGTGTGCATGCATCAGTGTGTCTCATTAATACAACAACAGTGATGTTCTCTCTATATCTATATATAGGTAGTGATCTGTGTATATCTGTTAATAATACACATCTATAGATATAGCTATGTCTCTATATATATACACAGTGTATACACTGTATAGATACTTGTCTCTTAGCTGCCCACTATCCGCTATATATACTGCCCTCTATATATACTCTATCCGTTGTATACATTGTACAATATAACGCCCTCTATATACAGTGTACACGGTAGTACTGTACAGTATACGGCATACACTTGACACTACAGTGTATACGGTAGTACTGTACACTGTACAATGAACAGTATACGGCATCCACTATAGGTTCCTTAGACGACTATTTATCCTGCGATGATTGTTTGATTATTCTGATGTGCTTAGCGATGCTGACATTGTACAGCTAGTTCAAAATGATACTAATAACGGCAGTGATGATGAAGAGGATTACCCAAACGAAGACAACGAACAACTTACTCCAACAACTCGAGAAGCCATTGATATGTGTAATAAACTTAAGTTATTTATTGCTAATGATAATGAATATTCTCAACAATTCTATGATAATATTAATAAATTACATGATTATTGTACCGATAAAATTATTCTACGACAGAAATCAATAGTTGGTTATCTTAACTAGATTTAATACTTTAACTAATATTACAACATAATTATTTTCTTTTTATATACATTTATATTATTTTATTCGTTTTATTTCTATTTTATGTATATTATTTTACTTCTATATTATTCCATTATTTTAAATAAATAAACTTAAATACCGTCAAAAAGATTAATTTGTTTTATAATATATTCTTTATACTCTCTTACAGTCCTTAGTTTAGATTTAATAAGTAATTATATGCACTTTCACTATTTCAATATTATAAAATATTAGAAACCCCGTTACAAGAACACCCCGTTACAAGAACACATTTCTGGTACAAAACATATGTTCTTGTAGAGGGGTTTTACTGTATATATATATATATATATATATATATATTATAGTTTATATTATTCGTTTATGACTACAGTTTAATAATAACAAAATAAAATGTATCGTGGAATGTTTTTTTAATTAAAAATTATCAAAAAATTGTCACGGTGAAAAAAGTCGGCAACCACTGGTATAAGGTACCAAATCTAATAATTGATGTAAGCATATTTAATTATTTTAGTATTACTTGTGCATAAGTAATACTAAAATAATAGGTATAGGGGGATGGGTATAATGGATATAATGGGTAATACTAAAATAATACCCATGGGTTGAAATATTGTTGTATTATCGAACACGCCACCCGTACAGGTTATACGGAATATCTCGATTCCACGACAACCTCAAGACGATGGTGGGCTACGACATTTCGCCCATCTACATGAGATACAGCTGGTCTGTGACCACGCCCATTTTCACAATCGTTAGTTTCCGCAATCGTTAAACATCGATATTTATAAATAAATGTGTAGGTATTTTTGTTATTGTTATTGTTATTTTTATTTGGTGGAGTCCTTTCATCCCATCCAGGAACTTAGATGAAGTTTTCACTTATAACCATATATGGCTCTAATGTCCCTTCGAAGCCGCTCTCATGTAAGGCATCCATGGTTTTAACGAGAGCCGATCATTTATTTATATACAATTATATAAGATCACTTCTAAATAATATTTTAAGACCCATTTTATAAAATTAATTAATGGTCCGGACGAGGCTCGAACCCGTGTCCTACTGCTTGTGTGTCTGACGCCTTAGCCACTGAGCCACACAGGCAGTTATTTATACATATATATATATATATATATATATATATTAGTAATATCTACAGCTATATTTACGATTATACTTATCATTCTGTATTGCAACATATTTAATGAATTATTATAATTGTTAACGATTTTGTTAAATTAACTATTATTGTAGGTCTAACTGTTATATTTAGTGATACTATAGTATTTGTATTATTAAAAGTGTGTCACCTCCGCTGCCCAGGTGATGTTCGTGCTATGCGTGTACAGCTACTCGGAGCTTAAGTACAACCGTACCTACGTGTATCCCCAGTGGTCAATAGTGTTCGGCTGGACAATGGCGTGTTGCTCAGTGGTCTGGATTCCCGTCGTCGCCCTGGGCAAGATGCTTATGGTTCGAGGTACTTTCGTAGAGGTACGTCTATATTTATAATAATTTACTATTTTTATTAACAAGTTCTCAATATTACAATATTATAAAGTTACATATTTTACTAATATATATTTTAATACATTTTAATATTATACAATTGTTTTATTATCTTATTTTATTATTTACTTTAATGTAATGGATTGAAATATGATGATAACTTATGTTCATGAACAGTGTTTTATTATTTTTATTAATTTATATATATATATATATATATATATATATATATATATATATATATATATATACCTTCTATTTTATTGTTTCATTTTCTAATTATATTACAAAGAATGCTAACACATGAATCATTATTATTATATTATTACTTTTACTAATATTGTAATCTGTACATGAACATTTCACTGATCCTCCATAGACATATGATATACATAGCATGTCGTATGTCTATAAACTTATTTCATTCATTCATTCATATAGTACGGTTTACCATACAGTGTTCATTCATTGTACAATGAACTTCATTGTACAATGCATATGTATTATATACATTGTACACTGTAAAATTCACAATGTACACATTATACTGTGTATATAGTGAAATATTTGTTGAACAGAAAATTGTCATTAGAAAAAACGATATCACTGAGGATACACAACTCTATTCCTATATATTTACATGCAATCGCTCGAATGAGGTCTCCCCTCAAATATGTCAAAGTATAAACTATAGTAGCTATTTATTATATTAATAGCTATATATTTAGGTATATAATTAATAATTAATCAAGTTACCAAGTTATTATATATTCAATAATTAAATCATCCACTAATCCTATATGCAATCATTCATACATGTATGCTATCCTTAATGTATTAAAGCATACATTAGGCATACATACATGTCACATACATTTGCGAACATGCACGAATGAATGGTACACCTTAGGCCCTATGGCGTAGGGCCTTTTTTAAGTTTTTGAAAATTGTCGGAAATTCTACAAATAATTATGTTGTTTTCAATTGTATATGAAAAATAGTCTAATAAAATAGAGCTACTGATTTATAATAAATAAATATGATTATGATATAAGTGATTATGAAAAAAATTTGATTATTGTGTAGGTCAAAATTTAAAAGTAGGATGTAAACAAATAGTGGAGCAAAAATAATAGTGGGGCAAAAATAATAGTGAGGCAAAAATAATAGTGAGGCAAAAATAATAGTGAGGGCAATTTCCCACAATATACCCCTTAAAAGTCACTAATAAACTGAGGTATTCACGTACCCCACATACCTTACTACAGAGATACCTGAAGCTAATAGAACCGAAGGGGCTACAAGCTCACCAGATGAAGGATAACTCCGAAGGTCATGTCCTACCGCCCATGTCCTACGTTGAGGGCGTTAAAGCGGAACAGAAACTACTGAATGTGGCTACTTCTGTAGTGTAACATCTGCCTAACCACCGGCCAATAATAATAGTAGTAGTAGTTGTAGTTAGTACGGTACTACTATAGTAGTACAAGTAATAGTAGTTATAGTACTACTACTACCAAAACTATTACTATTACTGATACATTTACCATAGTAGTAGTGCGATTAAATGCTCATTGTGCAGTTCACATCGTACATCACCCCCACCACCACCAACACACATACACACTCACCCACCAACACACATTACACATTGGTATATAGCTACATCGTGACGCCTCTGTAGCATACGCTATGTCGTATCGCATTACCATTGTTATCATCACTTGTGTACATATACCAACACATCAACACTGACATCATTATATCTACACGAAGTATTGTACACACACACACGTATATGCTTTTAATTATTTTAATCAACTATTTTAAACAATAATTTAACGGATAGAAAATCCGTACAATTTCGAAATGATTTACGATTATATTCGAACACGTATGCAGCTATAGTTATTCGATTGCATAATAATTGAATTGATCGACAACACAACGATTTCCATGGTACCGCCAACTTACCTAGAAGAAGAATTCATATTGAATATCTTAGTGGTGGTACGTTAACGGTTAATACTGTAGATACATTACGCACGTACAATTACCCACACATACATGTATATATTGTATACCCATATATGGCATATACACACATATACACACATACACACACTCATATACCCGTACACTTAATGCGGCTCATTGTAACTTTAACGTACAATGTGCGTTGCACACTTAGTAGCACACGTGGTATACCCGCACACATACGCGCACACATACCCGCACAGATACCCGCACACATAACCGCACACATACCCGCACACATACGCGCACACATACCCGCACACATACCCGCACACATAACCGCACACATAACCGCACACATACCCGCACACATACCCGCACAGATACCCGCACACATACCCGCACACATACCCGCACACATAACCGCACACATACCCGCACACATACGCGCACACATACCCGCACACATACCCGCACACATAACCGCACACATAACCGCACACATACCCGCACACATACCCGCACACATACCCGCACACATATCCGCACACATACCCGCACACATAACCGCACACATACCCGCACACATACCCGCACACATAACCGCACACATAACCGCACACATACCCGCACACATACCCGCACACATACGCGCACACATACCCGCATACGTACTCGTAATCTACATGTCGTTATATCGGGTTATTGTGCTAGTTCGTACACTACGTTAAATGCATTCCGCCGATCTTAGCATATATCGTATATATGCTGTTGTCGGCAACTTTATATGTCGTCAATTATTATACATATGTCGTCGAATCGTATACATATGTCGCCTGTGATGATAATTCTGGTGGATTATTTATTATATCGTTTCTATATATATATATATATATATATATATAATATATATAATATATTACAATCAGTATATATAATATATATATATTACAATCAGTATATTTCTTTGTATGAAAACTTAAGACATAGGTTCACTTACTTTATTCGACGTATACGTATGCGTATAAGAAACAACAAATCTATGCGTTTACCTATGTAATTAGTCTATAGCTCTACTATTGTATAAACTATGAAATTACGTAATAGAGCGTCATCATCAGAGAGTAGATGGATAATAACTACATGAATACTGTTGTACATTGGCCTACTATCCGGTAACGTATTCTCTATAGGTGTTGACATTAACAAAATATCAAATATATATATATATATAGAATTATATGTGATAGTCGGGATCTTATTCGGTATACTAATACATAGGTATGTGTAGTGTACCTTGTGTATCGTGGTTAGTAAACTATGTATACGTTACAGTGTATATGTGTAGTGTACATACTTAGTATGTAGTATTCTATATTAACATATTAAACTAGTCGTCGATTACATATTATGACGGTAATTATAAATATAGTAATTACATGGGGGTGTGCGATATAGGAATATACATTATATTGTGTACATTATATTTGTTATATTCATAATACTTATATTTTCTAACTAATGAATTTGTTTATGAAGGATTTTGATGTATAGTTATGTCGTGGAGTTCATAGTTGTATCATCGTTTATAGGATATACCCAGCAAACAGTAAGAGCCGCATAATAGCAGCATAACAGCATATGCTAGAGCCTCAAATGTTTACATTGTTCTATTATGCTGCTATTAAATGTATATTATGCTGCTATTATGCTGCTATTAATTTGTCATAATATTATGCTGCTTTTATGCTGCTATTATGCTGATATTATGCTGCTATTAATTTTAAAAGTATATTATGCTGCTATTATGCTGCTCTTCTAATAATAGCAGCATAATAGCAGCATAATATACTTTTAAAATTAATAGCAGCATAATATCAGCATAATGGCAGTATAATAGCAGAATAACAGCAGCATAATATTATGACAAATTAATAGCAGCATAATAGCAGCATAATATACATTTAATAGCAGAATAATAGCACAATGTAAACATTTGAGGCTCTAGCATATGCTGTTATGCTGCTATTATGCTGCTCTTACTGTTTGCTGGGTAACCTAGCCCAGTATACCTATATATAGGCCCATAGGTATACCTATCATATATGAATCTTATCCATTCGATGTATGCATTCCTCACTATCAACTGTAATTGTCGAATCTCAGTGTCACTCCCATGGTAAGAACGTCAATGTATGGGCGTGACACGTGACAGGTGACATGTGACAGGTGATAAGTAACTGCGTCGTAAGAACCGATATAATTTTAATTTAAGACATTATTCATATAATAGTAAATAATAAATTAAATGATTATTAAAAACTGCAATATTCGTGGTATCTATTATTTACTTTCCATCAAAAGCAGTGAAGGACATACATATTATGTTTGTATTATTCCTATATAATAATTTATTTATCCATTTTTATTTGGAAGAATTGAATGTTGTTTTTTTTTTTATTCTTATTTGAGTCACATGGAAATATACCTAATACAGACACTAACAATAAATGATCTTAACATTTCATGACTCAATATTTGTATTCAAAATTACAATATATTAATATATCTATAGATATTATTGTAATTTTAAAATTGTATTTAATCTTTTTATTCCATAGATAACGGCGTTGTCCGGACACCATATCTAACCCTAGATAAACTATATATTATCGATGAACCAATAAGATAAATTTTAATTAAATTATTTATAATTAATTTTATGAATAATTTAATATAATTAGTAATTAATTAATTATTTTGTATTATTTTATTAATTAATAGTAGAAGTAAGTATCTAAATAATAACATGTTTAGATCTAGCTTCATTGGTGGTATTAATATTATAACGCAAGCGTTTATAAAAACGTAATATAAAAATCAGTTATTGGATATATCAGCAATATTTTTATATAATTATGAATATTTTATTATTTCATTACATATTTTGTTGTATGATTTATGGTTTCTGAGATACCGAGAGTGTCCGTATTCGGGCACTGTCCGTTTTTGGTTAATTTCCCCTATAATATACTAATATTAACTATAAAATATAACATAATTGTCACACATTATTACCATATTGATCCATATTATATGTATTTATGAATAATATCTATTATTATAAATATTAGAAACATAAACTATAACATATATATATATATATATATATATATTCTAGGATAAAACAGCTTATTGAATCTAGAAGATACTATTTACCTACATAGGTATACCGTCATAGTATAGATATAACTAGGGATCTATAGAGGTTGAATTTGATCTTGAAACTTATATTTTTGCTAGTCCATATGACATTCATTTTTATCATTGCAGGAGTAGCAGTTGCTAATCTAATTCGCAATTCGTTATCTGAATGATCCACCTGATTTTAAGGTCGCTCCTAGATATTTAAAGGTTTTTACATCTTCTAGTAACATTCCGTCCATGTAAATGTTTGCGTTCTTATCATAATGTTTTGAATTTATCCATTGTTTTACTCTTTTCTTGGCTTATTTCCATTCCGTGAGCTTTTGAAGATTCTAATAATCGGTTTGTTAGTTCTTGTAGTTCTCTACTGCTTCCTGCTATTAAATCGATATCATATGCAAATCTGAGGTTGCTAATATTTCTGCCGCCAATTGAAATTGTAGAAGTATGCTCGTGAAGAGTATTTAGCATGATTTGTTCTAGGAAGATGTTGAACAATACCGGCGAAAGTAAGCAGCCCTGTCTAACTCCAACAGTTGTATTGAAGAAGCTTCCAATTATATTATAGATGATAACTGCACTGCTTGAATTATATAATGAATATCATATAATGATTTTATTATATAGATAATATCTTGAGATATCCCAAAATGTTCCATGCTTTGCCATAAACCCTTGTGCCATACTCGATCGAATGCCTTAATCAATAAAGTTGTAGTATACATATTTACGGGTTTATATGTGCTTTTCCATGAGTATTCTGAAATTGAGTATTTGTTCGATTGTACTTCGTGATTTTAGAAAACCTGCCTGTTCTTCTGCTAGGATTGTTTCTGCTTGCGTGTTTAGTGATTTGGAATTTATTGTAGGAGTATTTTGCTCAAATGTGATATCAGGCTTAGCGTTCGGTAATTAGAACATTTTTGTGAGTCAGCTTTTTTCGGGATGGGTATAATAAGTTATTTAGTCCATTGGTCTGGCCAATTTTTTGTTTTCCATATTGAATCTTCATTGCTATTTATCTTTTTTGGTTTTAGTAGGTTATTGTCTGGTCTAATTTTATAATTGTATAAATCTTTACAATATTCAATCCATGTCTTCAACAGTGCTGTATTTTCTAAGCTTTTTTATTAGTTCTTCCTTTTGACATGTCTTCATTTATGCTGGTACATTGAGATTGAATCCATTTTATTTCGCGTTCTTCATTGATTTACGAATTATGATATTTATCTGTTTATAATTTTCTTTCATTTCAGGATTTGATTTCGTTGCTTCTTATAGTACTATTAAGATATATTATTAAACAAATATATGGCTGCTATAATAAAATGTGTGACGGCACATATGATATTTCAATAATTAATGTTTTATATAAAGATTATAATTATTATAAATTAATAATTAATTATATTAAACAACTTTTCATGAAATGAACAAGAATCGATATGTATTCAGCATGTCAAAGCAAATCTCGAAGTTACATAAATATGAGTATGTCTATACGAAATAGCTAATATTAACGCAGCAACTATAGCAAATATAGGATAAAAGTATACATTGGATAAGCATACATTAATAATATTTTGTTTGGTGCGAGTGCATTTACGAGGTAATACGATGGAGCAAGTAATCTGTCAAGAAGATACAATGGTATACAGGCTTTAATATTTCAGGAACAACCAATGGCATATTACGCTCATTGCACTGCTCATTGAGTAAACATAGTTGTTCAATATGTTAGAGAACCGGAGTCTATTATATCTATATTAACTATAGTTAATGAAATAGGATAATTGTACTATAATTATATTAAATTTAGAAATACTTAAACATCTTGTAAATTGAAGACATTATGTATAACTCTCTGGAAAATAAGAAAGGTCACTATAAAAGATACACTCGAATATTACAAAGAAATTCGTTCGTCTTTAGATGAAATGATACATAGAAATTATATTACCTCAAATATATATGATAAATTATGAATAAACTTGAAAGCGGAAATATATAGGATCTAGGAAAATATAGAGATTATATACCAATGTGAAAATATTATTGACATTAATCGTTGTAAGACCAACAAGTTCAGTTTACGATGAAAGAAATGTTAGTAACCTGGATATTGTAAATAAATGGCTAATAAATTAAATGGGACAAAACTGACTAGTTTAATGTTATTTACTATTCACAGTAACACTATGAATTAAACATTGTTGAATTTATGTCATCATTTATAGAATGTAGAGAGAAGATGTTATCGTGTATTTCATCTCATTAAATCTACCATTTATTAATATAACCTAATAAAATCATATGCACATATGTTATAGACCATTTTAGTTATATAATATATAATAGTTTTTAATTAGTTATACACACAAATATATATATATATACATAATAATAATATATTGTAAATTATTGGACCCCCCTATGAAATATACCTTCCTGCGTCCCTATTAACTGGCCATCCGCAAAACATAGATCAACTTGAATTAATATCAATTATATATTCCTCCCTACTGACTAAATAAACTAGGTTGTATAAAGGTAATCAGCTTATTACCTTTATATACTAATTTGTCTCCCTATAGGGATACCGTATACTGCCCCACATCACCTACGTCGTAGGTGGTATGGTTCAGTAAGGATACTTCATAGGTCCTACGATCTTCTAATTATGCGGTCCTGACTGAACCATCATTCGCCGGAAAAAAATTGGTAAGCTCCTCTAATCTGTTTGCGCCAGACTCCTTTGGAATCAACTGCCTCCATTCCTCAACCATCAATACATCAACGAAAATCTATAGATTTATTAATTTAATATTAATTGTTTTTATAGAAATATCAAAATGAATCAAATTATTGATGGTACAACCGATATGTTAGTGTTCTGTGAGTGAGGATTTTATATTTTAAGCATATGTAAGACGTGGTTAAGGCATCGATATAAAGAAAGGTTTTTTTTACATCGAACTTTCTTTATATCGATGGGTTAAGGTCACAAAGCACACAACAACAAATAAACATATTGTTTATTTGCAATGAACCAGGATATGATAAATTATGTTGATGACAATAAATTGAAAAATATTATTTCTAAATAAATAATTTTAGAAAACATTATATAGGTATAACATTACCTAAGTATACCTAAATATACCTAAGTATAACATTATTATTATGTATTATATGTATTATGATACATATATAAAATATTTTTGGATTTATTCTTGTTATAAAATAAATATTTCTTTAAAATATCCCAGACATGTTCAAAAAATCGTTCCGGCGGCAATACTCAGATCCATAGATTTATAGTTTACCTATAATACGGCCAACTATAAAGCTATTGTCAACTCCATATATACAATACCTCCTATAACTTCGAGGTTATAGGAGTTATTGATATATGTCTATATATATTTACAATAATAAACAGTGGGGTCGGTAATCAGATACATGTACCTATTACCAACCCTAACCCCCTTCCCCTATTACCGACCCCCTAAGATAATCGTGATATAAATAATTGTTGTATTATAATATCAAATAAAAATAATAGATATTCATAAATATAATTAATTATAACATGCACACAATTATTTTGTATTGAATTTATTTTTTAATAGTAATATTAAATTTAAATTTAAACTTTATAGTAATTATATTAAAATATTGTATATTATTATTTAATATTTATTTATTAATCAGTATGTATATAATCAACTGGAATCATAAATCCTAAATCTATATCAATAATACACAAACAACTTACGACATATTTTAAAGTAAAAAACGGATCTATTTTTATTGGATATTATAAATCACATGGGGTCGGTATTAGAGTAATTTAGGGGGTCGGTAATAGTAAAATCATATGTGTTGCTATAATTAAGATATATTGGTTACTAATTATTATAATTACATTATTTTTATAATAGTTATAAAAATGTTATAGATCTACAATATCATGTGCAGTATTAAGTTTTCTTTTAATTAATAAAGTATTTACAATGATTTTAAAAAAGTTATTATTCAAATATTTAAAAAGTAAAAACAGAATATTACATTTGATCAATTACAAATTGTAGGATCAAATATTATTTTAAACAAAATACTTATTTATATTTATCATTAAATTACTAACAGTTCATGTATATATATATAATTTTTTGATATATCGTATAATTACTGAGATTAGGGGTCGTTATTAGGAGGAGGTCGGTAATCGGAGACTCCCCTATATAATTTATTTTTTTCCTCCGATTTATGGGCATCCTATATGGGTCTGACCAAACCGATACCTCTTCCCTAGTTATTTGATGATGTGTTCAGCTCGTTTCATCAACATCCCAAATATTAGTAAATAGTAAATCTCAACTTATTTATATTTGTTTACTATTATTTATATATTTCTGTCATATTATTTATTGTTACCCATCGTTTTGAATCTATTCAATAAACTATTATCTATCTATCTATCTATCTATCTATATATTAACACAACAATAATGAATTTATTATATTTTAGCGTCAAGATTAATCCAAGAAAATTGATGATGTAGATGATGATGAGTTAACTCTTTCAGATGATTAAAATGTATTTATTAACAATTTTTAATAAATTTTTAATATAAACATATTGTTTTCTATTTTGTAGTGTTAACATATTAATTAATATAATAAATAGTCGAAATATAAGCTAAATAGAGTATAAATACAATCAACATATAAGCTAAATATAATCTAAATACAATCAAAATATAAGCTAAATATAAGTTAGATAGAGTATAAATACAATCAAAATATAAGCTAAATATTATCTAAATATAATATAAATACAATAAAAATATAAGCTAACTAGAGTCTAAATATAAGTTAAATAGAGTATAAATACATTCAAAATATAGTTTAAATAGCATCGAAATATAAGCTAAATAGAGTCGAAATATTATCTAAATAGAGTATAAATACAATCAAAATATAAGCTAAATAGAATCTAAATATAAGCTAAATAGAGTCTAAATATAAGCTAAATAGAGCATAAATACATTCAAAATATAGTCTAAATAGCATCGAAATATAAGCTAAATAGAGTCAAAATAGATGCTAAACAGAGTCGAAATATAAGCTAAATAGAGTCTAAATGTAAGCTAAATAGAGTATAAATACAATCAAAATATAAGCTAAATAGATTCAAAATAGAGTCTAAATATAAGCTAAATAGGGTATAAATACAATCAAAATATAAGCTAAATATACTCTAAATAGAGTTTAAAATCAATTGATTTTAATACAAATATAAGCTAAATAGAGTATAAATACAATCAAAATATAAGCTAAATATACACTAAATAGAGTTTAAAATCAATTGATTTTAATACAAATATAAGCTAAATAGAGTCAAAATAGAAGCCAAATTAGAGTCAAAATAGAGTCACGTTGTTAACATCCTTAGAGTCTAAAATTAGAGGCAATTACCTCTATTTAGACTCTATGTGTTTGCTGGGTAGAGATAAAGATAATATCACTATGTTCAACTCTGGAAATAAATCAATGAGGATTAGGCCTATATTCTAGGATCTTTTATTTTTGATCACGTGATATATTACAATTTTATAAATAAACAAATTGACATAAAATCAATTGAAAATTATTTTGATTATAACCATTAATATATATTACATACATTTATAACATACATATATATTTATTAAAAATAAAATACTAATATACAAAAATGAATGATCTTTCTAGTGAACAAAATGATATAAATGATGGTATACTATACGAAAATATACTATATAGTATTCATTAATTTTTTAATATATTTAAAATAATAATTATTTTTATTTAAATTATTATAATTTAAATATTATATGTATTATATATATTCAATATAATATTGTAAATTAAATGAATAAGTTTAACTTAATGTTATAAAATTTATAATAAATATATTATAATATTTAAATAACTAGATTTAATCTAAGATTATTAATTTGATTAAGTTCAACTTAAAGTTGTTAATTAAAATTGCATAGTCACTATAAATTATAGTATAATACTATTATAGTATAATAGTGACTATTATACTATACTATTTTTGTTGTTTGGTTTATTTGGTTTAGTTTTATTCTTCTGTTTTTTTAGCTGAATTATATCCCGAGGTGAGAGCGACGCACGCATTGCGTCGCTCTATAGTCACTATAATACTATTACACTATAATACTATTATACTATAGTGACTATAGAGCGACGCAATGCGTGCGTCGCTCTCACCTCGGGATATAATTCAGCTAAAAAAACAGAAGAATAAAACTAACCCAAATAAACCAAACAACCAAAATATAAAAATCTGAAAATAAGATGGTACTCGTATTCGTATTTGTATACATCATATATATATATATACGAATGGTTTATACGTGTATTTTTCTAAGGACATTATTCATATATACATGTTTCTCATTCGGATTTTATTTTCGTGTGCACTAGAGCGTATAATGAATTCGCGCGCCACGAGTGAACTTTACTATTAATAGTTATTTAATTGTTGCTTACCATCCGTTTTCACCCTATAACAGTCACTATTATTATAATACTTATAGACTATAATAATGTATATAATCATTATTAATAATAATGACTATAATTTATAGTGTAACCGTAATGCTGTATCTGAGATGGTACCTGAACTAAAATTTAGAATAAAGCGACACACTATAATAGTGACTATTTAAAATTAAGCTACACAAGTTAAAATATCATATCCATAATCATTGTGGATATAATTATTATAATGTTGTTCAGTTTATAATAGTTCAGTATTCTATATCATATACTATATTATATAGTCTATATAGTATATCATATATGTTGGTTTAATAAATATATACTTCGAAATATAGATTTCGTATAAACCTCTGCCACAAATGCAGTCCGCGTCACTTTTTTTATAAATAGCGCGAAACTCTAGCTTATAATCCATGTGAGATACTATTATAGTATCATACTATCTCAGAGTTCATCCAACTTATTTAGTTACTAAAAGAAATAATTCATATATTTGAACTATTATGGGACGTTAGTCGATATATATCAACATTATTATATTATTATATTATTATATTACTAAAAGCCTAATATTTACTTGATTATACTTTTTATATAAAAAAATTATTACACAATATACAATTTATAATAAATGTAGAAATGCATATTCTTTATTAAACTATAATCATTTACTGCATATTTTGATATTAGTAACACTTTTAGTATTGAACTATGATATAGTATTATTTACAAATTTTGACTTTAATCGAGATACAATTCGACATGAATAATTTGAATAAAGGACAAAATTATTAAATAATGATATTTAGGTGTCCTAAAAAGACTTATAATAAATAATGATAATATTTCATAATAAAAATAATAATAACTAAATGTATTATTTAAATAAAATTGTAATATTATAATATGCAAAATAATATTAATACAATAATATGTAGCACAAAAATCTCGCAACATCTTTTCATTAAGATAACTGGTGATATGTTTATCGTAGACCCCTTTCACATATTTAAATTTTAAATTGTGCTCAGTTTCATTAAAGATATTAATATGTGATATACGTATCTTGTATGGTAAACGATTCTAAAACAGCATATCTTGTAAAATATATAATTTTAAAATCGAAAACCTTATATGGTAAGTGATTGATGAATTTTGTTGTTCAGTTTATATTAAGTATTATGTAAAATTAGTTTTTAGTCAAATGATAATTTGATATAGAATAGCGCGCGACGCCTATAGTTAAATGATATGAATGCTTGCTTTTAATTGTTTGTAAACCTTGACATATATATATATCACTACTTATATTACAGAATATAAGTTTAATCATAATAATCAAGGAATATACAATTTTTAAATTAATCATATATATCCTTAAGTCTATGCAAGATATTTTGTAACGCATAGGTACTGTTTTAATAAAATTGTCTTGAATGAAATATGTATGCTATAACTTGACTAAATGCTTAAAATTTAAACTTCTATGAATAGTTCAACTATAGAGATAATATCGGAATATATAGTGAAAAATAATATTTTAATAAATAGTATGAATCTATGCACGTGTGTATTGTGTATGTAACATGTGTATTTATGATGAATGACGAATGAGTTTATATAAAATGTAGAATCAAGTAAATATTAGACTATTAGTAATATAATAATTGTATATAGAATAGGCCTATATAGTTAACTATATTAATTATTGCTTTAATTGGCAGTAACTATATATTAATTTAATTAACAATGTATAATTATTATAAAATGCATACTACATGATCGTATAGGTCTAGAGAATATATTTATGCATAGATTTTGACAGATTCTCAAACGACAATATTTCTCAATACTTAATTTCACTAAACTTGCTACCACCAATACGCAAACGTCTATTTTACAAAACCCTACATCTTACACAACAATCAATTAATTTATCTTAACCTGACTGCTTAGCATCCGATATCTCTCCTAGATCAACCAACTATCACCACATATCCGAGTAATTCATTTTACTATGACTATGTATTTATACTGTACCTGCCTTATATATTATATATATATACAAGATTATATAAAACACATTCGTATTCTATAAATCAAATATTTAATTGTTATCGATGTAATCGGTGGATTCATTATAATTATGGATACAAAATCAGATAGCGAAGGAACTAGGCAATACACATACCTATGTTACCTATACTTGTATGGTTGTATCAATATACATAATTAATAAACTGATTTATCGTTTAAGTTATACACAAAACCTCAGTTATAAATTAAATAACAATGTTTGTTCCATTATTTAAACATTATTTTTAGTATAATAATTAATTAATTTTGCATTTGATGTAAATATTTGAATTGCCCCTATTCGAATATAAAAAAAAACAATTATTATATAAATAATATTATAATACTTATTATAATCTGAGAAATTATTTACTGAATATTAACTAGGTAATTCTTTCAACCTATCTATTCATTATTATATATGATATTATACTATTGTAATTATCTCATAGTATGAGACTCATATTGTGTTTTCCATTATTAATAGATTTAATATTATTGACATACAAAGAATATTCAATATTTATCTAAGAATTAGCATGCTACTATTAGATTATTTAGCAATATGTAGCAATCTGAGAGAATTGCTCATATTACACATATTCTCTTTGCAATAAATAAACTGATACAAGACAGTGAAAAAGACTATTTTTATGTTCTTAATAATTACACCATAGCAATACTTCATTCATAATAATCATGTATATAGGTTATTATAGCCTATATTAGTTATTTTACTGAATATATATATATATATGTACACAAATATCTATTATGTATAAAATATATATTTTATAAATATAATTATATCTATACAAATCTGCAATGTTTACACACACATGTGTAAACATTGCAGAGTATCAATGTACAATGTACAGTATATTGTACAATGTATAATGTATATTGTGCAGTATACATATTTGATGACATGACTTCAATCCGCCTGCTGCTTATTATCTAGTGAGATATATTAGCACACAGCACAAGTTGCTAACATTAATAGGTAGGAGTACCTGCAGGGTTTACTGTAACCATTAAGAATACCGTGTGATAAGTCGTCCTATTCTAGAGATTAGCTCACTGATATTAAATTTAAACCAGTAGTTATGTTATACATAGATCTATTCCAGAAATGTAGACATTTATGTATATATATATATCTATAAGTTATCTGAATTTAAGGTACAAATATTGACTGAATGATAAAATAATAATTAAAGTAAAATAAAACCAAAACCAAACAATAATACTTATACTATCTATCTATGTTGAATATTATGTATCATGTATCATCTATATAGATATAATAGCATACATATTCATAGTATCCATTTATGTAGAATACTATATACCATATAGTGATTAATATAAATAAGTATTAACTTCCTATAGTATACGTTACAGTGTACGTTACTGGTAGAACTAAATTCACTCGTGACCAATCATTACGTGTCGTTCGGAAACATCGAGATACCTATATCTCATGGTATAGCTTTCATTACGATGTACTAATAAAGAAACAGCATCACCATTGTTTATATACAAAGTCTAGATTATCATATTTCTATAATGTTTGAATTTAAAATATTGCTATCATTTTTCTAAAGTAATATTATTACCATTTACAGTGGAATAGTATTACTAACTATAGCTGTCATAGATGTTAACTATAGCAGGTGTACTACTAATTATGGTAGGCGTACTCCCTACAATAACAATACCATGACTATCATATACGCTAATCATGTTATCATCGTTGTAATAAACACATATGTAACTAATGTACTAATAATGAACGCACCTCGTTTCAACAGAATTCCGTACCATAGACTTGAATTCCGGAGGCCCTACCGATTCGATACTGATCAACGATAATGCTTCCGTTCACAGTTAGCAACGCTTAATGAATTAGTATGCCTTATTCCAGTAGCATTCCAATAATATACGCACATAACGAAATGAAACATTAATGAGGTCAATTTTTAACAACAATACTAATTAACAATACTATTTATATCTTGAAATTACATTATTTACGTAAATGTATATATTTATATCTAACCTCATTATTTATGTGTATAGATTCTAGTAGAAACTTTCTACTATTAATTATGTATTTAAATGTTAGTATTTATTATATATTGTTTGTATATATCACTCGTGACTTTCACCTGTCACTTTCATTATTGTAATTTATTTGTTCGGGATGCATAAACCAATGCATTTTGTTATTAAATGTAAACCCAATTTTAATATTTGTACCATGTCGATTTGGGTATCAATTCATATCTAATTTTTCTTCCATATTTATGTTTATTTATTTTTTTGTTTACCTAATAAACTATATATTATTATATTATTATTATATATTAGTAGGCCCTAATCCTTAATCAGCCTGAGTAAATATATTTTTATTTATTATGAGTTTTCATATCCTTTTTGGGTTTCGTTTCGTTTTTTTTCCGTTATATTGTGCCATTACAGTCAAATTTGTATCTATCTATCTATCTATTTCTTAATGATACATATACATTCACTACATAAGGTACAGATTCAGACCTGAATATGGAAGATGATGAGAAGCAGAGATTCATCAGACAAGTATTAGACTTACAGAACACTCTGGATGGTTAGATAATTGCGTTCATACTAAATATCACTTCTAGAGTTATCACGAGTAGAAAATATATTGTGGCTATTAATTGTACTGATATTTGACAAATATCTACGACAATTTTTAATAATTTTATAAAAATGATGTCAAATTTAGCCTCTAATTAAACTCTATTATGTATAGATAATTATTACTTATCTTAAAATGTATTAAAATTTAACAAATAATTAAATAATTACATGCATGCAACTACTATTTACTCGTTGAATATTATATGAATTAATACGATCATTAACGATTACACCATTTTGTATATAACCTTACGATATTTTTAATTAGCGAGAATCAATATAATTATTTCAAAGTTTCATTTGCAAACATTTCTGTACCTATTATATAGATATGGTATTATACATAATTTTCTATCAGTTCTTAGGGTGTGTTTTTGGTCAACCACGGGTGTTACTCAGTTAGTAGAAACAAATTTAATGTGTTTTTGGTAAACCACTAGTGCCACTGGTCCAGTGGTTCAATCACTAATACATGTATGTATGTATATATGTTTATTTAAATAACATGTATTACATATATATATATATATATACTTACATACTTGTACTAGTAAATATAATTTAACTTGTATATGTAAATATAATAATATATATATAATATATAGGTTATTAATATATGGTTATGACTCGCTATAGTGATGTAACGTTATACGTGAATTAGTGACATTATTTATTCTCCACGTATAACATTACATCACTATCGCGAGTCATAACCATATCGCCATAATTATTTCAAATTTCACTCCAACCTATATATATATATATATATGTATATATATATATATATATATATATATATATATATATATATATATATATGTATATATATATATATACATACACACATACATACATACATGCTCGAAATACATAACTTCAATTTAGCTTTTTATTTAGCTTTCATACCTAAATATAGCAATAACGTCACGATTGTGACGTATTTCATGATTCAGTTCATGGGTGGAGTTTATGCTTGCGTTCAAACTAAATACACTCTACAATGTAGAGTGTACATGTGATGTTGTACACATGTGTACTGGTAAGAATAAATAGTACTACCAGCTGGATCTATTAGCTGTTGGATTTGTACATGCAGTGAATACTGCAAGTTTCTGAGGTTGCCACCAGTGGTAATATGATCAGTGGACACACCCCTAGTCTGTTACAAATACACATTATTTATAATTGTATAGTATTCGTGTTTATGAATACAATAATGAATTTGTTTCATGTTATTTATTAATAAGTTTAGATATATTTTAAATTTGAACTCAATAATCTTATGACAACTATCTGATATCGTTATATTGGTAAGCTCTTTAGGGCTCATGACATCTGACATTTTATATTCATTAAGTTACCATATGGAATATATTTATTTTATTATTGATTTTTTCTTATTCATATAAATATTCAAAATCACTTAATAATTATTATCAAATAGTATTTTATATACATAGATAGATCAAAAGTTTATTGAATAACTGGTTATATATAAATGTGATAACAGTAAGACAAAACGACACGATACAAAAAAACAAGAAATAAACGGGGAAGTAAAATAAAAATAAAACATTGGATTATACGAGCAGTATTATTATATAGGTATGTAAAAGATATTCAATATGATATTATTGAATATCATATATTCATCTTTACATAATATAAGTTATTTTACATATATATATATATTATATATATATATATATACATTGATCTATTATATATCTGAAATAAATAGAGAAAAATAATTGATAGATAAGATTTGATGAGAATAATTATTGTTATCTACATGTTGGAAAAGTATATCTAATTTTGTATTTAATATTTTATTAATTTTATTTACTATTATTAAATTTTATTTACTATTATTTAATTATTTAATTTTATTTAACTAGTTATTTTATATATATATATATATATATATAGATCTTCAGTACAGTTTTTTATATAAGTATTTAGTTATTTTTATATAAATAAGCTAGTAAAGCTAGTTTTGGAATTTTGTTTACAAAATATATGTTAATTTCAAACTAAAATTTCATATAATTATAAAATAGCATCAATAATTTTGTTGACAAAAATCCTGCTATATCTATATATATATATTAGAGAAAAATTTTGCCAAATATTTTCCGAAATCTAAGTTATTTTAAATTATATTTTACGATAATTCTTCAATTTAATATCAATGTAATATGTCTCGATGACGATATCCCCAAAGATTTTCCGAAGGAAAGATATAACACTTACGCGAAATCGTGTAATTCGAATTTGTATACAAAATACCCTGGTGCCACCTATAGCGGGTTACTTTTAGGAACTATGTGTTGTTTATAATGTAAATTCGTATTTAACTATACACTTTTAAAATGTTAAATAATATGCTTTAAATTAATATTTATATGATGAAAACTAAGTGTTCATTACTAATATATAACAAACAAATATGATATGTATGTTTTAAATGCTATAAGTATATATTTAGTGAGTAAAAGCTAATTTATATTGCATGTAATTTAATAGAGCAATGAAAACATTGTTGCATGCAAACAGAGCCGAACCTAAATCTATTTCAGTGATTTCGATACTACTGCTAGCAGCGGTTGGGTATATTACTAAATTACGTTGCATGCATAGGGAGTGTTATATCTTTGCTTCACAAAATCTTTGATATCCCCTTAAATAATCGTATAACTACATACATAAATACAATTTATATTAATTATAATACTAATTAACACGTGATATAAAATAATTAAAATATAATTAATAGTTATCTGATTATCAAATTTTAATAATATTATAGTAAATGTCAAGCTAATAAATATAAATATCATTTAGAATGAAAATTTTAACATTAATATTTTAAATGATAAATAAGTTGTAATTTTTCTAATATAAACGTATAACGCTGTGATTCATGTGAATTGAGAATGAAGGACATAAACGAGTTACTATTACTAGTGATATAAATCAGCATAAAGTACATGATTGTCTCATTTGCTAAATCTAAAAGTTCCGAAACAGTTTCATCTACAATTCAGAATGTTTATAGTATCACTATATTTTCAAAAAGTACCAGTATTATATATGGATCGGAGAGTTACAAATAAAATATTCTCAGAATAGGTAAAATATTAAATAGTATCAGATTGACCATATACATCACCACTACTACTATTACCACCACCATTACTACTACCACTACTACTACTACTACTACTACTACTACTACTACTACTACTACTACTACCACTATCACTACTACCTCTACTACCTCTACTACCAGTACTACTACTACTACTACTACTACTACTACTACTACTACTACAACTACTACCACTACTACTACTACTACTACTACTACTACTACTACTACTACTACTACTACTACTACTACAACTACTACCACTACTACCAGTACCACTACTACTACTTCTACTACCCCCTCCGTACTACAGATCTAGCCACACGAGTGGACAGCGTCAAGGAAGAGAACCTAAAACTGAAGTCTGAGAACCTCGTGCTAGGGCAATACATCGAGAACTTGATGACAGCCAGCAACGTGTTTCAGATGACCAGCAACGATAAGAAATAAGCCACGCCCACTCCACCCCGCCCCCATTACTACATGCCTGCGCGACTTCTTCTGGTGATATAATACTCGGTACGAGCTATTACCGCTGATCCATTCTTATTTATTACTACATTGCTGATCTATATATTTTGTTTATTAATTGTATTAACATTTTTTTATAATTTATACATCGTGTGCAATCTTAGTTAATAATTACAAACGATTTCACGATAATTTATACACAAATTCGTAATAAATTGCAAGATACTGTATACTATATGCAGTGTATGGTGTACTGATACCGTTAATCTATATACCTTAGTTATTAATAATTAATTAATAATATTTAATAGAAAATAACAATTTATTAAATAAAATAGTGCATTTGAGGCATATAATAACGGGGTTATACGTATACATGTATATATATATATATATATATATATATAATACAATAATCTAACAATATACATAATAATGTCTAAGGCTATATACAATGTAAGACAAGACCAGCGTTAGTATCCTTTCTTTCCTCGGAATCTTAGTCTCATGTCCAACTGTGTAAGGACATATGAAATAAACATTATCGTATATCAGAGTTATGCGGACATTTATCAAATTGAATACATGCCTATATTACATAGTGTTAATGCAACTAATACGCTGAAATCATGTGCTCACCGTATCATACATTAATCAAATTTATTATTTTGTAAATTATTGCGACTACATTTGAATTCTGTGGATAACTATATATAAAATACGACGAAAATATTCCAACTAATATTCCTATATTGAATAAATTATAAATATACATGTAGGTTAATTAACGTTACTTAAGAATAATAGTTGATACTAATAACCATTGCGCGTTTGCATTCAAAGAATGAAATCCTCAATCGTTGGCATTCGTCCGGCACCGTTGGATGACTTCCCATCAGTAAACATTCTTTCGGCGTTTTCCTATCCTGTTATTAAGTAATATGATTTCGATTAGAATATATAAACACATGTATCATATAACCGGGCAGCGAAAATAGATGATATTATTTTGAAGCCCTTTAGAGGAACATGTATATCAATATTATAATCAAGAAAACAAATAAAATTCTTCTAATAACTATTATATTATTATTATATAATGTATGTATACGGATAACTTATAGGTGACGATAACTAATAATTAAATATATTATCTGAATTGAAATGAAAATCCATTACATCAGCATATTCGAAGCGGATCAATTTAAATCTTTAAAATACAGTTATACAATTTATTTATTCAGATTATAAACCTCAATAAAAGTGATTAGACGAATTTACATATATTCATAAATTATTTTAGTTTCATATCCTATTTTAGATTTATGGATACCAGTAATAATATATAGTGAATACATTCTATTAGGGAAGGGGAAGCACTTTAAGGGGAATCTTGCATGACATCAGAATATTTGTTGACAATTTAAAAGTAAAGTAGACATACTTTAGTAATAATTATATATGGTAGTAAATTATTAATATAGATAATTATTACCATCATAAATTACTACAGTGTCAGTTGTAACAAATTAGAGGTTAGTCTTTAGACTTTAAAACACATACGTATACCCTTATTATATACTTTATTATACCCCGGTGCATTTATTTTGTATTTAAGCAAATCTATATATAACATTATTGATATAAACAGTTAATAATTAAAAAATAAAGAATATAAAATTTTTTTAGTCAGACAAATTTAATTTTAAATAAATTGTTTTGAAATGAGATAAAGTTATGGCTTAACAATATTAAGACAACGCATAACAAAGTTGACCTACTTAATGAAAGTAAAGCTGTGTTCGCGTCGTGTTCTACTAACGAGTCTGACACAATCGCTCTCCACGAGGCAGGTCTTCAGATCGGTTCTGAGACCGTCGCAAGCTCTCTTCGGTTTCACATCCTCCTCGTCGTAATACTTGGGCATCGTGTCTGCGAGTAGTACAGTAAGTAATACATGGGTATCGTGTAAGTAGGGCATATATATGTATCTACGTAGTATTTTAAATATAATAATAATATTTATTCATTGAAATCTCAAATATATATATTGAATACAATACAAATAGCGGATACAAATGGACTCCTCAAGAATTCATAGATTTATACATGTTATAACTGTGAGGGGCCCCGGACAAACAATACAAATAGTAACATTTTTTTATTTGTGTTTTGATTTATAGTTTATAAAGTTTTTGATAAACACAAGAGAAAAACAAGAACTGCCTTGAGTCTAACTCGGGACATCTGGATTACTAGCTTTTAGTTGTCCCACTGAGCCATCGACCCTATACAACATTTAATTTTATTTATTTAACGAAGCTATGATTGAGCAATCAAGCTTCATTAAATACATATTTGAAAGAATTACCTAAAATAGCCATAACACATTGGTTACCTAAAACAGCTGAAAACAGGTTACAGAAAATAGTGGTATAGATTTATATTTATATATATATATTATATAGAGCTGTCATAATCGCAGTATAGATCTATCAGATATGTAAGTGTATATTTATCAGATTTGTAAGTATATATATGCACTCGTGTTAATTAATTTCATATATCGCGCATTGTAATCAGCGGTGATGCTGGCGGGTTATCGAGACGGTATATGCTACTACTCTGTTCTGGTTGGTGTAACCATCGCTATCGAATATAGACTATATATAGTGTAGAGTATAGAAGGTTCGTACTTATTCAAAATAACATTAATTACATGTATCGCATTACGATAATATACGTAATAAGTTATACGATAATAACTAACATAGATATTAAATTAATAATTTATTAAAACACGAGCGATTCACAATATACTCAACAAATAACTGAATATATGTATATATAATTATATTTACTTCAATGAGCTCTCTTATACGAAGACGCACCCATCTGTTAACTGAATATATGCTTGTTTTTCACACCATTTTACGTCGCTACCTCTAAAGGAAAATAGATATGCAAAAGAAAATATTTTTTTATAATACATAATATATGCTTACATCTATACGTCTATATATAAAACGTATATACGGCTATATTCGGAAATTATGAAAATACTGCTGATTTCTGTAAAAACCGTATAAATGATATTATGCGCTGTATCACGACTAAAGGCATTCTCTGTAAATAAGATGTCATAGTTCAACTATAGAGGGCGCTAACGATATCGGAATATATATATATATATCCATAAATTATTATAGTTTAATAATAAATATAGAATATGTATATATATTAAAAATAGAGTATAATTCTACATTTATATCGTGTATAAAACATACGTGTTTATATTGTATAATAAGTGATTTTATATACAATGTATAATCAAGTAAGTATAATAATTTTATATCGAATAGCGCCCCCTATAGTTGAACTATGGGAATGCTTGTATTTAGTTGGCTGTAATCATATTATGCGATATATCTCATTTATAATTTTAAGAATATACATTTTATAATCATATTAAAATATATAATATAATAACAAATATAAATCGATAATTAATTATTAATACTTTTCAAGTTAAGCTAAATACAATATAATCTATATTGACTTATTGACTTACAATTTGAATTTATTTATAATAATCTTTGTTATACCCTAGTGAGAATTTTGAATACTAAACAACTTTACAAACTTTTATTAACTTTATAACTATTTATTATATTATTATATTATTAATTCAAATGTATCAACCAGATGAAATTATAAAACAAGATATCATGGATTATAATAGCCACTCTAAAAGTATTACTGCTTGTTGGCCATCGTGATTCCTTTTGCATGTAGATATCTGATCTATTTTCGTGTGTTTCATTGTTTACTAAATCCAAGAAAATAATTTGAACTCTTTAATGGTAATTTGCAATTCTCTACATAGATGTTTAATATATTTATTATATATTTCTTTTAAACAATTTAACAAAACTATATATTATATTTTAATTTATCTATAACATTATAGATTAATGTTACATGCAAGGCAAATTAAATTTATATATCTACATTTTTATAAAATGATATTTAATTTATGATATCTACATTAAATTAATGATTAATAATAAATATAAAGTTTATATATAGCTTATTTCGACTAAAGACAAACATTTGTAAACAGTAGTATGTATAGTTTAACTTTAGACACAACACAACACTATTCAGTTAGATCTACCTTATCAATGTCCTCGTTATCAAAATGACCTCGTTGTCAGAAGTTATATAATAATAGTCTCATATAAAATAGATAAATTATATATAATATATATATATATATATATATATATACAGCTATAACATTATAATAACTATATAATAGTATGTGAAGTCGCTAAATAATAGTTGTGTCAAATGAGTATCTAATTAGAGTTAAATTATGTAAATAGTATACTACCTTATACTATTATTATATTATAATGATTATATTATATAGCGTGTATTATTTATATATAAATATATATTAACAGATGCACTCTTACACATATACATATACACACACATACAGTGTATGTGACATACACACACACACACACACACACACACACAGATACAAACACATATATACATAAACTCAAGTATACTATCACATACGCACACTCACATATACATACAATCTAATAACGCAGACCTTCTGAAATTTAATTTGAGTCAATACCATAGTAAACGACTATTTAATATAGAGTTCGAATCTATGTATGTATATCGTGTATAAAACTTGCATAGTTATATTGTATAATGAATGAGTTTATATCTATTATTAATCGACTAGCGCCCCCGTATAGTTGACCTATATCTATGCGTGCCTGCCAAGTTGGCTGTAATCTATATATATATATACTATGTTGGATATAATCAACAATATTTAATTGGGTATAAAAAGGATATATTTACTGTACATATAGATATTCTATATATTCAAATCTAAACACATGGTCAAAATCAGTGATGGTGTGTATATTTGATAATTTAGAAATGTGACGTTTCAGATGACTCGTATGTAAATCTCATAGATGCGTATAATTCGCAACGACCTCACTTATAACACACCTATCATTTGAAAATTTAACACGTCATTTATGATTTTCCCTTGACTATACCATATGATGTTATAATAGAGTATATGTGATATGCTTAATTTATTCAATACTATATTATACATGATTTAGAGTTTAGAATTCAACTGGTGTTTAATATTTGAAACCTATTTAAATCCCCATTTATCTTATTGTATACCTCTTTTTATCCACTTATTCCTTAATCTAGCATTAGCGACTCTAATTCGTAAATAATTCAATTGATATCTCGTATGTATGAACCTATTTGTAAATTTATTCAACAATAACATTATTTAGTTTTAATAATAGTGTTAAAGAGAACTAATATGTGTTTCACTAATATAATAGGAAAGGGTATTTCTTATAATATTTGTAAGTAAAATAATAAGTATGCTTCATAAAAGAAGATCTAGAATTCAAACTTTAACTATAATGATTAATTCGTTTATGAATGTAATGGTTTCATAATTATAAACTATATAAATAAGTAGTCGTGTATTTCTTATTACACACTATTCCACTGATTTTTACATTGACTATCTTATATGTCTGTAATTTAGTATTAGATCCACTTTATTTCTCTTACTTTATTTATATCGGCAAGTCGTTTCAAATCATTTATTGATCATTTCGAAAATTAAAAGTTTCTATGTAAATATACATGTGCGATTATAATTGTTCCTATATAAAATAAATCACAATTTTATGATTTTAAATGTAGTTAAATATATTTGGGAACAATACGTCTTATGATGTGCTACGAATAATTCTATGGATTAATATATTTGTGAAAAATATAGAGTTAATGGAAGAATATAATATAATAGTTATATTGCGTTTTATTACACCTTTATTTGTTACATTTATACATACTATTGATATAAGCAAATATCATATCTACATCAATCTTATCGTTTATTTGTTATATAAATCTAATAATCCAACCATATGAATTATATACATAGTATATATATATATATATATATAATATTTAAAAATTATCTATATAATTATATCATAAATATTAATATTTAAATACGTAGAATAAAATCGATAAGTTAAGCTAAACGAAAGCCTGACATGTTTAAGTTTTAACGCTAGGCTTAATGCTGCTATTGAGTGTTGTTATTTAACTCTATTTGCATGGTTTTGTTTGTTTCAATAATATATATAGTTTTTCAATAATAGATAACTTTTAAAACATGTAGCAATATATGTATAATTTCGTCTCCTATTGGATTCAATAATCAGTAAAAATAGAATAAATGAAATTAGTATAACGTTTAAAATTCAAATAAACTCTATTATTCTCTATTACATCTAATCACTCGATATCTTTATTTTCAGAATTTGCATCGATTTTCAATCAGTTATTATACACTTTCAATGATGTAGAGAGCGCTAGTTATTCAAACACACAGTATATAGCGCATCGTATAAAGCATACATGTATATATACATGTTACCTATCCCCCCGAATTGAAGGTCCTCACCTAGTCTTCCATCGACCTCCAACGACTCAAGGTTATAGATTCCGGTACGCCAGCGAGGGAGAGAAGCACGGAGCTCTTCCTTCATCCACTAGTACCAGCGACTTCAAAGATTATCCCTCCATTAAAGTTACTATGGATATATATGGTATATATACTAATACATATACAAATTAAAATTTATGAATTTTTTATTTTTTTTTTTATTTTTTTTTTTATGAAAATTATTGAATATATATATCCTAAAATAAATAATTTAAATAAATTTAAAATCAGAACGGTAACATTTTAATAAGTGATAAATATGCATACAAATTAAAAGAATGATTATATAACAAACTTATTTTATTATGTCAAATATCACACAAGTTATTTATATTTATATAAATTGTAATACTTTATGTATAAATCGTTCATCATTAAATTATGGTTATACATTATTAATTTTAAATATGTCGTAGAATTGTGAACAAATAAAACACCTGCGAAACATAATATTATGTAATTAAATATTACATACTTATAATAAAATTTAAAATATCTACATTTTTCGGCATGCATAAATCAATGCGTTTTGTTATTATATGTAAACCAAATGTTAATTTTTGTACCATATCGATTTGGGTATCAATTCATATCTATTTTTTCTTCCATATTTTTGTTTAATTATTTTTTTGTTTACCTAATAAGCTATATATTATTATTTTATATTAATATTTATATATAAATATATCTGGTATATATATATATGAGTATATAATTTTAATTAAAATTAGTATGTAATTAAGTTGAAAATTAAATATTAATTTCGATAGAAACCGCTACTATAATAAACTGATTTTTTTTCGAACCGCATTAGTTAGATCTAGACATCGATATCGATATAGTCTCTCGCTTATTATCCGACTACACGCGCGTTCGCCTCTAGATTCTGAACTACTCGGGTCCGGTCAAGGTCTACGTGAACCTGGTGAACGCCGACACCTCGACCACGTTGACTTCTCATTGCAACCGTTTGATTGGTCGTAACGTAATCGACGGCCTGTACACGCTGATCATCGACGACTATCAAGACAACAGCGAGATCATGTATGTAGCCGCACCCACCCACCTCTAGTGTAGCTCTTCTCTGAGTGAAGCGTGGCTACGCTGCGTTGTATTATATTTGTTTTACGAAGTAGCGATAAAACCTCGATTCATTCAAATCGTTACGATGAAATAAAAAACGAGAAAATATTTGTATTACATAATTTAAAAATTTATTTTTTTAATTTGTAATCGTGCCTATTTGAGTATGTTTTACCTGCCGATATAACGTTATCAATTATAATTTTAGGAATAACTATATAGTAGTAATTATGTATTATTTCCATTTTTTCAATTAACAAAAGTTTATTTTAATTAAATAAATACATAATAGTATGTTACGTTAACATTTGCTAGTGTGTTAACTTATGATATATGACTTATACATGTATGTATCATATATCAGATAGTCTTATTTATGTTAAAGTACATTATATTTAGATAACAAATTATTATTTATAAAATGCGTTATTGTTATATTGATATGATTATTTCTACATTACATCAGTATTAACCATAATTATAATGTAAATCTAATACTATGAAAAGTACAATTTTGTATTTCTACATTTATTTCATTAAATAAATACTAATTAATAAACATTGAATATTTGTATGTATTTTTGTAAGTTTGGTTAATAAATCGACTTTAAATATTTATTAAAATATCCGTTCAACTCAGATATATTGATTACCACCACGTTACCACACAGACTATCAAATATAAAAGTACAATGTGCCACCACCAAGTACATCGTGGAAAGCGTGACCTTGGAATGCGCCCTGTTCACACAGTTTGACGCCCTTCAACTAGGACAATACATCGACATCAAGTCTGCGTCACATTTCGCACGTTCGTATGGCAACCAAATACTACATGTATCGTATCAACTCGTATTATATAATATTCTACAGTATTAATATATATTATTATATATATATATGTCGTATGAATAAATATCGTAAATAATAATTTATATATAATTATATTATAATACGTGAATATGTTATAATTTCTTCTTAAAAAATGTGTATTGTAGCAATTTGTTATTTCAAAGCGTAATCACGCGAAGCTATGCAATATTCATAATTGTAATTAATATGTTCTATAACTATCCATGTTCTAAGTGTAACATATATTGCATAATAACTAGTGAATTATTATTAACATTTGTAAAATTAGTTAACATTTCTACATCGCGCCCCATTCCCAGCTAATTCCTCCTGTATTTATTCGCGATCCCTTTATTAATATAACTATTATCACCCCACCACTCTACCCATACCTAGTACCCACCTCATTACCACCCACTTACATAAGCGACCATAATAACCCTCCCCTATGAACAACTAGCAATCACTATTACCTACCTAACTACTTGTCATGCTTTAGCACTTTAAACAACGCGTTTTTTTTATTAATTATAAACCCAATGTTAATTTTTGTACCATGTCGTTTTTGGTATAAATTTATATCTATTTTTTCTTCATTATTTTTGTTTATTTTTGTTTGTTTACCTAATAAACCATATATTATTATAACTACCCCACCCCCTACACAGCTGACATCCTAGCTTACTATGAACAACTAGCCATCACTATTAACCCACCTAACTACCCCACCCCCACCCTCACCCTCACAGCTGACATCCTAGCCTACTACGAACAACAAGCCATCCTGATCTCCAAGCAAGTGAAGCTGAACTCGCTGCGTCTGTCTGTCACCGTTCTGCTCACAGATTACGAGAACAAGTTGATTCATCATCCGCTACGACTCATCTCTGACGTGGTACTCAATGACAGCAAGTCTTCCAGTTCGTACCCCCTCACCTCCCTTGAATCACTATCTATCTATAATATTGGCTACGAGTGATGGATAGATAGATAGAGTTTATTGTTTAAAACAATAAATTAAAATATTTGTAATCGATGTTTCAATAAAAAAGTAGATTTAATTTTAATATATATATAAATATTTATATTATTTTATATATATATGTTGTATTATTTATTATCTTTTTATATATTCTAATTTCTAGAAATATTTTAATAATTATATATTTACATGTTTACTTATTTGTATACATGCATGACGTATATATAAATATAGAGTAGAAATATATTCAAACTGGATATACAGCAAATAGATTTTGTACTATGCGCGTGTAATATAAATAAATTAAAAATAGTAACAACAAATACTATTTATTATAATATTTATTAATAATATTTAACATTTTTAGTTTATCATCAACAATTTTTCTAAGGCAATATATAACACTTACACGAAATCATGTATTTGTATTTGTATACTAAACACTAACAACACCACCTATTTCAAATAGGTTCAATTTTCGGATGAAACTATATATTTTTTAATTTTTTAAATATGTATTAAATTATTATTTATATGATGAAAACAAAGTGTTCATTACTAATATATAACAAAGTAATAGGATATCTTAGTTTTAAATGATATACATATCTGTGTGGCGAGTAAAAACTTATATTTGTTTTAACTTATATCGTATATAATTTAATAGAATAATGACAAAATTGTTGTATGAAAATCGCGGAAACTCTAAATCTATTTCAATGATTCCGATATTACTTCCAGCAACAGCAGGAAGTAGTTATTAATTACAATGTATATATATATATATATATATATATATATATATATATATATATATATATATATGGTGTTATATCTTAATGGTTGAGCGGTGTGTATTTTCTTACATGTATTCTTTTTACTATCCATTCTACCTTAACATAGGATTATTGAATTAACTGCATCTCTTACGTTATTTATATTGACCTACAATTTATATCTGCATTATAATTTATAATACTATTATTATAAAGTTAAATATGCTTATATATATCTTATACATGACTGCATATTTATTATATTACACTATTCAGGAATTGAATTAAACAATCAAACTAAATTTACAAAATTATTATTCAATTATAAAATAAATCTGTTATAATAAATTATAAAATTGAGTTGATTTTCTCTAATATCGTTATTCTCTAATAATATCACATAAGTTGATCACGTAATCGTGTCGCATATTAAACCAGTAACGTACAATCTCATACAGAACCTAAAACCACACAAAAACTACAAATCACTCGCATCGATAAGGCGATGGGAAGCTGTCTGGGAGGGGATGAAATCTTCCTACTCTGCGATCCAATCAGAAGTTAGCATCTCTACTAACCAATCATCAGTGTTTAAACTAGAATCTACAATATATTACTATAGTAAATAATAATATTATAGCGGGTTATTCACTCAAGAACATGATAGACGTCTATAGGAGTCAGTATACTGATTAAACAATGTAAACAAATAATACAATATTACAAAGTAATACTATACTATACTATTAATTAGGCTGCGCTTAGTTCTACTAATGTTCAATCGCGATGTCGTCTTTACATTACATCAAGTTTTACGCTGTACAATTTTATAATGCAAGCGGTAGGTGTTCTTTTGGTCACAGTTCAAAGCTAATTATATTTTAGTAGAACCACTCCTTCTTTTAATGAAGAGTTGATATCGATTGATACATTGAATAGCCATTAAAAGTAACCATTAATAGCAATTAAAAGTAACCATTAATAGCCATTAAATGTAACCATTAGTAGCCATTAAAAGTAACTGATCGATACAGATATCAATACCGATGAAGTAGAAATAAGATTCTACGAACTAGACCCGTACGGTGAGCTCATCTGGCAGGACTTTGGCGACTTCTCCCCATCGGATATTCATCGAAAGGTTTTCATTCTAGATCATTCCGTTGTCGTTAGTGATATTAATTATTACATTCTATTGTATTACAACACTAACGGAATACTTTGTGTATGCAATTTATATAATTAAAGGTTAACATTATCAAATTATATTTTAATTATAATTGTTTTTAATTATCTAATTATATATAATTTAATTATATAAAAAGTTTATTTGTTTCTAATTAAATAACAATTATTCATCATTATTTTGTTACCTTCACTTTATTAAAAATTGTATATATATATGTGTTTTATAAATTTTTAATTTTTCACAACATTTTTTTAAGGGGATATCCCCATGGATTGGCTATTTTGTTGAATATACATGTATAGAGATAGGGAATGCATTGCATCTCTTTATTGAGTGTTTCTAAATAAATCTTCATTGAATATAAAGATTGTGTTTTTGTTCACCAATTTTATAAAATCCAATACATAATAATTATATTTTTTAATATGGGCTCTCTGGAATTGTAAATACATATGTTATTTATATATAGCAAAGGAAAGTAGGTCGTTCGCTTTAGTATTTTTATCTAAACACTCATTTATATACACAAACATAGAAAACAAAAGTATTCAGATTATTACACATTTTAAAATTCAACAATAAAATTCAATTAATAAATTATAAAGTATTAAAATTATACATTCAGCTAATATAAAATCAATATTATAAAGTCACTTTTATATTTCCTTAGCTATATATAAATGTTATTTTTATCAAATATATATATTAGATATGAAATATTATATAAGAATTTATATTAGTTAGGAATAGGGATTTCAAAATAATAATTTATTTGTTGATAGTCTGCTATAAAATATTATTTTTATGCCATTTATAAACTTATTTCAATAATAATTTATTAACAGTTCTAAATAACATATCATCAATCAATATTACATATTACAATTTGTTTTCGATTTAAACTAATTTATGCACTGGGAAAAATTATCCATTGGGATCCCCTTAAATAAAGATATAACATTATTAAAAATGAATTCAATTATTATTTATTCACTTATCAATGATAAGTTATCATTGAGTTGTATTACTAATAATTATAAAATATAAATCAAATTATTTCTATATAAATATTCTCGAAATGTAAATATATTTAATATTTATTATATCAATACTTAATTTTTTAATTATTATAAGTTTTATAGATTAATTATAGATATATTCTAAAATATTGATCATATCTATTTATCTCTATTTGTATAACTAAATATATTAGTAAATAAATTAATATATTAAAATTTTAAAATAATTAATAAATTTTTAAATTTTATAAATCACAATACATAATATATTTGTTGAATTATTGACCTTATTTATGTGCTATATAATCGAAAGATTAATTATATTTAATTTTTTTATTATATTTGTTAATCTTTATAATAATTTAAATATATTTCAACGATTATTTATAATAATAAACATAATTTGTTATGTATATGGGAGACGATCAAAAAGGACGAGTTGAGGGTTAAAGGTTAAATAAATATTTTATCTCTTCTAAAGGGCTTCAAAATAAGACTAATATATTAATAAATTTAATATTTATTATATCAATACTTAATTTTTTAATTATTATAAGTTTTATAGATTAATTATAGATATATTCTAAAATATTGATCATATCTATTTATCTCTATTTGTATAACTAAATATATTAGTAAATAAATTAATATATTAAAATTTTAAAATAATTAATAAATATTTAAATTTTATAAATCACAATACATAATATATTTGTTGAATTATTGACCTTATTTATGTGCTATATAATCGAAAGATTAATTATATTTAATTTTTTTATTATATTTGTTAATCTTTATAATAATTTAAATATATTTCAACGATTATTTATAATAATAAACATAATTTGTTATGTATATGGGAGACGATCAAAAAGGACGAGTTGAGGGTTAAAGGTTAAATAAATATTTTATCTCTTCTAAAGGGCTTCAAAATAAGACTAATATATTAATAAACATTTTCCTCTGAATTTTTGTAATATTTTGTAGAACTTTTAATTCAGATAATTTAGGAAAAATATTTGAATTGTATTTTTTTGATATTTTTATTATAAATGACAATTATCATTTGACTATAGTGCTAAACTAACTAAAAAAATGATTGCTAGGCTGAAACACACGCATAATAATGTATATTATACCTATTCACCATAGATTTACGATTAATCACAATTAACCTCTAATTCACCTCTAATTCACCTCTATTTAACCTATAATTCACCTCTAATTAACCTCTGATCCACCACTATTCCACATCTAATCCAGTGCGCGATCGTATTCCGAACGCCGGCCTACCACAACCAGAACATCGAGCAGCCAATCAGAGTGTTCCTCGAGCTGAAGCGTAAACAACAGAAGGTCATGCTAGCAGTAGAGGAGAGCGTCCCCGTGACCTTCACCTATATGCCCATGCACGAACTGCATAGGAAGCTCGCTGTCGTTTCTAACCTACTGAATATCTGAAGCCGCACCCCCTCCCCACAGTCACCAACCTACTGAAAATATGAAGCCACACCCCTTCCCATAATATCACCCCACAGTCACCAACCTACTTAGCATCTGAAGCCACACCCCCAATGATATCACCCCCGTCCATGTCCATTTACATTACTAATATAACCACCATTACCAAATGAATATTCATAACTAGGATGTAATATATTATTTAACTATCGATTATTATCGATTACTTTTTATAAATCACTACTATCGTTATTAATGATGTGTACTGACTGTTACCGGCTGTCAATCATCATCATCATCGGTTATGATGTTAATTATATATAATTAATGATATTACGAGGCGTAAATCACACACGATACGATAATATTTATCGTTTGTCTGCCGGCGATGTGTTCTCTCGATACACATCGCTATTATAAATACCTCATCATCGACTCACCATCACTACTCTACGCATTAATACTATTACCACCACGCAATGTCTTATCTCTCTACCATCTATGCAATCTATTGACACTGTTTAATCAAACTACCACTACGTTCATTACTATTTGTATGTATATATATATATATGTATATATATACTTTTTGTTATACATGTTATTTAAATTTTGTTTGAAATGAAAATTTAACAAAAACATATTTAATTATTTATTCTATCATACATCTATATTTATTTATTTGTTTTATTTATTCTATTTGTACATTATTGTATTATATTCTACGATGTTTAAAATTTAAAAACTATGCAATGATATTATTTATAAATATTTGTATATATAATTATAATCATAATAAAATATATATATATATTATTTATTCTTATATTATTATAAATCTGATTTAAATTTACGTATTGTTATTAATATAATTTATATATTGCTTCTATCATAATTAGCTTATTTATCTATTATAATAATATTTAATTTTATAAATGTAATAGAATATTAGAAAAGGTTTATGTATTTAATATATGTGAAAATATTTACATTATATATACAGAATGATCAAAATTAGTGTATTCCGTAGTTCGCCTAATATATAAATCTATATAATTATGTTATTTTCTTATGTTACTTAATATTAACTGAAATACATGTATGTATACTATCTATCTCTCTATCCGTGTTCCTGTAATATATAATACATTTATGTATAATACGCATTACTATTATAAATACCTCATCGATACCATTCTACCTACGCTACATAGTACTAATACTATTACCACCTGCAATACCTTATCTGTGTGTTATTTGTAAGTTAGGTGATAACTAGATAACAACAATGATAACTAGATAACAACAGGATATCATTGTGTAATCTATCCGAAACAGCCTTATCTATAACATTAACTTGAGTGTCGCTGTTCTCACGGAGCAAATATAGTAGCATTTCACATCACAAGCTATAGTTAAGGTTACAGGAAATAGTAATGCATACGTTAAGCAATAATATAGGTCTCGCCAAAGCGTAGAATTTCATATTTTGAAATTATAGTATCAGAATTTTGAAATTATAATATTAGATAATTATATACACATAGATTTAGATTACCATCGGTTATTCATAAATATATTTATAAATTATTTAATTATATATATATTTCGAAGCAAGTATATATAATTATTTATATATTATTAATATATAATTATAATAATTATTATATTTAATAAATTAATTATGAAATATATGTGAAAATAATATTACTCTAGTTTAACTATTTTAATATCCCTATAGCTGGAATAATATATCATACTAATATCATATTATAATAATTATGATAACCCCCTACAAATATAATAAACCCTATAAGTATAAACACTAATACATTAACAAATATGAAATAATGTAATAAATATAATAAATGCTGACATTCATAAATTATATAATTTATAAATAGATAATGACTAATAATCACATAGAGCTAAAGAGAAATATTTAGCTCTATGAATAATCACAATATTAATAATCCTATATATTGTATTTTATCATGAATTATGAAAAATTCTTATTTTCTCTATAATTTATTTGTGACGTCATTTATCATAAGCTTTTATGCGACATCAAAATAAACATTTTCTATAAACAATATAATATTGAGTATTATAAATTAATATATGGTTTTCTAATTTAATATTTAATTTATACATTAGAGTAAACCATGGGTTGTTGCATTGGATCGGTTAGTAACTAATTCATAAACTAAATATATGTTATATATTACTAAAATGCTATATTTATTATTTTATTAAATATAATTTTTATATTATTTTAAAAAATTATTATTTTAATTATTTATATTACATTTGTGTCTTAAATATGATTCAGATAATCGAGTATTATACTTATTTATTGTTTGGGTTTAAATTATTTGTATCGAATACTATTTTTGATAATATTAACATAATATTACATGTAAAATACGATGGTCTACGAAGTCTAAAATTTAGACTAAATAAAATACGATTTAGACTGATATCGGCCCCTAATATCATATTGGGCCAATATGTCACGTGACTAATCGAGAGTTCAAATTAATAAGGCTTATATAATATTATATTAATGTATAAACAAACGGTATTATAATAATTATGATATGTATGTATATATAAAACACGAATTCACTACTCGATTAATAATTTAATGAGAAATATAACGACAACAGCGAAATGTATAATTGAACTCTCGGTTTGTAAAATCACTAATTCGAATAAACAAGTTTTCGGGCATTCAAATCCAGCATTAATCAATAGTTTTTGACAATAATTTATTTAAGTAAATTTAGTACTATATATCATATATCATATAGTATATGTGTGTTAATTAATATGTTTGGTTTGAGTTGGTTACACTTGTTTATTTTAGTTTGGTTTGGTTGAATTTATTTTTAATGTGTGCATTTTTTTTAGGTGTATTACATCCTGAGTTAGCCTATACAAGTAATGTTATATATATATATATAAACTTTATGTTATAACGTATATAGCTATGTTCCCTATGTAATACATGTTTAAATTAATTGTATATAATAAATATTACTTACAATTATAAATGTTGAATTGATGTATAGTATAGTTTAATTTTTCTTTACAAAATTTCTAATAAATAATAAATTGTTATATAATCAATTATTAAGAATATAACTATATATATATATATCGCCACACCTATATACGCCTATACATTTTAACTATAATAATTAATATTCTAAGAATAAATCATACAGAAAAATGTATTACTTAAAATTATTACATTTAAATTATTTGTCGCAAATGATATTTATACATTTGCGTATATTCTTCTTGTATAGTGTATCTTGATTTAGGTGGTACATTATATGCCACATATATATTATTAAACGTGTTTGCAGGAGGAAATGGCTTATTTAAATTAAAAATTCGGAACACCAAACCACATAACATATGTTAAGTTCACATCGCTAACATAATTATATTTGATTATATATATATAATTAGGTTATAATTATATTTAATTATATATCTGCGCATATAAATCCCGCCACAGTAAATATCGGCATATATATTGATTAAATTATAATAATCAATACGAATTCTTCTGCGCGTAAATATAAAAATAGTGTTCGGTGGAGTAATTCACCCTAATACTTAATATTAACGTGCTGAACAACGCTCGCCTCTACTTCGAACACTACTCGTACGACGAAGACTACTAACACCACCTACCTAACAGTTAGCGTGCTGCTTCACGTCGGCCGCGTGCAGTCTGTGCTGCGCCGCCTGCCCCTCTGTGAAGTCATCCTCCTCTACCCGTATCGCCTACTCCCTTCTACTGTTTGTGGGGGTCATCGTAGCCGGTATCATGCTGTCTCCCGGCCTCACCGATCAACTAGTCAAGGCTAGTCATGCTTATGCGTGTGTGTGTGTATGCTATACAGATAACAGATTGTAAACAGTGAAGCCCCTCTAGATGTGTGGCGTAAAGATTAGCATTGTGTAAACATTACAATGGAATGTCGAACAAATAGATAATGTATTCTGTATTAAAGTGTATAAGATGACTTATTATAGTATATATTCTCTAGATATCACTGAAAGTATCAATATATTCCCATATTTACCCTAAATATGATCGAGTTTATTAATCTACGGTATATGTTATACATCCATATTTCAGAATGTATTAATATATTTCCAAAGTTAGTCTAGAATATTCACACTATATATTAGTACATATATAGAAGAAAATATTATGAAAATATTATAAAAATATCATTATAATTTAACAGAAAAAAAAATAAAAATTCTTCTAATAAATATTATCATTATTATAATTATATTAATACAATCTACCCTAGCTATAACCTATACCCCCCCCCACACAGATACCGTACCTGTGTAAAGGTTTAGCGATAACAAACACAGCACCGTTGATGGAGTGCAAACACATAGTCGGCTACTCGGCCGTCTATAGGGTGTGCTTCTCTCTTTCTATGTTCTTTGCGTTCTTCTCGGTGCTCATGTTAGGCGTATCCTCTTCGAAGGACATGCGTTCAAAGATTCAAAACGGGTTCGTTAAATTTAGCTACGACCGGTGCCGTATAATAGCTTGGTTGCTTATAATTAGTATTGATGTTGGATGAACATTTTATTTAAACATTAACAAATAATGCGTATAAGGCTTATATAATATTATATTGGATGATCATGTTGGGTGATAATTTTATTTAAACATTAATTTAATTATAAAATTATTATAGTGTCCAAGACAATGAAAGTAATAACTAGTACACATAGTAGTATACAACATAGCGAACATGAATATAGTTTAGATATTGTGAGCAATGAGGTAGTTATTCAGTGTTGTGTTTGAAGATGGTAGTAGAGAGGTGTTGAAGATTATTGTGGTATAATGTAGTCACGTGACTACGATAATAGCGATACAACTCACTAGATGGCGATCCTAGTAACTTTACAAATGTGTTTATTAATACGAACATACACCTAGATACGTACCTAAATAAGGAGGTGTTCTAATGATCCGTAAAACATAGTATAACACAGCAATTCCGTGACATGACAGCAAATGGCCCTTAAGGGGATGTCACACGACGTGTCACCGCCTCTCTATGTATAGAGATTGCAAATAATGGCTATACACAAAACTAGGCACGCAGAATTTTATTCATTGAATTGAGCTAATTTTTTTTATATTATATAACATTATATATATGCACACATTTTAATTATTTAATTTACGGAATTTCTATGGAAATTGTTATTTTTTTGCAATCATGCACATACAAATTTAGAAAATGTCTCCTGTAATAGTATTCATATATATTTTATTTATATAATGCAATAAAAATTAGTAGAATACATATAATAGTTTTTGTTATACCTACATTTATAAACACCTACCTAGCCGAAATAACTATTCTGAGAAAACAGCATTTGAATATATATGAATACATTATATATCATATATAATGAATATATATAAACCACTTTTTATGTTATTTCTAGACTGTTTTCATAAATATTTTTTTACAGATATTAAAAAACATAATATAGAATAGTATTATGAAATAAAAAAAATGTTAAATACAAAATTATTTTCACCAAAACAAGGTGTGTGACATCCCCTTAACACCGTGCCACCTATACACCACCCACTAACCCCCACTCCCCCTACTCCACCCACCCTCGCAGGTTCTGGTTCTTTAAAGCTCTGATGATAATCGCTATCTGCGTCGGAGCTTTCTACATTCCTCGTGGAGCGTTCGGTGAAAGTTTGTATCATCCAGAGCTGTATTACTTTCTTGTAGCGCACTAGGGCACTAACTGTATATTAATCAGTATGTACGCTATGTTATAATAGACGAGCTACATTATATCTCTCTAGATAATAATACCCTAGTTGAAACATCGCAGTCGAAACCGTTCATTACTATATCGTATAGAGTGATTGCCTTGTTACATGCATAGTGTATGATGATATCGGTGCAAGTACTCCATAGTAACCTTGTAACCTAATGGTTTAGACACTGCCATTCAACTTCTTAGTAGAGTTTTCAGCCGTGTTGGAATATAGTAGATATAACACCCAACACCCATAACGCCCTTATTAACCCCATCACCACTACAACTATACTACCACAGCCTGGATGATTATCGGAATGATAGGAGGGTTCCTGTTCATCTTGATACAGCTGATAATGATAGTAGACTTTGCCCACGGTTGGAATGAGAGTTGGCTGGCTGCCCACGAAGAGAGTGATAGCAGGTCTTGGCTGTACGGTTAGCACACCATTAGTATACCCTCTAACTTGCCTTGTTTACTTTTTACTTCTATATATTCAATTTAAAATGTAATATATTTTATATTCTGTTATATTTTTATTATTAATAATATTAATATTATTAGTGCTGAATAATCACTGATGATCAGTCCTCTCTAGATTTGTTCATTTTGCACAAATTCTATATAAAAAATGCAAAATTTATGGTAAATCCGTGCAATTATTCAAATTCGTGCATAATATATATTTAACAAATCATTAAATTATTTAATTTTCATAATTTAATTTACTAATATATAATCTATATTATAGACTATAGAATATATATATATATATTATAGAGAATATATAATTTAAATTCAATATAAAATTTATTATGATATTTTTGGAAAGTATCTATTTTTAGTTTATTACTAGATTATTATTTATTGTTATTGTTATTGTTATTTGGTGGAGTCCTTTCATCCCATCCAGGAACTTAGATGAAGTTTTCACTTATAACCATATATGGCTCTAATGTCCCTTCGAAGCCGCTCTCATGTTAAGGCATCCATGGTTTTAACGAGAGCCGATCATTTATTTATACACAATTATATAAGATCACTTCTAAATAATATTTTAAGACCCATTTTATAAAATTAATTAATTGTCCGGATGAGGGTCGAACCCGTGTCCTACTGCTTGTGTGTCTGACGCCTTAGCCACTGAGCCACACAGGCAGTTTATAAATATGTTATTTTATTTACTTATTATTTACTTATATAATGTCGAAAAAACAGGATTCAGAACCATTATCTCGATAACCATATAATTAAATACGGACTTAAAATTATCGAAAGGGTATAGAGTGGAAAAGTTAAATCTGTAGTATGTAAATTATGGAAAAGAAGAAAACGTGAGTGCAAATTGAAAATGTATGAATTTAGAGAGGCCTGTTGATGATGCATCAATCATGTAATATTTTATATGTGTTGTAAAATCTATATCATTGCATAATTTCTATATAAAATTGTTATTATTTAATGACAACTTCACCTATCTCGTTATTATTATCATTATTACCACTAATACCTTTAACTCTATACTACATGATATATACAACTAAACATAACCTATAACCCCCCCCCCCCCTCGCCCCGTGCAGGTCTCCTCTTCTTCACCGTTCTGTTCTACGCCGTCTCCATCAGCCTGTGCGTGGTGTTCTACATCTACTACGCCTCAGGCGGCACCTGTTCCCTGCACAAGTTCTTCATCAGCTTCAACATCATCCTCTGTGTCATCATGTCCGTTATCTCGCTGCTACCTAAGATACAGGAAGGTAACACTATAGAGCTTATGTAATGCTTACATATATTATATATATATATTAATTCTATGCGTATTTAATCATTTATGAAAATGTTGTATACACTTTATATGTATATTGACGAACATATTGCATATATTTTATAAATGCAAACATACATTTTATATATACCAACTCTATGAATATGTATATAATCATGTATCTCTCTAAGAACTTGATTGTGTATATGTGCTTATGAGCGCACTTGTTTATATGTGAATGTGTGTACATCATTATTAGTTAATCACCTCCTCTAATTACTTCGTTAGACTGACCTATTTATAGTAATCACATACAATTACATTGCTAACACACCATACATTGTGAACAACTATACCTACATACAACACTGCATACATTGTTACAGCGAACAATAAGTCTGGCCTGCTTCAGTCTTCAGTGATCACCCTCTACATAATGTACTTGACCTGGTCCGCCATGACTAATAACCCAGGTTAGTCAGCCACCCACCAACGTTGATGTGTGTTACTTAAGGGCATCCTAGTGTAACCATATTTTGAAGAATAAAATAAAATTCACATATTTTTATTATTACTAATTACAATTCGGATAAATGTTAATGTTGCGAAATTTGCAGATAATTATATTCATTAGAAGTTATTATAAAACGATGTTTTATAGAGCTACCGAAATATTATGAACAAAAACTATATAAAATGTATACTACCTATTTATTTACCACCATTATTATAATATATGTATAATATATATATATATATATATATATATATATATATATATATATATATATATATATATATATGTATACATATACTTAGATGTATAATTAGTATATGATCTATAAACTAAGTATGATATACATAAAATTCTTTATAAATCTTAAAATATAATAGTCATTTTTAAATCCATTTTATTCAGAATAATTAATTTTGGTAATATACCTGTGTTAAAAATCTTCCCTGCTGTTCAATATAAATATTTTCTCATAACATTTCTAGTATATTAAGATCATATATTATGACAAAGTGTCCATTTTTGTATTATGTTAATAGATTTTTATATATGCATATTTATTTGACTAATTTACTATTTTTAATTATTAGTAATTTTCAACATAATATTTTATATAGAAATATATAATTATATTAAAAACAAAAACTGTAATCTATAGATATATATATATATATATATATATATATTTAATCTTAATATATATCATAACAATGTTTGACAATCAGCAAAATAATAAATGCAGAATTAAACAATTAAGAATGTAAACAATTTTACTGTTACCTTAAACTAAACTGGTAATACAATATTTTGTTAAAAGCGTAAAAATAAATTAAAAATCTTTCTGGTAGTATATAACTACTGGTAGTGGTAGTGTATATATAGAATGATGAGTCATCATCGTCACCCTCCCTCTCTTCACAGACAGCACTTGCAACCCCTCGGTGAGCACCCTCCTGAATCAGACGACCGGCATAGACATGGGTGGGGTGGCCTCGTCTAGTGTGGTGTTTGACTGGAAGAGCATGCTGGCTCTGCTTATCTTTATGTTCTGCGTTCTCTACTCTAGGTAACTATTCACTACACCCCATGTTCTAGTATGTTCTAGTATATCCGTATAGTATAGTATAGTATAGGTTGTGCTCATTATTTATATATTAACATTCATGTATATATTGCATGTATCTTTCTATATAATTTAAACTATCAATTATACTAAAGATTGCATGATAAATATTAGATTATTTATATTATTATCAAGAGATATATTTACTATACCCTTAGCTATATATATATATTGTCATATTCATACAGTTTGAATAAATTTGATATGAATTAACAAGAACCATAGTACATATAACTAGGACTATAACATTAGTTATCCATTAATTATATTTTTAACGAGTAAATAATTGATGGATACTATGGAAAATTAATACAGGAATTATATAAATAATGTATGTAATTACTTGACGTACATGATAATTTGTTGGTATTGACAATTCTCATGGTTTAGTTAATCATTAATACAGTATAATCCTCTGTAATTAACTTAATACCAATGTTCAATTGTACACATTATTATTACTTATATATATATATATTTATAAGTGTGGAAACTATAAATAGATTTACATCTTACTTTGAAGCCATGTACTTTTTATATTTATTATGCAATTTCAACATTTAACAGTATTTACTAAACACTTATAATTAACAATTATTATTTATATATATATACATATATACCTTACCTTACCTGATCGAGTTTGCTCGGCATAAAATATATATATATATATATTAAATAATAATAATATATGCAATTTTATAATATATATAGTGAACATAAAATACATTATTAGAGAGACCTATTAAAAAAGATAGCACGAGCCTATAATATCATCTCATTAAAATAAATTTTCGACTACACTTTTAGTATGCGTAGAAAATCCCATACTCATCTCGCCAAAGTCACATTAGCTGGCTCAGACTCTGCTGGTAAGTCTGGTGTCGGTGTAACACGTGACTTCTATACGACCTCTAAACGTCCTCTACAATCTAATACACACACACACACACGCACATTCGAAAGCCTTAAGCTGTAAGCTACGCTCTTAATACATCCGGGAGAGTCTAAGAGATAATTACTGCCACCCCCTTCACTCCATATCAGTGATAACCTTGCCCCGCCCCACTACTACAGTATTAGGAACAGTACCGGTACTAAAATGACCAGTTTACTGGGCGATAACAGCGATACCGCAATGATTACCGAAACCGGTAGGTGAAGTGCATGGTGTCTGTCTGTCTGTCTCTCGGATGTGTTATGTTCTCACCCTCGTTTGCTACTTACACCACCCCCTCTCTCTCTAATTATGTGCACGATCGTATCAGCTTTCCCTTCTCTTTGTGTACTAATAATACACACACGCTATTGCCACATCTCTCTCTAATTATGTGCACCCTTGCTCGCTATTTACACACACTCGCCTCTGCATCCCTCCCTCTCTAATTGCGTGCACGGTCGCAAGTCTAATCGAGCCCCCCGTCTCCTCCCCCCTCTCACATCACAGCGTCAATGTAAAGGGATTCATCGGTACAGGGGAAACTGCCATACTACCCGTCGACATCACAAAGAGTTTGTGTATTGTCTGCCGTCCGCTGTTGTTTATTATTTTGTTTGTTGTTTGTTCCGCCCGTTTATATTGTCTACTAACTTACGGTATGACTCATTGTTTTGTTGCACTGATACACCCGACCAATAGCCCGTAACCCCACCGCGCCCCCTATTTCACCCCCCCCCCCCATCACAGAGTCTGGTGGTGCCGAAGAAGGCGAGAAGGTCTGGGATGACGAGGAGAACGGAACCAGCTACTCGTACTCTTTCTTCCATTTCATGTTCTTCCTCGCATCCCTCTACATTATGATGACCTTGACCCACTGGTATAGGTTAGTTATGTTACATTATAATCAATAGCCATTAACTTATCCCTCTACATCTTGATGACCTTAAACCCTATATTAGCGAATTATTACCCAATAGTAGCTTTACCACTAATTATGAAATTTAGTTATATACATATATATATATATATTAATATATACATGATATATTTTTTATTATATACATATGAGACATTCTATATGATGTATAGCGATAATACAGTAATACACGCATATACATATATATGTACAGTTACTAATACATTAATAACACTATCTCTCTCTCTCTCTCTCACCAGACCGTCTTCTGATCTGAAAGGAATGAACGCTAACAGCCCTTCGATGTGGGTGAAGATAAGCTCTACATGGGTGTGCGCCGCTATCTATCTATGGACCCTGGTGGCTCCGGTCCTATTGGCCGACAGGGAGTTCAATTAAGCCCCGCCCCCTCACCACCACCACCGCCGCTGCAATGAAAACAACCTAACGACTACTTATTAATATTATGTAACGTGCATTTGTAATATAGCTACAATCAACTACCGTATACAACTAGGTATTATGTCATTATTATCCGTCGTCATCATCATCATCCATACTTATTTTGTATTCGAATCATATCTATTTTATCATGAATTACCTATTTATTATGTAACAGTACATATTGCGCAAATATTCTGAATTTATAACATAATTCGTTAATTAATAAATAATAAAATTGTATCTATATATATATATATAAAATACCTATCTATATCTATATCAATATATGAATATATATATTTATATATATATATATATATTAGTTAGTAATTTGCAACGATTACTATCTTTATATTTGTTTTTTTAACTCTCACTATATTTCATTAATTACTATTCATTTTATAAAATATTTTGATTACAATTTATCTTATATTTTTCCTCATTGCATATAATAATTATGATTTTGTAATCAATTATGCAATCATGTACTTATTATTTATCAAAATTCACATTAAAATGTAAAATTATAAAATGTTTTATTATTAAATTAATATTCTATGAATATGTTTTATTGAACATCCTTATTTGTATTTTATAAATGTTGTTATTTCTCAATAATATTTTCTATATTATTACATTAGAAATGTTAACAATATAATTAATAATTAAAATCATGTTTGTAAATAAATATAGGATTTCATTTACTCAGAATATTTATTTAGAAATTATCTCTATCGAATATTTGCAAATGATTATATTAGATACTATTATACAGCTATTTTATATCATTTGTAATTATTAACTCCATAAACATGTTCTCATATAATATATTTTACACCAAAATATTCCTAAAACTACCTTCACACAAAAAAGTTGTCGGATTATCTTGCAGATATTTCTCTCATATCCGTGAGAATTATTTAGGCGGATTTATTTATTTAGAACAGTTGATTAGTATGTTGTATATCATGTGATTTTATTGAACAAATGGAATGATTTTAATGCATAAATAGTACTATTAATTTAAGTTTAATTACTATTTATTATTATTTTAATTTTGTATTTATATATATTATTTTGTAATTTCCCAATATATACTAATTAAATGAATTCGATAGAAGATATTTTATTATCAGGTTTTGCCTATGTATTTTAAAAATGTAGATTAATGAATGGAATAATTAAAATAATATTTTGCTAATTCTCATATATCGTAAGTTTAAAGTTCACAGATATCCGTCAAACTGGACGGAAATTTTAAATATAAAATTAAAATAAATCTGGCAGATAATTTCTATTCTTCACACTTGAATACAATAAAATTTGGCTAAAATCATTCTCACGGATATCTGGGACAAAATATTTGCGCGATAAACCGGCTACTTTTTTTGGTTTCAAGGCTAATTAATATTAAAGAAGTAGCTACTTCCATCCTAGGATATAGTTAGATTTTCTAAGGATACCAATTATCTCGGATTACATATTAAAGTAAATTTATTTCATAATTATTATTCAAATATTTATAATTTAATTATACTGCTTCCAAATATGTGTACATGTATATAAATATTGAATATAGAGTAGAAATGTAAATAATTTAAGTTAACTAATATTAAATTTATATATAATACATATAAAATAAGCTAAATGTAATGGTAGTGTGCCGAGATTACTGCCTGCTATAGTAGGTAATACCGTAATACCTTTTATAATTCAAATTAATAACAAAATATATATTTATAATAATGTGTTATATTTTTTCAAACATGTAATACTGTACTACTAATTAAAATATTTGTTTAATTATAATTATATATATACATATATTAATATAATTAATTACAAATGATATAAGGAAGACCATTCGAATAGAAGTGCGACATATATTATAATAATACATATGGAAAGTATACATTTTATAATATGTAATGAGAAAGATATATAGATATATATATATATAAATGTAAGATCATGTTGGTATTATGATTTTATTAAAACATATTTACACTATTTCATTAACTTTTTACACGATTAGTTTTGATTAAAAATAATCCTCTATATTAAAATATAGTACGACGAAAACGATAGTAGTTGGGTGTGTGCTAAACATCCTAATAAGGGGTGACGTAACAAGACGATTGTTTCGAAGGCGTGTAATAGTAACGTGAATATGTGTGATGAACGGCGCTGCGATCTAGTGTCTAAGATCGGTGGTAATGTAGGCGTGGCCGTCGTATCTTATCTCGTAGGTGTCAATCAAATAGAAGGTGTCGTCTCGTCTGCGCGTTTGATTGTGACGTCTGAGCAACGTGTCGAGTTGACTCGCGGCGAACAGGTTGTTAGGGAAGCCGTCGGCGAAGTGAAGGGGCGTTCTAGTGGGGACGTGACAACTGGGACACGCGAACGTCGCCCCGACTTGAGGCGGCACCACTTTACGCAGACAATCCAGGCACGCGGAATGGCCGCACGGCAGCGATTTCGGGTGACGGAGACCGGGCGCGTGACACAGCGGGCAGCTGAGGAACTCTTCGGTGATCTGCTCGGGTTGGTTCATGCCTCCGTGGTAGACGGGGTGTTTGGCTCTTTGGTACGCCATAGTTGCCGGCGGGCTTCGTAGCTTATGAGCACTGGTGAAGAGCTCAACGCTGTCGACCTAGCCTAAATGCGAACTCGTTTGTTTACCGCGTTGCTAAGGGAGCCGACCGACTTGTAAACACCGCGTTCAATGTGTGATTACAGGGTGAGCTTATAAGCTACAACGTATATGTTATATTTACGTATTGGTTTTAATTACTTTACTATTACGGGAATGTGAAATGAAATATTTATTTATTGAAAATATATTTTAATTACGAACTTTTTAATTAATAAATAAAATTTAAATATAATACTATAAAACATTATTAGAAACACATAGGTATACATGTATATACATATATATATGCATTATGATTCATAATTTATGAATAATGTATATATTGTTTAAAAATCATCGTAAATACAATAAATACCATATATATAATGCCAAGTTCACATCAATACAATCAATAACCTCTCATACAACCTACGTCGTTGATTATTGATTTTAGGTCATACGTGCATCATTTGCTCTGGCATGTAAACTTGTTTCTCCCTCATAAAAAATGTATAGGATTAGATTCTATTCTATTCTATATTCCCTATTCTATAGAAATAGAATGTGTATACACATTCTTAACTAGGTATTATATTCCTATAGGTATTATTATACTCCTAAAATTAAACTATTATATGAATTCGCTGACTAATTCTCTAATAAAATATCTACTGCTTGAGTAACTATTAATTCCCTTAATCCAACTATAGTATCCACTATAAACACATAAATAAACCATTTACCCTTTACCAATCTGTCCCTATTATGTACACTTTCCATGTCAGATATATCTGAAATTAATATCATATTTATATCCTCCTCTTTCTCTGACCTATAGATTTGTATTTTAACAGTAAACTATAAATATATGCTCTTACCCTATTAATATTGATTTTGTTAAACTATATTAAAACTAATTAAACTATAATTATTGTTATTCTATCATCTTACATACATTATAATATTATATCTTCTCTGTAGAGAATAGGTATATCTTATGGAATTTGTTCACACCACTTTAAATAAGCCATAATTAGTTTAATTCTTAAAATATAATATGTTAATCCTAATCGTGTTTGTAAATAATCTTGTCATCGCATCATCTCTGAACATAGGCCTATATTTCTTAGTAAAATCCTTGAGCGCATTATTTCACGTCATGTAACGCACGCCACATATATAGATATATCTATATAGACATATATGTCCCTGAATAATTATCATAATATCATGCAGATCTGAGTGGATTTAGAATATAACGGTACTCTAGGGGGTTTAAAGAGAAAGGATTTAGTATAAAAGTTATATATATATATATGGGGGTTAGGAGTTAATTGTGTGTAATCAATACCTAATGTATAGTGCTGCACTCTATATCTAACAGAGTGGTATACAGTAGTGATGTAAATGATGCTCAAATCTAAAGCATGATGCAGTCTCAGTATCAGTTACCTAAAGTCTCAACTCGGCTCGGGCTCATTTTTTTTTCTCCGAAAATGAAAGTCTCGGCTCGGCATCAATAACCAAATGTCTCGGCTCGGCATCAAAAAGCTTGGTATTATTTACACCATAGTGCACTAGATGAAATTTACATTATTATTCACTGAATCGCAAAGTTGGCGCAGATTATTTTTTTAAATTGATGTAAATGTGAAATAAATAAAAATTTCGTATTAAAATTTAATTATAAAAAAGCATCATTTCGACTCGGTAATGTTTTGTAAAAGTCTCAATTCGGCTCGGGCTCATTTGGCTAGAGTATCGGTTCGGCTCGGGCTCGTTTTTTTTCCCGAAAATGAATGACTCAGCTTGGCATTATAAACTTTGAAGGCCATAAAATATATTATAGTAGACGAAAAAAACATCAAGAAAGTATCGGATTTATAGTATGAAAGGAACTGATAAACGCAGTACTAAACCATACTACGATATCCAGCCGAGTAATTTCAATACGCTTGGAAGCAAGTCCAATTAACATCACGATAATACACATATGCGCCCCTACATCTACATATAATGATGAAGAAATTGAGCAATTCTATGAAACTGTTGATAATACTATCAATAATAACATAAAAAAGATATATTAATTGTGAAGGTGATTTAAATGCACACATTGGAAGTGATGCCAATGAGGAATGGGCTTAATGCGCTGGGCGATTTGGAATAGGGGTAAGAAATTATAGAGGCCAGAGATTACTAGAATGTTCTGGTAAACATTGACTGGTAGCGGCGAATACATTATTTCCATCTGAAAAGTCAAGCCTATTCTCCTAATGGTGAATTACACAACCAAATATATTATATCTCAAGCAACCAAAAGTTGGTTCAAGACTTAGGAAACTTAAGTCATATTGACTTAAGTCAAACTTGGTTCAAAAGTCAGTAACCTGTGATACCGAAAACCTAATTCAGTGACCCAAGTATGGAACAATATAAAACATAATTCAGCGAACCAAGTATGGACCAAGATAAAACTTAAGTCAGCGAACCAAGTATGGACCAATATAAAACCTAATTCAGCGAACCAAGTATGAACCAAGTATGGACCAAATAATACCTGAGTCTGTGAACCAAGTATGGACCAATATAAAACCTAATTCAGTGATAATGTATTAAATTACATAGTATTACTTAAATAATTTTACTTTTTAAAATAATATTTTATTTATTAAAAACAGTATATTAACTTAAATATATTAATTAAAATTATAATTATTAATTAATTAATTAATTTATACCTACATATATAAAAATTAAATCAATATTTCAAAATAATTAAAAGTTATAATATTTTATTCTTTCTATAATAAAATAATGATATAAACTTAATAATAATACTTACATCAACAACTTAAGTTGAACTTAAGTCATGTATCATAAGTGTATAATATATTATTTATTATATATATATATTATATACCATTTAATATATATATATTAATAATATTATTATTATTATTATTATTATTATTATTATTATTATTATTATTATTATTATTATTATTATTATTATTATTATTATTATTATTATTATTATTATTATTATTATTATTATTATTATTATTATTATTATTATTATTATTATTATTATTATTATTATTATTATTATTATTATTATTATTATATATTTAAATATATTATAAACGTATGTTATATGACTTAAGTTCAACTTAAGTTATTGATGTTATCCTATTAATATTTATCTATATAGTTTTTATTTAATTATAAAGAAAATTATAATATATATTCTAATTATAAAGATAATTAAATTAAAACTTTATACAATATAATTAAATATTTATATAAAATATATCAAGACAGTTGGTGTATCACTTGATTATAATAAGATGCACTGTAAATACAATGTTAATCTGTTATGACACTTTTTTATAACAAAAAATAATTATCTTTTTTAATATAATATAATATATTATATGTGTTATATACACATTAAAACTTATTTCATTTAAATTAAGTTTGACCTAAGTTTTAACTTAAGTCATACACACAATAAAACCTAGTGCAGCTGACTTAAGTTTGACCTAAGTTTTAACTTAAGTCATACACACAATAAAACCTAGTTCAGTTGACTTAAGTTTGACCTAAGTTTTAACTTAAGTCATACACACAATAAAACCTAGTTCAGTTGACTTAAGTTTGACTTAAGTTTGATTTAAGTTTGACTTAAGTTTTAACTTAAGTCATCAAACAATAAAACCTAGTTCAGTTGACTTAAGTTTGACCTAAATTTTAACTTAAGTCATACACACAATAAAACCTAGTTCAGCTGACTTAAGTTTGACCTAAGTTTTAACTTAAGTCATACACACAATAAAACCTAGTTCAGCTGACTTAAGTTTGACCTAAGTATTAACTTAAGTCATACACACAATAAAGCCTAGTTCAGTTGACTTAAGTTTGACCTAAGTTTTAACTTAAGTTACAGTGACTTAAGTTATATAAAATAAAAAGACTTAAGTTTGACTTAAGTTTTGAATCAGATGTTTGACTTAAGTCAATATGACCAACTATGAAGCAAGTATTTTATAGGTGAACCAAGTATGGACCAAGTTTGACCCAATCTGTGTTACTTGGGATCTTAACGTTACAACGTTTCAAGTATAGTATCAATCGCACCAGCACAAGAACATATCCAGGTGCAGACATCAATAGTGATCATGACCTTGTACTATGTAACATGAAACTAAAACTGAAGGTGAATAGAAAACCAAAGACTACTCGAATACGATTCGATGTTGACAAGCTCACACATGGAAAAACTACAGATAATTACAGAGACGAATTGGAAAAACAACTTAAATAGTTAGGTATTCATAAATATGACCTAACTACATCTTATAAGAAAATTGAAGACATAATAATTGTCTCAGTGACAAGAACTATAGGAAAATATAGAAGGAAAAAACAACCATGGATCACAAACTAAATACTTGATCTTTATTCTTTGCGATGGACGATCTCTAATATCAGCTAAAAAAAGAATAATATAGAACTTATTAGCAAATATAGAAAAGTCTATAATCAAATACGCAAAGACACGAAGACAGCAAAAGAGCAGTGTATAGGATGCAATCTACAGATGCAATGTATATCAATACATGAAGACATGAAATATGGACGACATAACAAAAGAGCATACGAAACTTTCAAAAGCCTCACAAAAATGCCAGCAAGAAGCACTTCGATAATAGAAGATAAGAACGGACAGCCTGAAGAACACTCTATTTTAAAATGATGGACAGAATACTGTCAGGAACTTTATAACTATCCTTTCAAATCTGACCATAGCGTTATAATCAGTCAGCTCACAGATAAGGAAGATGAATTACCAATTTTTAAATAAGAAGTAGAATATGCTATATAAAAGCTAAAATAAGGTAAATCTCCTGGAATTGATAATATACCTAGTGAGTTACTAAAATACCGAGGAGACGCAATCGTTAATATTTTCTCAGTATTAAAAAATTGTCTAACAAAGAATGGCCAAAACAATGGACAGAGTCCCTAATAGTACCAATTCCAAAAAAAGGCAATCTCAGAAAGTGTGATAATTATAGAACTCTGAGCCTAATATGCCACTCAAGAAAAATTATATTGAGAAATATATTGAATAGATTAACCTCGCAAGCTGAAGAAGTACTTTTTGAAGAACACGCTGGTTTTGGAAAGGAAGAAGTACCACTGAGCAGATATTCAATTGTATAAACCTAATAGAAAAATACTTAGAAAGCCAAAAGGACTTATATCACAATTTCATAGACTTTAAAAAAGTTCTTGATAGAGTTTGGCATGAGAGACTCTGGTCAACTCTCAATAAATATGGAATCGCCTCTAATATAACTTTAATGATAAAATCATTATATCAAAATTCCACAAGCGCAATGCTGTTTAATAGTATCAAAGGTCAGATGTCCAAGACAACTGTTGGTGTGAGACAGGTGTGTCTACTATCTCCTGTGCTTTTCAATTTATTTCTTGAAGAGATTATAATATATCATATATGGCTGGAATTCAAGATGAATATATATATACTACAATATCAATTGGTGGCCGAAATCTATCTAATCTCAGATTCGCCGATGATATAGACTTGATAGCTGGATCAAACGATGAACTGCAAACACTCACAAATAGTGCTAATCGGTATGGAATGCAAATTAGTTCCGAAAATAGCAAGATAAGGATTAACAATAATAACAGAAATCTTCATACCAACATCCAATTATATGGAGAAAAGCTAGAAGAAGTAGACCAGTTTAAATATATCGGTGCTACAATTACAAAAAAAATGGCTCTAGCGACTCTGAGATTAAAATAAGATTAGTTCAATCTACATCGTCTATGGTAAGGCTAACTACAATATGGAATAGTAAATATATCCGTTTCAAGCTCAAATATAATCTCTATCGTTCTCTAGTATTGTATATTGTAGTGTTTGTGCGTAACAAACACTATGAATTCCAGTGTACCTGGAATTATCGGGGTCAATGATTGAACCCGGAAAAACCAATTCAATAATAAGTTTGTATTTAATTAATTATTTATAAATATATATATATTATATATTATATTTCTAACCATAATAATTGGCGACGACGATAACTATACTTATAAGAAAGTAAGAATATGTAAGGGTACTACTAGTTAACAAAATAGATCGGTAAAATGAATACCGGCAATATTATTGGAGAATTTAATGAAGAAGTAGACAGTGTAGCGAATTACGAAGAAAGAATGGAGGCATATTTTATTGCAAACGATATAACTGACGATAAAAAGAAAACGGCGATAGTCATCACAACAATAGGCGCTAAAACCTATAAATTAATGAGAGATTTATTGACTCCAAAGAAACCAATGGATACCAAGTTAGTGGATATTTGGCTAATTTTAAAAAATCACCATAATCCCATACCATCAGAGATTGTGGAACGATATAAATTTAATATATGTACCAGGAGAGATGGACAGACTGTCGCGATATATTTAGCAGAACTAAGGAAACTTAGTGAATTTTGTAATTTTTCAAATAAACTTGATGAACACATACGCGATAGGCTGGTATGTGGTATTAGAAATACGCGAATACAACGTATGTTATTGGCAAGGAAATCGTTAACATTAGTTACTGCAACTGAGATTGCTATCGGTGCGGAAGTAACAGATGAAAATGTGGCTTTGATTGGAGATTTAGTGATATTAATAAGGCAATTCATAAAATTGATCATAAAGTTTATGAGAAATCCTTCGATAAACGTTGCGCTGTATGTGGTAGAAATAACCATACCACAGATAACTGCCGTCTTAATAACGCATCATGCTATGGATGTGGTAAAAAGGGTCATATAAAGAGAGTGTGTCGTATGAAGCCACAGGTATATTCTACATCAAGGCATATAAACTTGGTAGAAAATTAAGGTACGATTGAAGAGGAACAACAAATATACAGCATGTATACAGTTACTCGCGAAGGAAATGGTGTGTTGTCATCAGTAATCAACCTCAATAATAAACAAATAAAATTTCAAGTAGATACCGGAGAAGCGGTATCGATAATATCAAAAGATACTTGGAAGAAGATATGGGGAAAAGAAAGACCCGAAATAATACCATCGAAAATTCGACTAAGAGGGTTTACAGGTGAACAGATTCGTGTTACCGGTAAGATTAACGTGAAATCAGACTCTACGAAAATTGTTATCTACGTAGTCGATGCAAACGTTCCTAATATTGCAGGGCGTGACATGATTGCACAATTATGACTAGATTGGCGGACGGCGGCGGTGAATGTAGTGGGACAGAAAGGCATGCCAGGGAGGTGGAAACAAATATTTCCTGACGTGTTCAAAAGGGGTCTTGGTACAATGAAAGGGATAGTTGGGAAAATTGTGATAGACAGCGCTGCAAGGCCAACATTTTGGAAAGCAAGAATAGTTCCATACGCTATGAAGGAAAGAGTAAATTATGAATTAGAGAGATTATTAAAAGAAGGTATCATCGAGTCAGTAAATCATTCAGACTGGGCAACTCCGATAGTACCAATATTAAAGAAAGATGGTTATATTCGTATATGTGGAGATTATAAAATAACTATTAACAAGGTTGCTAAGATTTATAGCTATCCAATTCCACGCATCGAAGATATATATGCACAATTGGCAGGAGGAAAGATATTTACAACAATAGATTTATCGAATGCGTACTTGCAAATGCCACTTGATGAACAATCTAAGATATTAACAACAATAAACACTCAAAAGTTATTGTTTAAATACAATCGGCTATGTTTCGGCATTGCAACAGCCCCCGCAATTTTTCAGAGGGTAATGGACCAGTTATTAAAAGGATTATCCATGGTTTGTGGGTACTTAGATAATATTTTAGTTTCAGGGAAAACAAAAGAAGACCATGACGATAATGTACGAGCGGTATTGAAACGACTAGATGAGACCGGAATACGTGTTAATGTAGGTTTGGGTTAGAGCAAGTTGAATATCTGGGATACATAATAAACGATGTTGGATTACAACCAATTACAGAAAAAGTTGATGCCATTCAAAAATTACCACAACCAAACGATGTAACACAACTAAGAGCGTTTTTAGGTATGATAAATTATTATGGCAAATTTTTAAAGAATCTTTCGACGACTCTCGGCCCCCTACATGCTCTATTAAAGAAGGGACAGAAATGGAAGTGGTCATATAATTGTAAGACAGCTTTTAATATGGCACAAAGAATTCTATCATCATCGGCCTTATTGGTTCATTTCGACAGTAAGAAAGAGGTAATTCTGACATGTGATGCGTCACAATATGGTATAGGGGCAGTTTTAAGCCATATAAACGACAATAATGACGAACAACCAATCGCGTTTGTTTCCAGAACTTTACATCCTGCAGAGAAAAATTATTCACAAATTGAAAAGGAAGCTCTAGCTGTAGTTTTTGGAGTACAAAAAATTCATAACTATCTTTTCGGAAAACCATTTACGATTACTAGTGATCATAAACCGTTGTTAACACTACTCAATGAAGCTAAGGCAACACCTACGATGGTATCAGGAATAATTCAAAGATGGGCCATATTACTATCGGCTTATGAATATAAATTAAAATTCAAACCAGGAAAAGAAATTGCCAATGCGGATGTAATGAGTTACCATTAAAGGTACGGGAAGAAGAAATACCAGAGCCAGCAGAAATAGTTTTTAATATTAAAAAATTAGATGAAATGATTGCAAGGAAGGAACTTGTTAGTGCCGCAGGCGAAGATAATACATTGATGATAGTAAAGAAGTACATTAAGGATGGTTGGCCAGATATGATAGCACATCAAATAGAGATGAAACTGTATTCCCCTATTGGACCAAGAGGGACGGATTATCTAGTGCTAAAGATATAATTTGGTGGGGATCCAGAATAGTGATTCCAAGAAAATTACAAAGTCGTACCATGATACTATTACATGAAGGCCATCCCAGAATAGTGCGAATGAAGAGCTTGGCAAGAAGCTATTTCTGGTGGTCGACCATGGACCTGGACATTGAAGCAGTAGTGAAGGAGTGTGTTGGATGTCAGGAGAATTCAAATAAACCCAATATGAATGAATATAGTTCCTGGATAGAACCAACGCAACCCTGGCAAAGAGTACATATCGATTTCGCAGGACCATTTTTGGGTAAAATGTTTTTTGTGATGGTGGATGCCTATTAAAAATGGATGGAGATATTAGTCATGCTTGCGACCTCTAAGAGAACGATAGAGTAACTTAGAAAAGTATTTTCCACTCATGGAATACCAGAAGTGATCGTAAGCGACAATGGGACAAACTTCGCAAGCCAAGAATGTAAGGAGTTTATGGATGAAAATGGTATTAAACACGTGTTTACACCCCCGTATCATCCGAGTTCAAATGGTTTGGCGGATAGGGTAGTTCAAACACTAAATAAAGCGTTAAGAAGTAATGGTGAATCAAATATAGAACTGAGCATATCTAGATTCCTATTACAATATAGAATAACACCGCACTCAACTGCAAATATTTCACCGTCAGAGATGCTAATGAGCAGACGAATACGATCAAAATGAAATTGTATGTTTCCTTATAAAGATGAAATGCATACGGAAACAATGATATCTAAGGAAGAATTGAAGAGTCCTAAACAGTGGAAACCCGGAGATTGTGTGTTAGCTGTAGATTTTAGGCAAGGGAAGCGATGGGTATACCTATAGAAGGAAGAATTGAAGACGTCAAAAATAGAATAGTGTGGATACAATTACCAGATGGAAGAAACATTAGAAGACATATCGATCATGTCAGGTCAAGACAAAGTGCGAGAGAAAATCAAAATACGGAAATTAACCAATTGGAAAAATCAGAAACCAATTGTGATCATCGAGTGGTGGATGAAACAACTCAGG